>CM019172.2:17297177-17706736 GCA_009739505.2 Apolygus lucorum | reverse complement strand
CAGGATACATTTTTTGCTGTACTTATAAGGTTTGCAGAAGAAAACTGGCCTCTGACAGCACTGATAGCTCAACACAAATATCCATAAAATACTTAAATTGAAATTGCAGAGCATGTCAAAGGGTACGCAGATTTTTCCCTCGTTCACTCCTTTTTACTCGGTACTGTGATAAAGGACCAAAATCTACGAGTATTTCAGTAATTGGAATAAGACTGAATTACCAATGTTTTTGATGGTAAGTGACAGCATTCTGAAGAAGGGACCTACCTGTTTTTTTTTTTTTTTTTTTTTGTTTTTTTTCCTTCAATGGGATACTGTTTTCTAATGGGAGAAGTGGAAGCTATTTATTTCATTATTTTGCTACAAGAATGAAGTCCGAACGTGTTATTTAGGTACCTACCAACCTGCTTAGAAAACAGCAGACACCTACCTAGTCTGAGAAATAGTTAGGAAGATAGGTACCTCCAAGTTTTTAAAAACCAATTTTGCTATGATTTGACCGATTATTTGTTCATTTATACTTTTCAATACAGTATGAATTGCTCACATTGTTTATAAATGTTATTCGCCTAAATACATTACCATTCAAAGAAAAAATGCGAGGAAAAAGGAGGTTTCCTACGTAGGAGTAAAAATTAATCAATGTTTCCATTGAAAGCCTTGAGAGGCATGTTTCCATTCTGGGGTTAACTCCTGCTACATGGGGTTTTCAATTCAAATTCGTTCTCGAGATTTTTCTTGAATTATTGTTTTTTTTTGGAGTTGAATGTGAATCCGTGCGCAACCATTAAAGTCATTAGTAGGTAACTGAAGCCTCCACTTACAATACCCTACCCCCTCCCTCACTTCCCAGGAATCAAATCCTGCCTGCTGGCCTGTATAGTGCAATCCAACCTACTAGGTGATAGGTTAGTGGAAATATTTTGCGATACAGTATTTCGATAGCCGATGTTATGTTAATGGGAGGGGCATTAAGTCTAATTAACGTTGAAATGCACAGGATATTCAAAGGTCGTCAAACATTCGCTCGTACCGACCAAATCCGATATAATTAGGCGGGGAAAATTATTATTCCACGAAATGCCTATCGAGGGCAGGAACTTATTGGTTTCAATGTTTCTAGCGAGTCGGGAATTATGAGAAGAGGCATTATTTGTTATTAGAGAGGGGAAACGAAGAGAGAGAGAGAGAGCTATGATTACGTATTACCGACGGTATTAGCTCTTCTGCAAATTGAACCGAAATTAATTTCAACGCAATTGGACATTATATTAGTATATATTTCAGTTTCAAAACGTCAGAAGCTTTGTGGGACCAACTCCGTGCTGCGTTACGATGGAGTTATTATTGCGTTGAATTCGTTGCCTACGGCGTAAACTGTATAATAATTACACGCTCAGTCGTTTCGATTGCATGAATATGGTTTATATGATGGGTTACAGCAAGTATATAATCACCGTACATAGGTGTGGTGTGGTAGTGGCGTTGATGTGTTGGTATTTAACGTAATTACTACGTATCGTGCCTAATGTCAACAATTAAGATGAATAAAGGGGTTTGTCATAGTTCAGATGTCTTCCGATAGAGCAATACGATTGTTATTGAAGGCTTCAGAGGTAAATTGTTGACTGCAATTGTGGAGATCGCAAAGGAGCAAACTTCAAATACTTGCCGTTGAGTTGAACGTACAAGACTCTAGTTACTCCATAGATGGCGAGATTACTCCTAATTGTGCCTTGAAGTTAATCTGTCTCATATAAAGATCATGTACTCACCTATTATCACAGAAATAACCCTTTCTGGATAATACGGCATAACAAGTCAACTACAAACGTAACATCAAGGATTCCAGCCCTGCGATACAATACAGAACGGGATTCTGGTCTGTTTTACCGTTGAGTGCCCGACGACAACGCTATTAAATTTATTACGGGCATAAAAACAACCTGAACTGCGGCAATTTTCGAAAATTCTTTGAAACGTTGATATACTAATTGCTTCAATTTATTTGACATTTACCAAATTGCGTTTATTCCACTAAACGGATAGAAAACACGCTCTTCCAACGGTATCCTCATATTTGAGTTTCAGTAAATGAAGGAAGTCATGGCCGTTTCAGTGGGGAAAGGTCGAAAACACGAGAAAAAATCTTAAAAGTAATAAATGCAGAATTTTAAAGGGGAAAAAAGTTATAGGGCAAAAAAAATCTGTTATAGAATCCCTACTAGATTTTACCTACAAATTTCGTCACTTATGTCTATTTTTTCCAAAAAAAAAAAAAAAAAAAAATGTATCTTTAAACAATTAAATTCGAACTAAAATATAATTCATTTAAAAAAAATAATTATTGAAATTAAAACAAGGAAAAATTATTTTTATTTTATTTTGAGCACGTTAAAATTTTCAGAAAAAAATCCGATGAGCTCAAAATGTTTAGTTTTCTTTCAAAAGTTAATTTCTTGATGCCCGTTTCCCATACAATTCCCGGGATCATCATTGCCGTAATTTTCAACGTTTGAGAACTTTAAATTTTTTGGTTCCGAGTCTACCAAGGCAGCGGAAGCTTTGGTTTCACTTTTCAAGGTTGAAAAAAAAGTTCTCCAACATCATCTTGCGTTTTACGTTTCAGACCTTCCTGAACAATAATTTTGGTTCCGTGTGTGTCTGTCTGTGTGTCTGTCATGAAATCCTTGTAAACGGCATAACTATACGAAGTTGTTGTCCGATTTCGAAGACATTTTCAGGGATTGTGCAGGTTGGCGTGTAGATAGTCCCCTATGAAAATCATCAACCCCGGACTGATAGTAGCCGCTGCGCATGCGCAAACGTGAATTCCTTTTCCTCGTTGAATTGACTCAAAATCTCGAGCTAGACCAGTGGTTCCCAAACTGGGGGGCGCGCCCCCCTGGGGGGGCGTGGAGAAAGTCCAGGGGGGGCGTGACACCCAAATGAAATAAATAAAAAAAATTACAAAAATAATTTCCTCAGATTTTTGAAATAAAGTCTTTCTAAGTTTCACCTTCCTTAAATTGAAAATGTATCTGTGTTACAATGTTAAATTTTGTATCAGTAATTATATTCGTTTTTCATGTAATACTTGTTTTAATTTTCACCATACGTACAATTATTGAATCTTCCATTCTGCGTTACCGCATTCAACAGTGATCGAAAAATCTACCTACTCACCGTATCAAGTAGGCACATACTTGTACAAGTAGGAGTTGGTATGTACGGTACCGTGGAAATAGGGTATTGCAAAATGGAAAGCTGATATGTGTAGGGGGGCGTGGGGGGGTCTCCAAATAACCAGAGGGGGGCGTGGTACAAAAAAGTTTGGGAACCCCTGAGCTAGACAGTTGAAATAAACGTTTTGAGTTGGTTCTCTCGAGAGGAAAGTCCACTTCGAAAGCTCAATTTTTCGTTGAATCGAAGCAAAATTACGAGCTAGACAGTTGAAATCAACGTTTTGAGTTGGTTCTCTCGAGATGATGGTCCTCTTTCAAAGCTCATATTTTCGTTGAATTCAGTCAAAATCTCGAGCTAGACAGTTGAAATAAACGTTTTGAGTTGGTTCTCTCGAGAGGATGGTCCACTTCGAAAGATCATATTTTCATTGAATTGAGTCAAAATACCATGAATACCTTGTAACAGCCATAACTTCCACATTTTCTTATTGATTTCGATGAAATTTCCTACGATTTTGACATTTTATGTCTTTACTATGGCACATAAATGAAAAATCGTCACGCAGGGATCGTCACGCGGGGAGCGTCACGCGGGGAGCGTTACGCGGGGAGCGTTACGCGGAAATTTCTGATGATTTTCACGTACAACCAATAGTTCCTAGGGAAAACTAACTTCCTCATTTTCCACCCCACAAAAATCGTTCACCACTCATTGGAAAGCTCTCAATTTATTAAACATAAGACATAAAATGTCTCTCGTGGTTGCGTACTTGTACGAAAGCTGTATCCACCGTTTTTTCCTGAAATTTCTGAGATTTTATGCGGATTAGGTTGTAGATGGTCCTCAACGAAAATCAAGGCCTTAAAATTGACAGTAGCTTCTACGCATGCGCAAACGTAAAACCCTTGTAACAATCATAACACTTACATTTTTCATCCGAATTTGATGAAATTTTCTAGGATTGTTCAGATTGGTGTGTAGACGGTTCCCTATGAAAATCATCTCTCCCAGACTAGTACCTAATACTCGTAGTTGCTGCGCATGCGCAAACGTGAATTCCTTGTAACAGCCATAACTTCTACATTTTCCATCCGATTTTGACGAAATTTCTCAGGATTGTTCAGATTCGCGTGTGGATGGTTCCCTATGAGGGTAGTGGAAGGTACTTGGAGATTAGAGAAAGGTTATGAATACGAGGAAGCTATGTGCCACATCCACTTGGCAGACATTGTTTTTATATGTTAGGACCCTTGAGGGCAGTTTACCCCAAATTTGCAACCACCAAAACCCTGTGCTACTGACGTAATACTCTGAAACCATGACATTTTCGCAATTTTTTCAGTTTTTAAATTTCGATAATTAATTCCGGTTACTTTTAAAATAGGTTCAAATACTAACTCCAACCAGGTTTTTCTCGTAGATCTTCCGATATGTCGAGTATATCGAAACATTTCTTTCAGTTAGTAGTGTTTCAATTCACCTAGGTACTTAATTTTTCCAAGTATATTATCTTCCAATGTATCGATACATTTCTTCGTAAATGATGTTAGTATTGTTTTAGAACGATTTAATTCACCTGCCTACTTCAACACGTTTTAACATGTTTAATGTTTTAGGGCTGGGGGTCGTTCTGTGAATTCCGACAAGCAAATCTGCAACGTTTTTTTTTCTTAGTTACCACGGACCGATTTCTTAGTTACCACGTTATATCGGCTCCATTTGGGGTCTAGTTGTACCAAGATGGTCACTGATCAGCTGAGTGAGCTCCAAGGCCATTTTCTCTCCTGTTGAACGCAGGAAGCTGAAATTTGAGAAGCAGGGTCAATGGAGAATGCTGAAGGCGCCTGAGTGGTCACTGATCAGCTGAGTGATCGGCAATCTAATTTCTCCCTTGCGAGGGAAAAACATTAAACATGATTTAATGTTTTTCCCTCGCAAGGGAGAAATTAGATTGCCGATCACTCAGCTGATCTTTCTTTACAAGGCATGTAGAGGGGGTACACCTCTAAAAATCGTCCAAATTTCCAAGTAGATCTTCCGATTTATCGATTCATTTTCTCCGATGGGTGGTATCGATATCTCTTTGACGATGTATAATTTGATCAGTATATCGATACATTTCATTCGATATGCCATCCTTTCTCCAAGATATTTCGCTTCATTGGCGCACGGTATCACCTTGTTATCGAGAAAGGCTGGCTCATAGTTGATCCTTTTATTCGTGAATTCAACATGCGCTGACTTTGTCTCATTCATTCGAACTCTCCATTTCACTGTCAAATCATGAATGCGGGAGATACAAAACTTTAGCTTGGTTACTGATTCACTGTTTGCTTTCCCAGTCACCATAATTGCAAACGCAGCGAGTGTTACCTTTAGTTCTTACTTTCAGTCAGAAGTCTAAAGCAAGTTCAGTAACTCAACATTTGAAAACCGTTTGGTTTACACAAATTCTCTAGTCTCAGAATAGGTACACTTTGCCTCCTCTAAAACTGATATTTGATACTCAAATTCTATTATTGTTACCCTCCGCCATCACCACCATCAAAACATGACGGGGAGAACGAGGATAAAATAAAACGACAGCTGCCTCCTAAGAAAGAAACTTTGACAAGATTCCTCCTCCTCGGCTCGGATATATTTTTCTTCTCTATATCGCTCCTTGCGAAGTAAAAAGAAGTACAAAACCAGAAAACGTTGAAAAAAAGGAGACAAAAAACGAAATAAATAAAAAATGAACGACTATTTTCGAGTAGCGAGTTACGATGTCGTGGGCTTCGATGGGCCCATTGAAAAGAAATGGACGATCGGAGTAAACCTACGCTGAGGAGTGGAGTTGGTAACAATAACATTATAAAACCTCAAGTGAGGGGAAACGTCGATCTGAGGAGGTCGACTGTGGAGAACGTATACAATCACTGACTATTATCTACAAGAAACTTCGGATTCTGATTTTTTAACGCTCAAATTATGTTGGGTTATCAAATTCTGATATCGAAGAGGAAGATAGCTTGGAAATTGATTAAGATGTTCATTAATTTCCATCCCCAATATCGATGATAGTGCAACAGGTCAACAAAATTCGGATCTTCCACTAAACACATTTTTACTCGTATTTCAAATTCAGAGGTTTTTTTTTTCATCAACAACATTTTTCAAGCACGTTTCCATGTCTGACTACAGGCTTTTCAGCACACATAGAATATTTACAAATGATTTTAGATAATACGCTATAGATTTTTTTAAACATTTATTTATTATAAGTTGTACAATAGTTACATATTAATGTAAAACTCCAGTTTTATACAAGCAACACGTATGATCGTTTCGTCACCAAGGATGCGCGTCATCACTTTTAATTTCCTCTCCGAGAATTAATTTGTTCGCTCGTTTCGTACTTTTCGACAACTGGCTGTAGAAGAGACTACTTCGCCGAAAGAAGGCTTGTTTGTTTCGATTCGTTTTCAGGTATTTCTACCAAACTTCACAGCTAATGAACTTTATTTATATTATTATCATAATGATTAATTAATAAAACGTTTTCAGAACGCATCGCAGTTGTCTTCTTTGGCTTACACGCTTATATTAATATAATATTTAAATGAATGTATTATTCTTCTACAAAAACAACTCTTTTGCAGGGAAAGAGACTAAAAAGTCTGTAGTACCCTGCAAGAGTAGTGCCAAACTAAACAATTTCAGGTTGAAAGATGAAGAAACATAAAAATTAAAATGAGAGAAATACGAAACCTATTCCAACTTGTAAACCAAATCATTGTAACTAAATACCTTCGTTGCCTCCTTATTCATATTTAAAACTACACAACTTCAGTTCAATATTTTCCAATTATCATAAATAACATTATCTATACGCGCTCAGAATTATGTTTTCTGCAGCTTCTTTTCCTAATCTAAGTATCCATTCAACGATTTTTTTTCTTGAAAGATGTTCGATTATGTAACAGTGGTGTTTTGAGGGAGGAATCCAGAGCTCGATGAACAATAAAAATAATATAACTGGGACTTCTGGTAGTGAGAGAGAGTGAGGGTCTAGGGGGAGACACATTTCCCAATGATGTAAATCGGGTATCATAATCATGATGCTGGTTTATTTGAACCATGGATGGGGTTTTATGATACTGAATGAGATGCGATTTCAAAAAAAATTGTCTTGGGCTGAAAACCTTAAACTCATCGAACAGTTTTTCACTGGCATATAGGCGCCCCCTCCTCATAATAATCTTTATAACACCCCTCTGTAAGACATTGATTTTCTCTAAGTGACTTGAAAAGGTGCCACCCCATGCCACAATACCATACTGTATGTTTGATTGTACTAAGGCCGTATATAGTAGTCGGAGCTTGTCACGGTTAAAAACCCTTGCAGCATGATAAAAAACAAATAGAATTTTGCGCAACTTTTTACAAACAGCAGTAATATGGTTTGTCCATACTAAACCTTCTTCAACCATAAAGCCCAAGTACCGATAGCTATCTACTTTTTCCAACGGGTTACAAGAACACTTCGAAGGGCTAATACAGCTATGTGCGAACAAATTACGAGATACTAAGGGCGGTATATTCATATTTACTTCCTATAGTCATTTTGTTTTTTTTGGCATTTAGCGTTAATAAACTACCTATTTGAAAACGAAAGTCCCAGAGCATCCAGTGCTTGTTGTGACCCGGAGTAAACCTCATCCCAATTTTCACCAGAAATAAGGAGACACGTATCGTCCGCAAACAAATATACTTTTTGATCAGGCAAATGAGGAATTTCACCGATTTCTGTTTGCATTTTTCCTGAGTAGTTAATGGTGTGGGATAGATGAAAATCGGGCTGATTTCGGAAAATAAATCTGTTATTTTTGGGAGACAATCAAAATTTTCAATTTCAAAACTAACCGGGAAAACAGACGTGCAGCAGGAACGCTCGCTGATTGGGCTGTTTGGATCGCCGTCTCCTCCCAGTGTGGCCCAATGGGACGACGAAATCGTGTTTTCTAAGAGAAAAGTTATCAAACAAAAACAGAGGAAACCTAATTTTCCCCATCTCGCTTTTGGTTTATTATTTTCAATAATGAACCTTTGGAATCGACCAAGAAAAATTTTTTTTAACACCCCCTCAAAATTTGATGGTTTACGTTTCAAGGTACGTAGAATCCAAAAATCGAATAAAAATTTGGCCGTCCGTCCGCCGTCCGCCGTACGCGGCACTTTTGCCACTTAGCATTGACCGATTTTGATGAAATTTGGTATGCAGGCTCCATTTGGGGTCTAGTTGTGCCCCGAAGCTTTTGGTTGATGTAGGTCACTTCTAAGGGTTCCAAAATCAATTTTGAAATTTTGAAAACGCCCTAACTCAAAAAAATTTGATATAAAGGTATTGTTTTTCCTTCAATTAAGGATTCTATAGAATTTTTAGAATTTTTTGAGACCACGCGGAGCTCTGTAGGACTAACCATTCGCTCCCTACGAGAATTTAAGGGTTTATATTGAAATATATATATATATATATATATAAATCAAAACACGAGTGTGAATCGCAAAAGAGGCCTAATCTCCGTTCAAATTAGAGCTGACCGAAATGCAATCGATGGTTGGTGATTTTGATTTTTTTTTCTTCTCTTCATATTGGATGGTTGGTGATTTTGTAGACGAGTGATCTATATAGAAAAATAATAAACCATTGTGTAATAATTTGCAGCGTTTTCTATTTTTTTCTTCAGTTTTTCGATTTCGAATTTTACTGTTTCATGAAATTTTGTATCTGGGGACTATGGATTTCTCGATCTCAGCGCTTCAAGCGGCCATAAATGAACTATTCCAGCATGACGTCATTTTCCCGGTTTTTTTAAACATTCGTTTTTTCTACACTGTTTTGTTTATTCGTAAATTAGGAAGTTCGGGCTGAAAGTTTGCCTTAGGGGGTTTTTAGAGGTGCTGAATCCGATTTTGGGGTCAAAAATAGGAAATTCCGACATGGTGAAATTCCTCATTCAGGGGTAAATCATTAATATAAATTAAGAACAGAGTCGCACTGAGTGTTCCCCCCTGAACTACACCATAATCAATTGTTCTAGGTTTGCTAATATAATCACCTATGGAGACGACCTGACTTCTATTGGAAAAATAACTAAAAAACCAATTGAGGGCATTGCCCTTTATATCAATTTTTTCCATTCTGTCCATCAGCTTTCCCCTGTCGATTGTGTCAAAACACTTCGAGAGGTCACTAAATAGCAGGATTCTTTTCTTTCTTCCATCTCTAAGTCTGTACATGTCACTAGTCAGTTCAAAAATTGCCTGATCCACTCGCCTTCCAGCTCGAAAGCCAAATTGTTCATTACAAATCAAATTATTTGATTCCAGGTACGTAGTAAGATGGAATTTTACCCATTTTTCCAAAATCTTGATGATTGTCCATGGAAGTTATTTATTATTTAAAAGCACATCGGAGTCGAAATTTCAGAGGTATTTTTTTAAAAGAATTTTGGTTATGGTTTGCCAAGTGATATGGACAACTGAAAGACGTAGAGAAAGGAGGATAGAAAGAGAGAGGAGGCCTAGGAAGACAGGTGATAGAAGTGGGTGTAAAAGTGATAGTGGCAGAAGTAATGATTGGAAGGCAGGTGAAAGAAGACCGAGTTATTACTATCTGGAAGGAGGATGATGGAGGACAGGTCATATAAGTAGGAGTTGCAATCGATTACTGGAATACTAGAGATCAAAAACGTTGCAAATAATTACACAAAGTTTTATCATTTTTCTGTGTAGATCACTTTCCTTAGAAATCGTCACCACCTACCAAATTTCCGCTTCACAATCAAGTTTATTTTGTAGAAATAAACGCTTCACACTCAATTCGAAGAAATAAGGAGTTCTGGTTGTATTCATCAGGAAATTTAATTACTGGTTGCTACGGACGCAAAACTTGGTATAACTGGAAGAAACGAATAGCGATCGCATTTTGGTCAGATTAAATTTGAACGGAGATTAGGCCTCTACTGCGATTCACACTCGTGTTTCTGATTTATCGTCCAACCCTTAAATTCTCATAGGGAGCGAACGGTTGGTCCTACAGAGCTCAGGGTGGTCTCATTCGATTCTAAAAATTCAATACAATCTTAAATTGAAGAAAAAAACAATATCCGAATATCGACATTTTTTGAGCTTGGACGTTTTGTGCCTTTCAGCCCTTATTTTTCAACCCTTAGAAGTGACTGACATCAACCAAAATCTTCGGGGCACAACTAGACCCCAAATGGAGCCTATAAAGCAAATTTAATCAAAATCGATCGATGGGAACTGAGGAAAGTGCCGAATGCGGCGGACGGACGGCTAAATTTGTATTCGATTTTTGGATTATTCGTACCTCGAAACGTAAACCAACAAATTTTGAGGAGAGGTTACAAAAAAAAAAAAAACATTTTTCTTGGTCGATTCCTAAGGTTCATTATTGAAAATAATAAATCAAAATTGGCCCAAGATTTCGTGTCCTGTATCTGCATTATTATCCTTCGTATTGTTCCAATCATGGGTTGAAAAAACTTGAATTGAATGTATGATTCAAGATATTCCATTCATACGTATTCAAATTTATTATTGAACATTACACAATATTGTGAAAAAAAAAACCTCCCTGGATAGGTTGGGGTTGGCTGAAGCTCTTGCAATGATTTCAATTCATTATTTTCAGTAATGAAGAAAAAAATTTAACCCCCCTCAAAATTGATTGGTTTACGTTTCAAGGTACCTAGAATCCGAAAATCGAATAAAAATTCCTTTAGTTCCCATGGACAGATTTGGATGAAATTGTCCAGTTATGCCCCGAAGCACAGATTCGGTAAAAATCATAATTTTTTAAATGATTTTCAGTGCAAATTGTTTAAAAAATACGATTTTCAGTAGAAATTTCGTCGTAGTTTCTATTCGGTAGCGACCTGGGGTTGGTCTCATTCGATTCTGCGTCAACGATCCTATAAGAATTGGCAAGCGTTTCGAATTTTGATTGATTATTTTGACAATGTTAGGTCATAAATATGTTCAGAGTTCGGGAGAAAATCATGAAAAACGTACAATCAGGGAAAATTGTAAAAAAAAGGCCAAATTTTTGTCATAACTTTATTTTGATACCAGTTTTTGTAAGTTATGAGAAGTCAAAAAATTATCTTATGACAATAATTTGAAATTTTAAAATTTATTTCCTTGGAAATTTTTGTCATAATTTTATATTGATACTTCCAATGGCTCACAAAAATTCTGTATCAATTAAATTTAAAATTGTAATTTAATTTTGGTAACTCCGGTGACACTTAGGGACGGCTGTGGAGTTTCTGAGATGTTTTCGGTGACACTAGTGACACCATGGTCTAATTAGGGTTCAAGGCGAGTAGTGATAGGAGGACAAATGGTGGGGGACTGATAGGTAAATTTCGGTGACGACGAGGTGACTAAAAAAAAAGGCGCCCATATTGAGGGAGCGCGACCCGCTTTAGAGAGTAAAAAGGGATGAAAACGGGAGGAGAGATTGCGGTCAGAGGGAGAGGTTGAAAACAGGAGGGTGCGAGAGAGGATAAACCGTGGAATCATTAGACCTTAATTGGTGTAATGGTCCATTGGAGAGAGATGGCTGTAGAGAGGGGGGTGGCGGTGGGGGTGTTATTGGCGTCGGCGGGGGTTTATTGGCGTCCCCTCCCCCCCTCTTTTGAAGCTTCCCAATGGGCGGGAGCAGGGGGAAGGCTCTCCCCCCCCGGAGTTTGTCGAAGGCTTAAGTGGGAGGGAGGGGGGAGAGATTTTGGCCACGCCCCCCGGCGCTCGCCTCAGTCGCTCAGTTGCCACGCCGGCGTCCGGTTCTCAGTCGATCGACGTCGACGATTTTGATTTTTTAAATTTAATTTTTTGGTTTCAATTCGACGTTTTTTCGAAGCGAAAAAAATCCCCCAAAAAACCAAAATCGCCGCTTTTTTTTCGTCGCGTCGAAAATGCCCTCCCCGCGCCGCCGTCGCGTCCCAAAACCATAAATCCCCCAAAATTTTCGCGTCATCGAAAAATTACCGAAAAACCACCCAAAATCCACGTGACATCCACTCTGCACGGTGATTTTGACATTTCTGCTGCGAATCGCGTTCGAAAATTCGGTCGGCGATCGAAATCCGCGACGCCGAAAATCACCGTATTGTTCAAGTGGGTTGTTTACCGCACATTTTGACCGCTTTTGTGACATTTTGGGGCTCCAAAAACCCCGAAAAATCGCCTGTGTGACGTCGAACAAGTGACGAGAACGACATTTTACGACGATTTCGAGTGATTCGGCGATTTTGGACTCCTCGAAGAAAGCGAATTTTGCCGTATTGTCGACGAAAATTCTGCACTTTCGTTCCTGGTCGTCGATTTTGAGTGAAATCTGCACACGTGAGTGAATATCGTCGTACATAATCACCATTAATTCGCGATTTTGAGTGATTTTGGACTCCTCAATTGAAAATTGTGCCGTATTGACGACGTGAACTTCAAATTTATGTTGCTGATCGACGATTTCGAGGGAAATTTGCACAGGTGAGTGAATATCGTCGTTCTTAATCACCAATATTTCGCGATTTTGAGTGATTTTGGACTCCTTTTGACGACGTGAAATTTCAATTTACGTTGCTGATCGACGATTTCGAGGCAAATCTGATCACGCGAGTGAATTTCGTCGTACATAATCACCAATATTTCGCGATTTTGAGTGATTTTGGACTCCTCAAACGTAAATTTTGCCGTATTGTCGACGAAAATTCTGCACTTTCGTTCCTGGTCATCGATTTTGAGGCAAATCTGATCACGTGAGTGAATATCGTCGTACATAATCACCAATAATTCGCGATTTCGAGTGATTTTGGACTCGTCGACGATTGTGTATTTCGCCGTATTGACGACGCAATCCAACTCATAAAACTTCAAATTTTCGTTGCTGATTTTTGAGCGAACTTTGTACGAGTGAGTTGATATTGTCGTACATAATCACCGAAAATCCGCACGTTGAGTTATATTGAGATTTTGAGTGATTTTGGACTCCTCCACGAACGTAAATATTGCCGTATTGACGACGTGAACTTCAAATATACGTTCCTGAACGACGATTTCGAGTGAAATCAGAACACGTGAGTGAATATCGTCGTATATTATCACCAAAATCCGCACATTAAGTTGATTTTGAGTGATTTTGGACTCCTCCACGAACGTAAATTTGACGTATTGACGACGTGAACTTCAAATTCACGTTGCTGAACGACGATTTCGAGTGAAATCAGAACACGTGAGTGAATATCATCGTAAATCATCACCAAAATCTGCACATTAAGTTGATTTTGAGTGATTTTGGACTTCTCAACGAACGTAAATTTGCCGTATTTACGACGTGAACTTCAAATTCTCGTTGCTGAACGACGATTTCGAGTGAACTTTGTACAAGTGAGTTGAATATCGACGTAAATAATCACGAAAAATTCGCCCTTCCAAGTTGTATTGCGATTTTTGAGTGATTTTGGACTCCTCTACGAAATTTTGCTGTATTGCATCGTGAACTTCCAATTTTCGATTTTGATAAAATTTTGACTAAACTTTGTGCAAGTGAGTTGAAAAAATCGTGAATAATCACTGATAAACTCGATCAAAATCCGCGCATCCGGAGTTTTAAAATATTAAGTGTGTCTTCAACATTTAATGTTTGAAATTTTATTGATATTGCACCGTAATTGGTTGAATTTGAAGTGTTAATTGGATCGATCAAAATTCAGGCCCTTGTGTGGTACTGTGAAAATTTTGCATCCGAACGAAGTTGAAAAAATGCTCAAAAAGTGACGTTTTCGTTGAAAATTCGACTCATTGACGCCCCGAAATTTTCGAGAAGAAATTTCGAGTGAATTTTCCGTGGATGTCGTGAATATTGTCGTCATTCGGTAAGTTGGCGTCGTCGATTATGCCCGGCATGGAAGCCGACGCGGACAACAACAACCGACTGGCGCCGAAGACGTACAAGACGTCGGGACTGTCGTCGACGATGGTGTACACGTGGCACGAACACGTGTACGCGAGTCCGCCCAAGAACCCGACGGCTCATTACATAAGGGACATCCTCGGGTGGGACGACAACGATCAGCCGCTCAATTTGACGACGAGGACGTTCCGGCCGCCGGCTCCCGACGTCAAACAAGGTAATGAATTTTTTTTCTATCAAATTTTGAAAAACCACAAATTTTCAAAGTGTAATTTTGACCGATTTTTATCAATTTTTGAACTGACATTTTTTTTGTATCCTGTAAACATGGATTTCTATGTCAGCTCGCTTCTCTCGCTCATCCTATTAAGTGATAAGATTTACATTAAATTTAGGATTTAAGATTTATGTCTTTTAACCCTTAATATCCTGAGGTATCTTTTAGGAATTCAAATTTTTACCTGCAATAGTTTATCCACTTCTAAACCAAAACTGATAGCCGTTGGCTATCTCGATACTCCATCTATTGATTGTGTAAGAAACCGCAATAGTAAAACCAAAATAACTAAAAAAAAACTAAATAATTATCGAGTTGATAGCCTGTAATAGGGCCTCATTTCTCACCTTGTAGGCTATTGGTTCGGTTTCCTCATCAGAGATGGCGCCACTGTCTGAGGCAGCACAAATCCCATCATTCATGAGCTGAACCTTCTCCACATCATTTCTTGGTTCTGTGCTTTAAAAAATAACAGACACCGACATCCACCAAGGATTTTTCCATGTCTTTTTTCTTCTCCAAAAAAATGGGTTTATAGACAGATTCTGCTGCCGCAGATAGCGCTAGTGTGGCCCTAGGAATGATCATTCTTGAGCTGACACTGTAATAGAGCCTTTTAGGAAACATCTGCTCAAATATTTTACTCATTTGTCAAAATATATCTAAATTTGATTTAAAAAATCCGAAAAACGATTTGTTTAAAGAAATGGAAAATTAAAGGTTAATGCTTAAACAGAAGTCAATTTTTTTCAAAAATTGATGAATAAAAAGATTGATTTATATTGGTTAATTTTGAGATTATTTTACAAAAAGCTTTCCAGAGAAAAACAAGAATGATTGTCCCCTCCAAAAATGGTGGCATCTGGCCAAAAAAAAAAAACGTACCAAAATTAGTGACATTTGGAAGGATTTTTTTTGACATGTGGAAGTTGTTCCCTTGTTTTCGGTTTATTATTTTCAATACTGAACCTTTGGAATTGGTTGGTTTACGTTTCAAGATACGAAGAATCCAAAAATCGAATAAAAATTTGGCCGTCCGTCCGCGGCACTTTCCTCATTTACCAATTTTGATGAAATTTGGTATGTAGGCTCCATTTGGGGTCTAGTTGTGCCCCGAAGATTTTGGTTGATTATGTCACTTCTAAGGGTTGAAAAATAAGGGTTGAAATGTTGAAAACGCTCTAATCTTGATATAAAGGTATTGTTTTTCCACCAATTTAAGATAATATTGAATTTTTATAATTTTTTGAGATCACGCGGAGCTTTTTAGGACAAACCGTTCGCTCCCTACGAGAACTTAAGGGTTGGGCTTACGATAAATCAGAAACACGAGTGTGAATCGCAGAAGGCGTAATCTCCGTTCAAATTTTAGCTGACCGAAATGCGATCGATGTTTTTCTTCATGTTGGATGGTTGGTGGCTTTGCAGACGAGTGATATAATATATCACTCTATTCTACTATTTGAGTGTGTTGTCACTCTATTTTTCTATATATTATATAGAAAAATAATAAACCATTGTGTAATAATTTGCAGAGTTTTTGTATCATG
This sequence comes from Apolygus lucorum, assembly GCA_009739505.2. Lineage (NCBI taxonomy): Eukaryota > Metazoa > Arthropoda > Insecta > Hemiptera > Miridae > Apolygus > Apolygus lucorum. The sequence goes on along the minus strand of CM019172.2, from coordinate 17,690,742 downwards.
GTCAATTTGCATATTTCGTCCATATATGGTTGAATAGAAACAACCAAGGAATGTAGGTTTAGTATTACAATAAGTGGATACTTGGGCTTTACGAGAACGAATGAATATTATATTTTTGGTCCACGTCACAATAACAACTCCTTGACAACTGTTGGTATAAACAGCGATACCACATCTTCTCCCCCTCATCTTCCTGGTCCTGAAATCCTCTTCCTCAGTTGGCCTGAGTGCTTCCTCCAGACTGCTCCTCCCTCCATCACGAGATACGAATACTCCCCAGATTTCTTGACCACGCACCCCTTCACATAGCGGTTCTCATGTGGGTGCCAAGCCCATATGGGTGAGTATCGACTGTACCGTAAGCTGTCATTAGGCGATAATGAATTGTATCGACTGCACTTGTTGCTGTTTCAGGTAGTCAAGGGTCAACGATTGACTGCACCGTCGATCTGTTATCTCATTCGCTATCAGTAGGGGGGTCAGTATTGCGAGTTCGACCCAGAAAACATTCTCCTTTAAAAATAGTAGCTATGCATCCAGTGTCGTTCATCGTGGGACAGCGAGGCAACGAGTTAGCAGTTTATAAAAACTTCAAATTCTACAAGTGCAGTTTTGTGGAATACTTGAACTGTAACAAGTGGCGTTGTTGTAGAAGATGTTGCGGTGCGAGAATATACATTCCTGAAAGCTCTTCGGAAGTCATCAAGGAAGAAGGAGGGCACAATCATGCATTGGTGAGCGATACGACGTTACAAAAGGAAAATTTTTCTAACTCGTTGAAAAGGAAGGCTACGTCTTCGCTGAGTGAACGCCCGTCGAAGCTGATTCGGTCCCAAATGAAAGACGATGTAAGTTACACCCTGACAGACATGAGTAACTTCAGGCAATGTTTATATAGAGAGCGAAGAAAACGCCTACCACCATTGCCCAAATCTCTCACGAAACCATGTTCAAAGCGACGATCAAAGAAAGCTGCGAGTTGGGGCTTTCATTTACACCTGAGGCCGACGTATGCGACTTTGAGGAGGCTATTCATGCTGCTGTGAAGGCGGTATTCCCACAAGCGAAAATCACTGGTTGCAGATTTCACCTCGCCCAGTCATGGTGGAGAGCAATACAGCGATATGGTCTCTCAGCGCAGTACAAGGAAAAAAACAACGAAGTCGGTGAATGGTTGAAGCTGGTGTTTGGACTCCCACTACTACCCCCGGATCAAATTGAAGACAGTTTTGTAGAGGACCTTATGTCCGTGTGTCCCTCATACATAAACCCCAAAGTGACTGATTTCTGCGATTATCTTACTGACAATTACATATTCTCGCATGCGAAATTTCCGCCGACTATGTGGGCAGCCGATGAACTCACATCCGACCGAACGACGAACTGTTGTCAGTCGTTCCATGCCAAGTTCAATAACATGTTCACATCACCTCACCCAAACATTTTGTTATTCATAGACGTTCTCCTCCAAATGCAAACGGACACATACGTCATCATGAATAGTTGTGGTGATCCCAAAACTCCGCGAAATTCCCGACAAGAAAGAAGGCGACATATTCTACGACAAACAATGGTCTCCATCTACTAAAAGTCGCTTGTCGCCATTATAGTGTGCACTGATAAAAGTGACGTAACTTTGACGATGGATGTAATGAAATCTTATACCTAGCATTATTAAAAGTTTTACGATGAATCTATATTTTTTCCTGGCAAACACCTAGTTTTTTTTAGCGAATTTTCAAAAAAATGAGCTGTTGAGATGGCTCCGAAATTTTGGGAATTTTGCTGTTAGAGGCAAATATCATCTAGTAGCTAAACCACCTAGTAAGACAAATTAAATTCAGAGCGAATTGCAGAGCGGTGCAGTCAATCGTAAGTGCAGTCGATAGGTTTGTAAGCAGGGGTGCAGTTGATCGAAAGTGCAGTTGACAACGATCCGGTGCAGATGACGATCTCCCGCCCATATTGCATCTCCCTCCTCAAACACCCTAAGGCGAGACTTCTTGTCATGGTGGATCTTTTGCACAACCAATGCGTTGTCCACTGTTGATCCCACATTAGGTTTGATGAGGTCCAATCTGCTCCTTAACCTTCTTCCCAACATGAGTTCAGCTGGTGTTCTCCCTGTTGTTCTCTGAGGCGTGTTTCCATAGGAAAATAAAAACTCGTGTAAATCAGCCACTCGTGTAAGTAGGTCTCGTGTACTCCTTGATGCCTTCATTCTTCTCTTGAACGTTCCAAATTCTCGTTCTGCCAACCCATTAGTTTTTGGATGATATAGCGAAGATGATATGTGACGAATGTTGTGTCGTGAGCAGAATTGTTGAAACTCCATGCTCGTGAACTGAGTTCCATTGTCACTCACCAGGGTTCTTGGAATTCCAAACCGCGCGAAAATGTTCTTGAGAATCCTGATGGTTTTTTCCGATGTCAGCCGTTCCATCGGCTCTATTTCCAGTCATTTTGTGGTGGCATGTACCAGAACGAACCAATATTTCCCTTCAAATGGTCCACAGAAATCGATGTGCAGACGACTCCACACCTCTGTTGGTACGCTCCACGAAAACAATGGTACTCCTGGTTCCTTTGACCGATTTTCTTGGCAAGCCGAACACCGTTGGACATACAATTCAATATCTCGGTCCATGTTGGGCCACCATACATGATATCTTGCCACTGCTCGCATCCCTGTTATTCCAGGGTGTCCTTCATGTAGTACGTCAAGCACAGCCCTCCTCAGGTTGGTAGGAATGACCAATCTACCACTCCACAAAAGCAATTCCTCTTCCAATGAAAGTTCGTTTCGCTTTTCGAAATAAATGTGAAGTTCAGTTAAAAGAGAATTCTTTGATTCATCCTCGTCGCCATGTTTAGTATTACAATAAGTGGATACTTGGGCTTTACGAGAACGAATGAATATTATATTTCTGGTCCACGTTACAATAACAACTCCTTGACAACTGTTGGTATATACAGCGATACCACAGTAGGTTATTGAAAAAACCATTATTCATTTTAAATCAACGTTTTGAACTGAATCTACGACAACTGGGCAACGACTGGGGGCGGAAACTCAGTATCTTCAATCACTTCGGAATGTGGAATCCGATCCAGGATTCGACTCGGACGTCGTCGTCATCGTCAAACGAGTCAAAAATAATTCAAATGCAAGAATAATTCGCAATTTCATTTCGAAAACAATCACAATTTAATGCGCGGCCATATTGAATTGGTAGTTAAACGAGGTAAGCTAGTTTATTCGGCCGACTTTCGACTGTTTAAACTCGAACTCCCCGAGATGGAGTGGGAAATAATAATGGTGTTAATAATAATAATAATGATAATAATAATGATAATAATTATAATAATGGAAATAATAATAATAATGGTGTTAATAATAATAATAATAATAATAATAATAATAATGGAAATAATAATAATAATGGTGTTAATCCACCAAGGACGAGAATTATTTTTCATTAAAAAATTGAAATTTTTTTACGTTTCTTGGTTCATTAGGTTCTAAATAATCCCAGAAAAATGCTAAAAAAAATAATCCGTTCTCATTTTAGGAGTTGGGGGGGGGGGGTTGTGACATATATGTGACACTCGTCCTTAGGGGGTCACAGGGTTTGAAAAATTTCACCCAAGGTCAAAATGAAAAAAAAAAAACATTCACCTAAGCATGTTATTGGAAAACTCAGTAGGAACTATGGGTATTAATTTTTTTGTATGAAACTGAACATTGCATTTCAAACACAATCCAACGTTGCATTTGGTGCACATTGACGTGACGACACTTTTGCAACCATCATTAGTACACCTTCTCTTCTTATTTTCTACTTCCCCCAGTAGATGGTCTTTCCGGTCGTAGCGAATTTCAGCCAAAACTCTTGAGGTCCTGTTTGAAGATGGAGCTGTTGGGCCCACAGAGTTTAGTTTAGTTTAGTATCTTGTCAGGTATGTGATGGCGATTTCTCTTCTGAATTCCAGTTTGGTGATGTTTCTTCCTGTTCTCTTGTGAATCTGCCAAGCGTTATTTATCAATGCATCAATTAGCCACGTCAGTATTGACCAGTACAATTTTTCTTTCTGATTGAAATACGGTATTGATTTAGTGAGTAGGGCCTCCAATTCGTACTCCATGTCAAAACTGCCTCAGCTTCACTGCTCAATTGGTTACCTGTCAAATTGTCCAACAAACCTCCAGTGTCCTCGTCGCCACTATTTTCGTCAGTGAGCTCGTTAGCAGGTGGAGGTGTGATGAAAATATCTTCCTCTTCCAAACTGTGTCATCATCGTCAAAGACGCTTAGGATGTCTTCCTTGAGTAGCTGAACTTTCTCAACAACAGTCAAGTCACCTTTTCAATCATACTTTATCCCTGAAAAAAGGATAAAAATGATGAAAATTCCGAATTTTGACACAGTATCTAAAAAAAAAAGAAAACTACGAAAGCTGTGGGCAGGCAAAAAGGTCTTCCCACATAAGTGGGGAAGGACGAGTGTGACATATTCGTCACACCGTCCTTTCCACTCAATCACAGCTACTACAAATAACTTTTAATTTGATTAAATAATCCACATCCCCTTCAAAACTATCTGAGAGAATAACATTGAAAGGATAAAACGATTTATGAGGAAAATAAGTAATAAATTCAACTTACCAATTTGGGTCCATCGAAAACGATGCAGAATTTTCAATTAGCCGAAAAATATACTAAATCACCTTTCTTGGGCGAAAACACACAATGAACTGACAAAGCAGACTCCCCCGCTACGGGGGAGGGTGAACATGGGCAAAAACATCGACATGCAGTGACATAAATTGTGTTTTGTTGGAACTTGTTTGCTGTGATGTATACGTCACACTCGTAAATCGCTCTGGTGAAAGACGATTCTAACTAAACGTCGATTATCTTTCGCCTCTTTTGGTTTAAACTCGTTTCGAATGTTTGGTGAAAGTGGGCATACGATTGTGAACAAATTTTGTTGAACAATTGAACGCTATTGTTGGCCTTCTAGAAACACAGATACATTGTCACCCCCAGCTGCTTTCTCAATGATCCTCAATAAAGTGCTGGGTGAACATAGTTTTGGCCCCAAGCCCCGTTGTCCTCGGCTAGCTAAGTGAAGATGGGAGTGGGATTGCAGTCTAACCAAATCTTGATGAAAATGGGCGTCCACTCAAAGAGGCGTAGTGTGGTCCAAGTGACAAAGGGTTGAGTGGACGAGTCCCTCTTGTCTACCTATACCCCCACCAATTCCAATATCTAGCTATGGCTAGGGTGAAGGGTATAATGGAATGGTTGAGTCAGTGTGTAGATATAGGAATGTAATGGGAATGGGAGCCAATTGCCGGTAATTTGGAAAGGAATGACTCTTACAATGTGTGGAAAACCAATGACCAGTATGTAAGTATGAGTACCTATGTGTATGAAAGAAGTGAATTCCTAGCAGTAAATGAGACACAACAGCGATCCTTCCTAGGGTGATCACCCATCAATGTTTTGTTACAATTTATTCCTTAAAATGAGATGAATCCTATTGTATTCTCAATCCTTAATTTAATGTCTTGGCTGAATGGCTGCTCCTATGGCTCCTCAAACAAGGTTTTAAAAGCAGTCCAAATTGACTGGGTGTTGTTACAGGCTCCCAATCTGGGAGCCTCTGTTCTCTTGAAGTCTTCGTCCAAAATACAGTTCTGAGCAAGGATTCCAGAAACAAACCTGTAAAAAACTGTGTACTGGAACAACAGTGAGCTAATCAAATTTACTGAATATCGAAGACTAACTGAATTTTACTCTGTAAAACTGATTATTTTTAACTGTAAAACTAAAAAAAAAAATTTTTAACTGTAAAATTGTCTGACTTATCGGTTGACACGTAATACACGTGGAAAGAGATCCTGCCAAGAGCAGTACAGGTTCACCTGCGAAACCGATGGGCCAACTGACCAATAAATCATTTCAAAAGCAAAGCGAGTCTGGAAAAGGAAGGATGGAGGGGTATTAGGGTACAGACAATGCCAATCTAATCCGGTGGCTCTGTTATCGGTGGACTTTGCCGAAAAACACCTCTGCTCGTTGGCCCGCTTGAAAGTAATTCATTAGATCGCAACAACATGCCAAGCATACAAGAAGATGGAAGGTTATTCTATGTAAGGAAGCTCTACAGTCCTCCCAACTTGGCTGAAGTAGGCTCCAATAACGTCCTCTAGGGTGGAGGTAAATTGGGAAATAAAAAATAAAAATAATCCATCATTTTGTAGAAAGAGTCAGCCGGAGGGGTCTTGGAGGTGGCGTAGTTTGAAAGAATTTTCGCAGTAACGTAGGGCAGGGAGGAGGACATTGATTTGAGGACCACCTGTGGCCCTCGTTGGCAAGCCATTTCCTTGTCCTTTATCATCAGCTAACTGCTCCCCTTCCTTTATTGAGCAACCAACCACGAACAAACTACACGGAGAGGCAATTTTCGCGATTTTGTGTAAAATGTAATAATTTGAACCTTGAAGGCCTGTCGATGAGACAAAAACCACCTATGCATTTTTCTCTCTATTGCACTCCCTGAACAATTGATTCTAGTCTTCAATGAGATAAAAGAATGGTCAATTATGGCCGACAACTTATCACATCTCGTTTCATTAAGCTTAATAATCGATCGTCAAGCCTTGACAAAAAATGCTACAAATTTATACACAACGGTTTATCATTTTTATATACCTATCTACATCACTCGCCTTCAAAGAACGAGTATTTCCACAATTAGTACTAAGTACTGTAGTGTCAGTACAGTTGTTTGTTAACAAAATTCCGAAATTTCCAATTAGAACACATGCAACGAAATTTCAGATTTTTGGTGTTTGACTTCAATTTTTGCCACCGATAGGGATGGCATATCAAAATTTGATATATATTTCATTTAATGAAATATATTGATATACAGATCAAATGATATATCGTCAATGAGATATCGATACCTACGATATATGGGAGAAAATATATCGATATTTCGATATATCGGAAGATTGTCTTCGAAAAACGTGTTGAAGTAGGTAGGTGAATTAAAACGTTTTGAAAATATAAAAAATTAATTTACGAAGACATTTATCGACATATTGGGAGAAATTTAAGAAGTAAGCAGGTAGGTGAATTGAAACGTTTCTAACATCATTTTGGAAGAAATATATCGATGTATTCGTCATATCGGAAGATCTATTTGGAAAAACCGGGTGAAATAATATTTAATATTAAATTAAACTATTTTCAAAAGTTACTGGATATGAATTATCGAAATTCATAGTTTAAACATATTGTTTAGTAATGCATGCATTCCAGGGGACGTCCCATTGGATAAGCATTAGATCAGTTTAACCATTGTTAAGTGATAAAACTGTTTCACTCGATGTAATTTATTTATTACTTTAGGCAAGAAATACTGACCCCCCCCCCCCACCATTATCCACCTTAACATTTCTAGCGGCGTGGGAGCCTCGAATCTGAAGAGCATTTTAAAATCCATGATCTACGATACCCAACATGCGAATTCGAGTTCACCCCCCCCCCCCCCTTCACCACCCAACGCCAACAATGGTGCCGGTCTGGCACCAAAGCGGAAATACCTCGTAACATTGAACTTTCATCCATTAGTTTTGGTAGGCAGTCCGTCGAGGTTCACATCCGTATTCAAGGTGAACCACAAAAAAAAATACACGAAATAAGCGGTTTATGGCATCATGGCACCATCTCCTGGCACCACGGTGGCACCACTATTAGTTTCATGGTGGTACAGAGAATAACTCATGAAAATCCGGAGGTATAATGAGAATTATTCCTCAATTTCAAAGCTTGGGTACAATTTGTAAGCAGTAAAGGAACCGAAATATTGAAAAATCGGATATTTTGTGAATATTATCCCCCACTCACCCCCTCCCCGTGCGAATTTTGGTACTCTGGTGAAATCATGTACAACTCGGAAGTTATTTGAGTCAAACAAAAAAAGAAACACACAAATCGGTTGGAAATTGAGGCCTGGGCAGAGTTTACAAGATTATGCACGCAAACGCACGTTTTTCAAGCATTAACCCCCCCCTTTCCCTCTCTTAAAAAGCAAAATCCAAAATTCCGGCGCCGTAGTGCACAACTATATAGTATTCCGCGTCAAACGAAAAAAGAACCACGAAAATCGTTTGAGAACTAAGGCCTGGGCAGAGTACACAAGATTATGCCCAAAAACGCACGTTTTTCGAGCATTAACCCCCCCTTTCCGCCCCTTAAAAGGCAAAATTCGAAATTCCGGCGACGTAGTGCACAACTAGATAGTTTTCCGCGACGAACAAAAAAAGAACCAGGAAAATCGGTTGAGAACTAAGGCCTGTGCAGAGTACACAAGATTTTGTTACACACACACACACACCTACACATACACACACACACACACACACACACACACACACACAGACATACACCTATGGTTTTTTTCGCGGATTTGGATTCAGAATGGTCTAAAACGGATTACTGTGTGGTTATTTTTTTTTTCTGTTGAGTGTTGTCCAACTTCACCCCAGATCGATCGCATAAGGACGCCCAAGTCTTACTGTGGGACGTCCTAAAAACGGAAAAAGAAAAATAAAGCGGAAAAGTTCGAAAATGTCATTGCAATGTTGAATTAATTTTTAAATTGACAGGGGTAGGTATACTGTAGATAATCATAATCCTTCAAAATTGAAAATAATTGTTGTGAAAACCTACTTCACTTCGTATAGTAGGTACGTAGTTTTAATCTAGACTAGCCTCCATCAATTTTGGCTCAAGTCAAGTAATTGAGCCTTGAGAGCCACTGTAGGTGTAAACTATGTACACAATCATGTCTGAGCTGAAGTCAACAGTCTGAAATCAACCCATCACTAGGTACCTACAAAATTTGGAATAAAATTACTTGCTGTTATTACAGGTGCAGGCGTCCCTTCTCATCCATTCATTTCAATGTTTAATTTTTACTTGTTGAAAACAAGTCGCGATATATCGGTCAAAATATCGATATTGATCGATATCATCGGTTCTCTATATCGATATAAATATATCGATGTGTCAAACGTAATATTTCGATGCATGAAATATATCGCCAAGCCCAATACAACGTTGCAATAGAATAATATACATAATATGTATATTTTTCTATTGCAACGTTGTATCTCGTCGCTTAAGAACCATCATGGCATAACTAAATTCTTCTCAGTTTCCAGGAGAGCGAAAAAACATTATAATTTCCTTAGAATAACGCTTATGTTGACTTTCTTTTTTGTTTCCGCACCAATTTCGCTACCTTAATAGATGCAGTACTGCAGTTTTCCCGACTGAGGTTTGATAAAGAAAATAGCTTAGTTGTGCTATGATAACTTAATATTTCCTCCAGTTATGCCATGATTATCTATAGGTACTTCAAGAAAATTCTGTACTTCTCTTTAGTATTATTAAAGAGAAGTACAGATGACAGATAATAGAGGAGACACGGTTAGGTGTTATTTGTCCATGTTGCATATAATTTTGCTTTTGATAATTTTCGCTGACTGATGAAAAATATCCAGGTCGGGGCACTCTAAAATCCTTTAAAATTTCAAATTTAGGTACAACCTTTTGAGTTTTTGCGCCTTCAATTTCGCGAAATTTTAAGAACGAACAGCGATTGACTTAGATCACCTTTGTAGGATCCAAGATTAATTATTATTATGCATATGATACGTTGTCTTTAACAATAACTCGTTTATGAATAAAAGTTCAGTTTGAGATAGAATTCAATGGCGACGAGGATGGGATTCATAGTCATTCCAATTCTCTGCCTCATCAAAAGATGGTGCAGAGAATCGCGCAACCTTCTTCTCCAATCCCGTATCGTATCGGTTACTTCCTCCGTTGATACCAGTGCTTATACTACTTTCTCCTACATGTTCTGCCGCGTCTCGGGTTCCTCTTCTAGTCATTTTGTCGCCAGTGATGAATTATAGGAATGCACCATTGAATTCTATCTAAATGAGGATCGGAAGATGGGCAGAGAATTTGATGGAGGGGAGATGGTATGGTTTAAGAATGAACGAGAGCATGGGTGGATAGCGGGGATTGTGAAGAAACGGAATGGGCCACACTCCTATGTAGTCTTGATAGAAGACATGCTGAAGAGGAAACATGCGGACCAATTGAGAGAGCGAGTTGGAGCTGATGAAGAAGGAGGGGAAAAGTGTAGGATCCAAGATTAATTATTATTATCCATATGATACGTTGTCCTTAAATCGGATTCAGCACCTCGAAAAACCGCCTAAGGCAAACTATCAGCCCGAACTTCCTAATTTACGAATAAACAAAACAGTGTAGAAAATACGAATGTTTAAAAAAAACGGGAAAATGACGTCATGCTGGAATAGTTCATTTATGGCCGCTTGAAGCGCTGAGATCGAGAAATCTATAGTCCCCAGATGCACAGTTTCACGAAACAGTAAAGTTCGAAATCGAAAAACTGAAGGAAAAAATAGAAAAAGCAAGTTGGGGAAAATTAGGTTTCCCCTGTTTTTGTTTGATAACTTTTCTCTTAGAAAACACGATTTCGTCGTCCCAATGGGCAACACTGGGAGGAGACGGCGATCCGAACAGCCCAATCAGCGAGCGTTCCCGCTGCACGTCTGTTTTCCCGGTTAGTTTAGAAATAAAAAATTTTGACTGTATCCCAAAAATAACAGGAGACTTATTTTCCGAAATCAACCCGATTTTCATCTATCCCACACCATTAACTATTCAGAAAAAATGCAAACAGAATTAGGTGAAATTTCTCATTCACGCAAACCCGTTTCATTGAAGGGAAATTCTGTACATCACGGAGGTGAAAACAGTCGGAACTTCTCTTCATCGTTCTCGAGGTGCAACTGCACTAGTTTCGAGAAAAAGCCCTCCTCTTTTCTTTTTTTAAACATTGGACCTATTGGTCTTCTGATAGTACAATTAAAATCTTCCTCCTCTTCTTCATCCATTAATAAACACACCGCGAGTTTCCTTCTTGCCATCACGTTTCCGCTCCCTTCGAACCAAAAAAATAGACTGATGATCGACGGGACGCCGCGTTCCATCGCCGACATGCGAAACTACCCTCTCCCGCGGCCGGCCGCGGGCGGTCGGGCAGTTGGCCGCCGGCGGTCGGGCGGTCGCGTCTCCATGCGAAATCCCACCTTAAAGGTTCGTTTACGTCTAAAAGTTCAGTTTTGAGATAGAATTCAATGGTGCATTCCTATAATTCATCACCCTTAACATCAAGAAGATGTAAAGCAGTTCCACGCAGTAATGAGGTGAATCAGGTATATCGTTTAGTTGATGACCATTCAAGACATTCCTTGTCGAAATCAATTGATCGGAGGTATCGGAATGAAGGGCTTCCGCGCTCGGAGGTGGATACGACGAGGTCTAGACAACTTTTTTTTCGCCTGGAAAGGAAAGAAGAACAATAACCAACTCAAACAACGAAATTGTTCGAAACTCCTCAATGAAACTCCAACAGCGGGAACGCGGCGAAAAATACCTCGTTGACTTCTCTGATTTATTTACACGCTCGCGCCTCCAAGTCAGCCGTCCAACGCCAAACCCGTTCTGTTTTGTTCCCGTTAAATACGAAATAAAAAAGATTTTAACTGAAAGACAACAAAAAAAGGAGCGAACCAGATCTCTCATTTCTCGTCTCGTCGAGAGCGGGATGTGCCTTTTTTTCCCCGTCCCCGCGAAGCCCGGATTTCTCGAAATGTCAGTGGAGCTCTGGAGGAGGTTTCTCCTAATATCCAGCTGCTGTGTACTTTTCTTACTCAAAGCGAAGGATATCATGGGAAAGTAACGAATGAGTTAGTGAAGACATGTATAAAAACTCGGCACTTTGGACTGCTTAGAGCCTTTGGGTAAAATTCAAGAAACATGGAACATGCTTTAGCCGTTCCTTTACCCATACCTTTAGCGGTCGAGGCTTCTCGAATGTTCTTGGTGTAATACAAGTTTGCAAATGAGGTTCCTTACTGGCTATTCCATGGAAGCAGACGATGACTCTCTACTTTGCAAAGCAGTCTCAATCACAACATTATTCTTATTATTAAGAAATCGAAAACATCTAAGCGTTGAAGAAAGGCGATTGTAGACTGAGCCCAAATCCTCAACCCACTGTTGTACACTGTGCCCAAATCCCTGACCCACTGATGTAGACTGAGCCCAAGTCGCTGACCCACTGTTGTAGACTGAGCCCAAATCCCCTGACCCACTGTTGTAGACTGAGCCCAAGTCGCTGACCCACTGTTGTAGACTGTGCCCAAATCCCTGACCCACTGATGTAGACTGAGCCCAAGTTGCTGACCCACTGTTGTAGACTGAACCTAAATCCCTGACTCACTGTTGTAGACTGATACCAAATCCCTGACCCACTGTTGTAGACTGATACCAAATCCCTGACTCACTGTTGTAGACTGATACCAAATCCCTGACCCACTGTTGTAGACTGATACCAAATCCCTGACTCACTGTTGTAGACTGATACCAAATCCCTGACCCACTGTTGTAGACTGAGCTTAAATCCCTGACCCACTGTGGTAGACTGAGCCCAAATCCCTGACCCACTGTGGTAGACTGAGCTTAAATCCCTGACCCACTGTTGTAGACTGAGCCCAAATCCCTGACCCACTGTGGTAGACTGAGCCCAAATCCCTGACGCACTGTTGTCGAATGAGCCCAAATCCCTGACCCACTGTTGTAGACTGAGCCCAAATCCCTGACCCACTGTGGTAGACTGAGCCCAAATCCCTGACGCACTGTTGTAGACTGAGCCCAAATCCCTGACCCACTGTTGTAGACTGAGCCCAATCTGAAACATTTTATTAAGTAATGCGTGCATTCCAGGGGACGTCCCATTGGATAAGCGGTAGATCAATTTAAACCAGGAGGTGAAAACTGTTTCACTCCATGTCATTTATTTAGTACTTTAGGCAAGAAATAGTGGTCTCCCCCTCACCCATATCCACCTTAAGGGGGGCTCAGTCGGTCGCCGTTCGTTCTTAGTATTTCGCCAAATTGAAGGCGTAAAAACTTGAAATTTTTTACCTACATTTGAAATTTTAGAGGATTTTAGAAATTCATTAGTGCACGGCCCCAGGAAATTGAAAAACTGAAGTATTGCCGCCGGAATTATCAAAATCGAACAATAATTGCCAGAGAAATATGGAAAAAACTACTGAATAAACGGTTTTTGCTAAGTTTTTCCCATATTTATCTGGCAATTATTGTTCAATTTTGATGATTCTGGCGGCAATATTTCTGTTTTTCTATTCCCTAGGGCCGTGCACTAATGAATTTCTAAAATCCTTTGAAATTTCAAATTTAGGTAAAACTTTTAGGTAAGTTTTGCTCCTTCAATTTCGTGAAATACCAACTAATGAGGAACGAACGGCGACCGACTGAGTCCAATGGACCATCGAATTTGAAGAGCTTTTGAAAATCTATGATCTATGATACCCAACATGCGAAGAGTTTATGGTGTCCTGGCACCACGGTGACACCACTATTAGTTCCATGGTGGCACAGATAATAATTCATGAAAATTCGAAGGTACAATGAGGATTTTTCCTCAATTTCAAAGCTTGGGTACAATTAGTAAGCAGTAATGGAGCCGAAATACGAAAATTCGGATATTTTGTGAATATTATCCCCCCACTCACCCCTCCCCTTGCTAATTTTGATACTCTGGTGAAATAGAGTGCAATTTGGAAGATTTTTCAGTCGAACAAAAAAATAAACACGTAAATCGATATGAAATTGAGGGCTGGGCAGAGTTTACAAGATTATGCCCGCAAACGCACGCTTTTTAATCATTAACCCCCCCCTTTGCACCCTTTAAAAGGCAAAATTCTAAATTCCGGCGATGTAGTGCTCAACTATATTGCATAACTATATTGATTTTCGCGTCGAATAAAAAAAGAACCTCGAAAATCGGTTGGAAATTGAGGCCTGGGCAGAATACTTTATTTTTCCTTGATATATAAAATTAAGAAATTATTGTGTAAGAATTAAAAAAATTAAATTGCTCTTACCAAAACATTTCTGTATTTAATGGCTTCATTAAAACAATTATAAAAATTCCTTAAAACCTCAACGTTGGTGCTGTTTAACATAGCCACCACCTCAGAACCCTCTAAATAATTTTTTTTTGCTAATGCCGAATTCTAAATTCTGAAATTATAGGGCATTTGCATAAAAAATGAAAATTGTCCTCTTCCATGCCCAGATTACAAAGCGAACATTGAGCCTCCTGCTTCCCTCGCGTCCACAACCCGGCGTTCAAATTAAGTTGTTCGCACCTCACCTTTACCAGAAATTTGAGCGCTTTATGACTCAGACCTGTTCTCCTTCTGACGAGCCCATCTCTCAATATACTGTTCAATCGCATAAGGACGCCCAAGTCTAACTGGGACGTCCTAAAAAACGAAAAAATCTTAAAATTGTAAAAACTTGGGAAAAGAAGGGGTTAAGGGGGTCTCAGTCGGTCGCCGTCCATTCTTAGTATTTGAAGGGGCAAAAACTCAAAAAATTGTACCTAAATTTGAAATTTTATAGGATTTTAGAATTTCATTAGTGCACGGCCCTAGGGAATAGAAAAACTGAAATACTGCCGCGAGAGAGGTGGTACTCAATTCGGGTTGTCGTAGGACAATTTTCTTTTTTTGAGAGAAAAACACTTTATTGAACATTGTAGAAGGAATGAAGGTGGACAAGGACTCCAGTAGTTGTCGAAACGTAATGGATTTGCCGAAAGTTCAAATTGGTATGCCAAAAGTTTGCCAAAAATTGAAATTTTTTTCTTTTTTTTACTTAACCTTACTCTTGTTTTTTATTGCACTTTCTTCGCATGTTGTAATACTAACCAGTTCATTTGAGTGTGAACCCACATCATGATCTAGACAATTCTACATGCAATATGCAATACATGGAATATTAGATTAATTGTACTTATATTATCTAATCAAAGATAGATAAGGTATAATTTGATAAATAACTATTAGATATTATCTAATCAAAAGATGGTATGTTAGAATCCCAACATTTCGGGGTTGGATGGTGGGTGGGAGGAGCGGCGGCGGGGGAGACTCCGGAATCCCCCCCCCCCCCCGTCCATCCGTCGATTTCGTTGACAACAAATCACGTTTTTTCGTATTCAAGCGCGGTTTTCTCCACTAATAAAAATTTTGGAAACGATTCCGACCATACCGTTCGAAAGCTGAGCTCTTCAGTCAACTTTTAGGATTTCAGTGGGAAACAATGGAGTATAATAACTAGTTTTTTCAAACAATTGAAACAACCTCAAATGTAAAAGATTTGACAAATTTTACTCTTCAGGCCAATTTTTCCCTCTTATTAAGTACTTGACAATTTTTATTCTATAACAGAAATATAGGAAATTTAACGCTCTTTCCAACGGCATAATTAGTTTTAATTGTTTACTGTATACAAAGGGAGTTATGGGCGTTTTAGTGACATAAGGTAAAAAAAAAACGAAAAAATCATAAAATTGTAAAAACTTGGAAAAACATGGGGTTAAACGAAAATTGCTACGAGACATTTTAGATCGGAAATTAGTTGTAGAATCGAAATTCTTCGGGTTGACGTTCTCAAAGTGTTAATCCCTGTGTACAGAAAAATGATGTACATTTTGTGATATGATGCAATTTTTTTGATGTAAGAATTTGTAAGAGGAGGCGGATTTCCTCTCCACCCATTTTCGCCGTCAAGACGGCAACACGACGACCACAAAATGGATTTCAACTCCGTTCAAATGTCGACTGGTTTAGAAATTTTCCTCCTTTTAGCGCGGCTACCGGTTTCCGTTTGGAATAATCATCGGGGCTGGAAGAAGAGCGAGTAGTTGGGACGACGGCTGCAGACCGCACCAATTAAGATAAGATTAAAACGGATGAAATTGCGGGAAGAGAGTGGGCGAGGAGGGCCTTCCGACTGTATAAGGGTGGTCCCCCACAAGTCACGGATTTATTGATAACAGCCCTCGTTGAGCGGAACAAGCCTGTTTTCGCCGACCTGGAGCTACCGTGCGTGTCTTCTCAGCTTCACGGATTCACCACATCATCGCGGTTGCTCTTTTCAGCCTAGAAAAGCCGAGAATTTTATATCGCTTGTTCAATATTGTTATATTACGGTTCTAAGAATATGAGACAAACCCCACTTATTGGAATCTTGAATCTATAACTGGTATTAGCTAATTTTAAAGGTAAATAAATTAATAAAATAAATAAAAAATGATTTTTTTTAAATTTTTGGTTTGTTAGTTTCAATAAATGGAATCGACCAAGAAAAAAAAAAATGTAACCGCCCCTCAAAATTTGTTGATTTACGTTTCAAGGTACGCAGAATCCAAAAATCGAATAAAAATTTGGCCGTCCGTTCGCCGTACGGAGCACTTTCTTCAGTTAGCATCGACCGATTTTCATGAAATTTGGGATGTAGGCTCCATTTGGGGTCTAGTTGTGCCCTGAAGCTTCTGTTTGATGTAGGTCACTTCTAAGGGTTGAAATTTTGAGCCCTGTAGGACAAACCGGTCGCTACCTACGAGAATTTAAGGGTTGGGCTTACAATAAATCAGAAACACGAGTGAATCACAAATAGGCCTAATCTCCGTTCAAATTTTAGCTGACCGAAATGCGATCTCTGTAGGTACGTGGTAGGTTGGTAGTACCTATGATTGGTGGGTGCTGACAATGGTAAAGCCGTGTTCTTCGCAGACGAGTGATCTATATAGAAAAATAATAAACCTTTGTGTAATAATTTGCAGCGTTTTTTCAAAAGGAAACCTTTAATTTAATTGCTGATTTGCATTCTGCGATAAGTTTATATGATTTTTTTAATTGCGTGCGATAACGAGATGGAGGCATAACGTTTCGGAGGCATAATGCGATGGAGGCATAACGTGATGGATGCATAATGCGGTGGAGCCATAACGTGCTGGATGCATAACGTGGTGGAGTCATAACGTGCTGGAGTCATAACGTGCTGGATGCATAATGCGGTGGAGCCATAACGTGCTGGATGCATAACGTGGTGGAGTCATAACGTGCTGGATGCATAATGCGGTGGAGCCATAACGTGCGGGATGCATAACGTGGTGGAGTCATAACGTGATGGATGCATAATGCGGTGGAGCCATAACGTGCTGGATGCATTGTATGGTGGAGGCATAACGTGCTGGATGCATTGTGCGGTGGAGGCATAACGTGCTGGATGCATTGTGCGGTGGAGGCATAACGTGCTGGATGCATTGTGCGGTGGAGGCATAACGTGCTGGATGCATTGTGCGGTGGAGGCATAACGTGCTGGATGCATTGTGCGGTGGAGGCATAACGTGCTGGATGCATTGTGCGGTGGAGCCATAACGTGCTGGATGCATTGTGCGGTGGAGGCATAACGTGCTGGATGCATAATGCGGTGGAGGAATAACGCGATGGAAGTATAAAGCAATGGAGGCATAACGAAATATAAGCATAACGTGGTTGAGGCATAGGTAACGTGCTGGAGGCATAACGAGATGGTGGCACAACGTGATGGAGGCATAACGTGGCTGAGGCATAACGTGGTGGAGTCATAATGTGCTGGATGCATAATGCGGTGGAGCCATAACGTGCTGGATGCATTGTGCGGTGGAGGCATAACGTGCTGGATGCATAATGCGGTGGAGGCATAATGTGCTGGATGCATTGTGCGGTGGAGGCATAACGTGCTGGATGCATTGTGCGGTGGAGGCATAACGTGCTGGATGCATTGTGCGGTGGAGGCATAACGAGCTGGATGCATTGTGCGGTGGAGGCATAACGTGCTGGATGCATAATGCGGTGGAGGCATAACGTGCTGGATGCATTGTGCGGTGGAGGCATAACGTGCTGGATGCATTGTGCGGTGGAGGCATAACGTGCTGGATGCATAATGCGGTGGAGCCATAACGTGCTGGATGCATTGTGCGGTGGAGCCATAACGTGCTGGATGCATTGTGCGGTGGAGGCATAACGTGCTGGATGCATAATGCGGTGGAGGCATAACGTGCTGGATGCATTGTGCGGTGGAGGCATAACGTGCTGGATGCATTGTGCGGTGGAGGCATAACGTGCTGGATGCATTGTGCGGTGGAGGCATAACGTGCTGGATGCATTGTGCGGTGGAGGCATAACGTGCTGGATGCATTGTGCGGTGGAGGCATAACGTGCTGGATGCATAATGCGGTGGAGGAATAACGCGATGGAAGTATAAAGCAATGGAGGCATAACGAAATATAAGCATAACGTGGTTGAGGCATAGGTAACGTGCTGGAGGCATAACGAGATGGTGGCACAACGTGATGGAGGCATAACGTGGCTGAGGCATAACGTGGTGGAGTCATAACGAGATGGATGCATAATGCGGTGGAGCCATAACGTGCTGGATGCATTGTGCGGTGGAGGCATAACGTGCTGGATGCATTGTGTGGTGGAGGCATAACGTGCTGGATGCATTGTGCTGTGGAGGCATAACGTGCTGGATGCATAATGCGGTGGAGGAATAACGCGATGGAAGTATAAAGCAATGGAGGCATAACGAAATATAAGCATAACGTGGTTGAGGCATAGGTAACGTGCTGGAGGCATAACGAGATGGTGGCACAACGTGATGGAGGCATAACGTGGCTGAGGCATAACGTGGTGGAGTCATAACGTGCTGGATGCATAATGCGATGGAGCCATAACGTGCTGGATGCATTGTGCGGTGGAGGCATAACGTGCTGGATGCATAATGCGGTGGAGGCATAATGTGCTGGATGCATTGTGCGGTGGAGGCATAACGTGCTGGATGCATTGTGCGGTGGAGGCATAACGTGCTGGATGCATTGTGCGGTGGAGGCATAACGTGCTGGATGCATTGTGCGGTGGAGGCATAATGTGCTGGATGCATAATGCGGTGGAGCCATAACGTGCTGGATGCATTGTGCGGTGGAGGCATAATGTGCTGGATGCATTGTGCGGTGGAGGCATAACGTGCTGGATACATTGTGCGGTGGAGGCATAACGTGCTGGATGCATTGTGCGGTGGAGGCATAACGTGCTGGATGCATTGTGCGGTGGAGGCATAACGTGCTGGATGCATTGTGCGGTGGAGCCATAACGTGCTGGATGCATTGTGCGGTGGAGGCATAACGTGCTGGATGCATAATGCGGTGGAGGAATAACGTGCTGGATGCATTGTGCGGTGGAGGCATAACGTGCTGGATGCATTGTGCGGTGGAGGCATAACGTGCTAGATGCATTGTGCGGTGGAGGCATAACTGCTGGATGCATTGTGCGGTGGAGGCATAACGTGCTGGATGCATTGTGCGGTGGAGGCATAACGTGCTGGATGCATTGTGCGGTGGAGGCATAACGTGCTGGATGCATTGTGCGGTGGAGGCATAACGTGCTGGATGCATTGTGCGGTGGAGGCATAACGTGCTGGATGCATTGTGCGGTGGAGCCATAACGTGCTGGATGCATTGTGCGGTGGAGGCATAACGTGCTGGATGCATAATGCGGTGGAGGAATAACGTGCTGGATGCATTGTGCGGTGGAGGCATAACGTGCTGGATGCATTGTGCGGTGGAGGCATAACGTGCTAGATGCATTGTGCGGTGGAGGCATACGTGCTGGATGCATTGTGCGGTGGAGGCATAACGTGCTGGATGCATTGTGCGGTGAGGCATAACGTGCTGGATGCATTGTGCGGTGGAGGCATAACGTGCTGGATGCATTGTGCGGTGGAGGCATAACGTGCTGGATGCATTGTGCGGTGGAGGCATAACGTGCTGGATGCATTGTGCGGTGGAGCCATAACGTGCTGGATGCATTGTGCGGTGGAGGCATAACGTGCTGGATGCATAATGCGGTGGAGGAATAACGCGATGGAAGTATAAAGCAATGGAGGCATAACGCGATGGAAGCATAACGCAATGGAGGCATAACGAGATGGAGGCATAACGTGGTTGAGGCATAGGTAACGTGCTGGAGGCATAACGAGATGGAGGCATAACGTGGTTGAGACATAACCTGGTGGAGGCATAATGCGGTGGCGGCATAACTTGGTGGAGCCATAAAGTGTTGGAGGCATAACCTTTGCCACTGCATTTTCTCCAACCAACTACCTCTACAACTATCCTCTGAGCAGGCTCCCTAGACAGGCTAACCTTATCGTCCAGAATCACCCCGATTTAGATTTTTTTACTTCTTCCCTCCTCTCCATCAAAGTGTTACTGTTTGAGGATGGCCTCCTCTAAATCTTCTACCAATTAACCTGTGTTTATTACTAATTAATCTGTATTTATATAGCTTTTATTCTTGAATTAGGTATGTTACGATATGTATTTTATTTATTGTTGTGAAATTTGCTTTTTCGGATTTTTATTAATGCTAATCGTCGACTTTTCTATTGCCTCATATTTTCATGCTTCATATTGTCTATTGCTTCATATTTTCTTGCTTCTTATTGTCTATTGCTTCTACTGTCATTGTTCTTTTTTCTTGTTGTATTCATCCTCTAACTGGGACTACTCCCGTACCATTCAAAATAAATAAATAAATAAATAAATAACGTGGTTGAGGCATAACCTGGTGGAGGCATAATGCGGTGGCGGCATAACGCGATGGAGGCATAACGCAATGGTGGCATAACTTGGTGGAGCCATAATGTGGTTGAGGCATAACCTGGTGGAGGCATAACGTGCTGGATGCATAACAATGTTAATAAAAATTTATCGGTACAGAATTAGATGGTAATCAGTAGTTGGAGAATCCTACATGGGTTTCAAGTGCTTTGAAAGTGATTTTATGTTGGGGGTTGAAACGTTGAAGGAGGCGGTGGTAATTTAACAAGTGGGGAGAATTGAAAAGTAGAAGGTAAAAAATGATGGGAGGAGGAGAGTGGGTAGGGAGGAGGTGAGTGGGTAGGGGGTGAGTGGGTAGGGAGGAGGTGGGTGGTAGGATCGTTAAGTAGAGAGACGAGAGAGGAAGAGTCGCTTTTCTATTTGTCGGAGAAAGCGGTAATGGGAGGCGGCGGGAGGGGGAGCCGGCGGTCGTTGGGAGAGTATTTTCAACAGTTTGGATTATAGGGTTGAAAAAGAGAGGAGGGGTGGAGGAGAAAGCGGGTGACTGGAAGGGAGGAGAGCGGGTGACTGAAGAAAGGGGTTGAAGATAGCCTTCCTCTCGAAAGGGAAGAGGAGGGATTGCGCCGTTGAAGATGGGTAAGCTCAACCGCCCCGTTGAATTCAACAGTGATAGCGGATGCGGAGGTGGGTGGAGGAGGCGCTTAGCCGCCTGATTGCTATGACTACAGAGGCCAACCTTGTAAATCGATCACCTTCCGCTCCTCCCCGTCCCCTTCTGTAAAAGGGAAGCGTTATTCGGGGAGGCGGTAGGTTGAAGGGAAAACGGGCGCTTCCTGCCGCCTCCCGCCTGATACACCCTCTTTAATATACTACCTTTTCCGAAAACGTGCGGCCGCCCACTTTAATCCTTGTTTGCGCCCGAGCTTTATTGCATTACACCCCCATCCGCCCCTCAAATCCCCCCTCAAATGCCCCCCTTCAAACCGCCCCGCGCTCAAACGGTTCTCTCAAATGACCCGCCCAACTTTGTTTTTACCACCCCCTTTTTTCACCCTTTTACCACCCCTTTTTTAAACCCTTTCACCCCCCTATTACCTTCGCAGCCCTTTATCATCCCATTACCTGCCTTTAAGGTCAAAATGTGCGGTCCGATTCAATCTTAACTTTCCGCAGCACTTGAAAACCCACGAATTTCAATCTGAAACCCACAAAACATGCGTTTTTACTAGATTTCCTTCTGGATCTCAAATGTGACCACGTTGTGCATTGCGCACATTTACTTTGGTTTTTGGTCTATTATTTTCAATAATGAACTTTTGGAATAGACCAAGGAAAAAAATTTTCAACCCCCCCCCCCTAAAAATTTGAGCGTTTACGTTTCAAGGTACGTAGAATCCCAAACTCGAATAAAAATTTGGCCGTCCATCCGCCGTCCGCGGCACTTTCCCCACTTAGCATTGACTCATTTTGATGAAATTTGGTATGTAGACTCCATTTGGGGTCTAGTTGTGCCCCGAAGCTTTTCGTTGATGTAGGTCACTTCTAAGGGTTGAAAAATAAGGAAATGCGATCGATGTTTTTCTTCAAGTTGGTTGCTGGTAACAATGGCAAAGCCGTGTTCTTTGCAAACTAGTGATCTATCTGTATACATAAAACGCCAACCGTATGTACGTACGTATGAAAATTGCTGGTCGGGAGAAGTTAGAGGGGTCGTGGGAGTGGGGAAAGTCGGAGGAATCGGAGCCGGGAGGAGTTGTGGGCGGGAGGAGTCAGTGGCCAGAGTAATCGGAGTCGGGAGGAGTCGGTTGCGAGAGGAGTGGGAGGCGAGGATATTCAAAGGAATCGGAGTCGGGAAGAGTTGGGGGCTGGAGGAGTTGGAGGCGAGAGGAGTCGGAGGGAGTAGGAGGCGAGGATAGTCAAAGGAATCGGAGTCGGGAGGAGTTGGGGGCGGGAGGAGTTGGTTGCGAGAGGAGTGGGAGGCGAGGATATTCAATGGGAATCGGAGTCAGGAAGAGTTGGGGGCGGGAGGAGTTGGAGGCGAGAGGAGTCGGAGGGAGTGGGAGGCGAGGATAGTCAAAGGAATCGGAGTCGGGAGGAGTTGGGGGCGGGAGGATTCGGTTGCGAGAGGAGTGGGAGGCGAGGATATTCAAAGGAATCGGAGTCGGGAAGAGTTGGGGGCTGGAGGAGTTGGAGGCGAGAGGAGTCGGAGGGAGTAGGAGGCGAGGATAGTCAAAGGAATCGGAGTCGGGAGGAGTTGGGGCGGGAGGAGTCGGTTGCGAGAGGAGTGGGAGGCGAGGATATTCAAAGGAATCGGAAGTCGGGAAGAGTTGGGGGCGGGAGGAGTTGGGGGCGAGAGGAGTCGGAGGGAGTAGGAGGCGAGGATAGTCAGAGGAATCGTTTTTGCCTGCTTTTTGTAGGCTTTTCAGCTAGTATATAATAAATCGTTGTGTAATAATTTGCAGCGTTTTTTTCAAAGGAGACCCTCATTTTTTTATTACAGATTCGGATTCTACGTGAAATTTCATGAACATGTCACCAACAAGTTTTTATTTTTATTAATTAAATGAACTAAAAAAAATTTTGATTTTGGACAATTTTTTTTCAACCTTGAAAAGTGAAAACATAGCTTCACCAACCTTGGTAGACTCGGAAGCTAAAATTTTGTGAGGAGGCTACACTGCCCTCCCAACTTGGCAGAATCGCTTCCGAGTCTACCAAGGTTGGTGAAGCTCTGTTTACACTTTTCAAGGTTGAAAAAAAGTTATCCAAAATCAAAATTTCCACTCGCGTTTTACGTAGTGCGTTAGACCTTCCTGAACAATTTTGATTTCGTGTCTGTCTGTCTGTGTGTTTGCCATGAAATCCTTGCCATAGCCATAAGTACCACATTCTCTACTCGATTTCGGTGAAATTTTCAGGGATTATGCGGATTAGATTCTAGATTCATTTCTCAATCGACTTCGATGATATTTTCGGGGATTGTGCGAGTTGGGGTGGAGATGGTCCCCTATGAAAATCATGGCCCCCAAATTGAAAGTCTGAAAATCGATGCTCCCAGTCTGATAGTAGTTACTGCGCATGCGCAAACGTGATATCCTTGCCACAGCTAAAACGTCTACAATTCTCATCCGATTTCGGTGAAATTTTCAGGAATTGTGAGAGTTGTGGTGGAGATGGCCCCCCATGAAAATCATGGCCCCTTAATTTAAAGTATTTTGTGCGCACGCGCAATCGTGAAAACCCTGTAACAGCCATAACTTTTACATTTTATTTATTTATTATTTATGTTGAATGGTACGGGAGTAGTCCCAGTTACAGGATGAAAAAAAAAAACAGTAGAAGCAAAAATCAATATGAAGCAAAAAAAAAAAAAAAAAGAAAAGTCGAACAATTAGCAGTAATATAACATCTAAGAAGGCAAATTTCACAGTAATAAATGAAACACATATCGTAACATACCTAATTCAAGAATAAAAGCGATATAAATACAGATTAATTAGTAATAAATACAGGTTAATTTAATAGCAAATTTAGAGGAGGCCATCCTCAAACAGTAACACTTTGATGGAGAGGAGGGAAGAAGTAAAAAATCTAAATCGGGGTGGTTCTGGACGATGAGGTTAGCCTGTCTAGGGAGCCTGCTCAGAGGACAGTTGTAGGGGTATTTGGTTGGAGGAAATTTAGTGGCAAAGGGAGGATGGTAAAGGGAGATCAAGCGGGGAACCGAGAAATTAACTCTAGCCAGGATACATGGACAGTCCAGTTGGCCCCTCACCAAACTAAAAAGCAATGCAATGTCACCAGCTATACGACGCATATAGAGAGGCTGAAGACCGCATCTGGAACGCAAAGAAGCATAATTGATCTCGGCGGCTGGAATATGCAATTTGTACGAAATATAGCGCAAAAACCTGTTTTTATACAATATTCAGAGATTGTGCGGGTTGACGTGAAGATGGTCCTATGAGGGTAGTGGAAGGTAGAGATTGATGTTTTGAGATTAATTACTATGCTGCGAATCATCTACACAATCGGGTTATGGATACGAGGAAGCTATGTGCCACACCCACTTGGCTCAGCAAAAATCCCGTTTTCGACTACCGTGCGCCGCCTCAGTCGAGCTAAAGTCGTTGTTTTCCCAGTTGGTCCGAGGCGAGGAGAAGACCCTAATTGAGCCGCTCGACAGGCCTTCTCCGACTTTAATTGCTTCTTTTGCTCGACAGAAACAGTTCGAGTTGAGGTCTCCCCTCGACTTCCTCTCCGCCTTCCATTTCAGTCTAAAATAAAGCGATGACTGACGTGAATACCAGCATCTGCCCTGATGGGCCGACGATTTACAGGCTGGTCTGAGAGGGGGTCCCCTCTGAAATCGCCTCTTTTGTCA
Source organism: Apolygus lucorum (assembly GCA_009739505.2). Lineage (NCBI taxonomy): Eukaryota > Metazoa > Arthropoda > Insecta > Hemiptera > Miridae > Apolygus > Apolygus lucorum. The sequence goes on along the minus strand of CM019172.2, from coordinate 17,665,690 downwards.
TCCGATCTTCCAACTTGGTTCTCGACTTATAAACATTCTGTTCAGGGGGCGACGGTGGGTTAAGTGGATAGTTGTTAATTTTGTTTGTATTTTTGGTCCTTAGATGGCAGAACGTTTTGAATTTTATGTTTCATGGATTTTTAACCCATTTCAAGCCGAAGGTAGAATAACGGAGTAATGGGAGGAGGAGGATGAACTATTTTACAGAATGCCGGCCGAAATAAGGTATCATTTGCTCAACAATCGAGAGCAAAAATGCTCTAAATTTTATTTAACATTTTTGTTCGCTTCACGAACAGTTGTTAGGTAAATTATAATCAAATTTCATATCTCGGTCTTATGATTACTAAATCCATTTTCAATATGATTTTTCCTCATCTGATACTTGTTTGAATTATGAAAAATATATTCTCTTCGAAAGTTTCTTGCGATAAAGGAGTGTACTTTTTTCTGCTAAGTTAACTCGAGAAGTAGACCTATAAACCGTTAGGAGTGTCGATATTGATCTCGTGTAGAGTTGATATTCGCTGACCCTACAATTTTATAGGATTTGAGAGGTCTCAATTTTGCAAATCGATATAATTTAACCATTTCATTGTTAAAAATCTAAAAAACTAGGTAAAATATGAAAATCTATTTATGGACCGGAATCTGTTTCGACTCATGGCCAGAACGCTCACTTCCCCCAGGATCGAATTTGAGCCACCATAATCACACTTTCGGCCAAAAGGCCTCTTTCAAAAAAAATTTCCCAAATCTCATTGAGCTCCCGAATTGTCAAGAAAACTTTTTTTCTTAAGTTTTGGAACTGAATTAACGAGAAAAAATTCTCCTACAAAGATTTTCCATTATTTCAATATTCAAAAAAATCATTGTTATGACGATGCAAAAATGCCTCAGTGGCCGGAAATGGGTTAAACAACTGTTTTTTCGTTGTTGGTTGTATGCTGTGTATGGTGGCCATATTGTTGAGTAGAGATTTTCGCAGTCGATTTTTATATCTCTTTATTGGGGTACATTTTCGGAGTACACCGTCACCTTCTTCAGCCTAAAATTTTCAAACAATAAATAAGTTATAAATTAAAACAAGTAGGTGAGGCACATAACTCGCTCGTATCCATAACCCGATATTATAGTAATCCGATGCACAGTAGTTTATCTCAAGCGATTATTGAAAAATTATCTAATTGTGAAATTTCCCATGCCTTCTACCCCTTACGGTGTCAGTCCTCTCCATAATGAAGTTTCAGAGCGGTCATGACTGGGATTTTCGAGCGTCGAACTCGAGTGTGACTCGAATGGAACGATACTTGGTTCAGAATCGAAGAGTTTTCTTTCAAACGGGCTTATAACCATTTTTCACACTTTTTTTTTTTCACGGATTTTGAATCTTTGGGATAAGGCTTTTCACCTCACGAGTTGTATTTCTTCCGAAAGTTGTATTTCTCCGTTTGTATCCCGCTTTAAAAGCTTGCTAAAAATCGAGTTTGCCGACAAAACTGCTTATGTCCATCCCATTGTTTTAAATAATATTTTTAAAAAATATTTTAAAAAAAGTGTATATTATACACTTTTTTAAAATTCGGTTTTCGGATTCTACATACCTTGAAATTTAAACCATCATATTTTGAGGAGGGTTAGAATATTTATTTTCGCTCGATTCCGAAGATTCATTATTGAAAATAATTTGGCATAAATCAATTTCAATTTTTGGCAAACTTTTGGCATACCAATTTGAACTTTTGGCAACTCATTTTGAACTTTCGGCAAATCCATTACGTTTCGACTACTACTGGAGTCCTTGTCTGCCTTCATTCCTTCTACAATGTTCAATAAAGTGTTTTTTCTCTCTCTCACAAAACAAAACAAAAAAAAAAATATTGAAAATAATGAGTAATTCAATAAAAGAAAATGAAAATAAAATTTTTTTCACACAACCAAAAACTCGTTTTTTTTTCAAAGTGGCTCATAACCATCGTTTTTCATCAATAATTGAGGAAAAAAAATTGATGAGCCCAATTATTGGGCTCATATCCAAATAAAAACGCTGCAAATTATTACACAAAGGTTTATTATTTTTCTTTATAGATCACTCGTCTGCAAAGAACATGGCTTCGCCATTGTTACCACCAACCAACTTGAAGAAAAACATCGATCGCATTTCGGTCAGCTAACATTTGAACGGGGATTAGGCCTCTTTTGCGAGTCACACTCGTGTTTCTGATTTACGGTACGTCCAACCCTTCAATTCTCGTAGGGAGCGAACGGTTTGTCCTACAAGGCTCCGCGTGGTCTCAAAAAATTCTATACTATCTTAAATTTCCAACCTTATTTTTCAACCCTTAGAAGTGATCTACATCAACCAAAATCTTCGGGGCACAACTAGACCCCAAATGGAGCTCACATATCAAATTTCATGAAAATCGGTCAATGTTAAGGGGGGGAAGTGCCGCGTACGGCGAACGACCAAATTTTTATTCGATTTTTGGATTTTAGGTATTACCTTAAAATTTTGAGGGGGGTTAAACAATTTTTTTTTTGGTCGATTCCAAAGGTTCATTATTGAAAATAATAAACCAAAATGACGTGTCTCCCTCAAAACGCATGCCAAAATTTCGGAATTTGGTCTTACAATTTAAAGTTCTACGAACAAACAATTTGGAAAATTTGGGAACCCTAGACAACTTCCTTCGCCATGAAATTAGATTTTCCCAACTTTCCACAAAAAAGCCCAGTTGATATAAGCCTGTTTGAAAGAAAACTCCTCAATTAACGGCATAATTCAAATTCAGGTTGAGTTAATTGAGAATTGAAGAAGTTGATCGATTTTGTCATGGTTTTTACCACTCCTTAATTATTAATAACTCACTTACATTCTAAGGGCGGAATTCATAGTCGACACTTGGCTTCAAGGGATTCCTAATGGGACATCCATTTGGCAATTCATAGTGTGAATGACAAGGGAAGCTCTACACCCTCAAGGGACCCCTTGACTCGTAGAGAGAACCCTAAAGTCAAGTATTGTATATAGGGAGCCTTCACTTGGGGCCCGAAAGACTATGAATTTGGTCCTAAAGATCCTTCTTGGTTACTATCATCGGGAAAAATTCGCTGTCCCTGGATGAGGACGAGGGGTAGAGGGTTAACACTTTAAAAGCCACCAGCCCAGTATTGAAGGCAAGTCTTCCCGAATTTCTCCCGGTGCTAACCAGGCTCTTGATTCATTTTACAACTGAAAAGTTACCTCTCGACGAAAAACCTTTTCCGATAGATATCCTATGACGAAAAGGTTCAACAAAATTAAAATCTCTCCAAATAAACCAGGAAATTGTAAAGTTCCTACGAGGATAAAAACTCGATTGAATATTGAGATAATTGAATACGGGTTGAGTGAAGAAATGAATAACAATTCACGTTTACAGGTCGAGGAAAAGTTTAGATAAAATCGACTTATTCACACAAGTAGATGTTACCATAAGTGAAACGCTATCGACAAAATGGTAACTGTCAATCGCATACCGATCGTTATCTTGACAGCGAATCGTTCTGGTTTTCTCCCGGTAACGACCTTTAAGGACCTGCTATGTGGAAAACGGACACAATTAAGGGATATGACAAAGAAAACATGGCAGGAATGATGATATTATACCGGGAGTTCACTCGAAACTTTCTCCCGTTTAAAATCTACCTCTGACACGGTTTGTCATCCAAAAGCTGGCAATTCGAAATAAACTGTCGGTTTACAACTCCATTTAATTAAATTGGAAGGATTTTTTTCAATTTTTATTAACCTTTTATTCCAAGTACTCAAAAGACGATGATAATGCCTATGTACATAAAACGTCAACCGTACGTACGTATGTCGCCCGAACGTGGGGGTCCCGGGTTCGATTTCAGGCCGCGACATCAAATTTTTTTTTTACATATTTACAATTCTTTGCCAGCTTTTAGCTGGCTTTTCAGCTAGTACATTTATATTTGTAGATTGTAGAACTGCCTAGAAGTATGTGATAAGTAAGTATAATTGTTCCTCAATAATTTGATGCTTGGTTATCCATCTCACTAACTGTAAGTAACTTTTCAAAATCTCGGTAAATTTCATCAAAATCGGTCAATGCTAGGTGGGGAAAGTGCCGCGTACGGCGGACGGACGGCCAAATTTTTATTCGATTTTTGGATTCTACGTACCTTGAAACGTAAACCAACAAATTTTGAGGGGGTGTTAAAAAAAAAATTTTCTTGGTCGATTCCTAAGGTTCATTATTGAAAATAATGAACCAAAATGTGAAAAACCTTACTGAATAAACGGTTTTTCTAATTTTTCCTGATAAATTATTGTTCGATTTTGATGATTCCAGCGGCAATACTTTGGTTTTTCAATTCCCTAGACAGCTGCACTAATGAATTTTGAAAATCCTTGAAAAATTCAAATTTAGGTACAAATTTTAAAGTTTGAGCGCCTGTAATTTATGGAAATACTAACCGGGAACGAGGTAACGAACGAACCCCCTCAAATTCAGTGGTCGTTTTCAAAGTATCACATTTTTTACCAACTTTTTTCCATGGAAAATATCGATTTTCAATGCCTTCATTTGTGAATCGATTAGTCCGCATGAAATAGTCGATTTCATTAAGTAATCGATTATTTTTGGTCATAACCATTTCTCTATTTGATTTCTTCCAAAGTTTTTTTTCCTTCATTGGCCTCACATGTAAACTGTATTTAGCCATCATAATATATATTTATTTTCTAGAGTTCAATGTTCGAGATTTTAATGAATTTAACTATAGCTTTAAACGTATTTTTATTGTTCAGTAAGCACTGCACTCTTGTAGGGAATCCAGTGTTTTTTTGGATGAGCTCCTCCATTAACTGTATTCTTAGCTGCTGGAAACTGGGGCATTTGAAGAGAATGTGATTTGAGTGTACCTCTGGTTCGTAGCAGCTTAAGCAGTTGGTGTTGTCTAAAATTCTTACTTTGTAGAGATGGGAGGGGAGCCTGTGGTGATTGAATTAAGTTAAAAGTTAAGGTTGGTTGGGGGATTGATTTGTTGATGATTCTATGGTATGTGCCACACCCAAAAACAAGCGTTTTCGTTTATTCCGTTTTCAGTCTATGTGCCAGATACTGAAAGTTCATCCCATTACGAACGGTATTCTACATAATATACGAAAAAAACACGTCACGCCATAAAATGCTTCTTTGAAATATTCATATCGATCTCAACATTGTCTCATTAAAACCGACTAATGGCTAATCCGCATCGAAAAAGCACATCATTGTTAATTTCGCGTAAAATGTATCGAATTAAGGGCACCCCCTCACCACCTCATCGTTTCGTGTTGATCACAGCTTTCAGAGTTAATCAAGTGTTTTTTAATAGGAACCCTTTTAAATTCACATTATTCGTCCCCGCCGCCCTTCCCTGAGTAATTTCAAGCGCATGAAAAGCTAATGGTTTCGAGTCGGAAAAAAAGGGTTAATTTGAATATTTGAACGCCGAATTCCATACCAACGTCCGCAGACCTGATATCGGATCTGTAGAATGGGGATAATTGGTTGGAACACACACTGAAGGTGAGCGAGTGTGGGTGGGAAATACGAGGATTCGTTGTTTTCGTGTGTGTGTGGCTGAGGTAAACAAGCGGGCGTTGAAATTAATAATTAGGGAGACCTCGATGGGGTAGAAAATCATTATAATGCTCTGATGAGGTAAATTGTCCGATAAATTGAGGAGGAGGAAAACGGTGTTTTCCACCGGTTCGAACAATCTGGCTCTTTTTTTCCTCGATTATTCAGAGAGGAGAGATGCTGGGGGCATGTTTTATACAGAGTTTCATTCATTGAAGCATCACTTATGGGACTGACCATGCAGAATGTGTTATAAACAAATTAACAAACATTTATTGACTAAAATAATAGAATCCAGACCGTGAAAAGTCTGCAGAATTGAGTTGGTATTGAAGCTTCCTCAACGAATCATGGTCATAGAATCTGGTAATTCGAAAATTATTTTGTTGATCAAGTTCCGTACATCTAAAAACAACAATAAAATTGGATACAATTTCTGATTAATGTAGTTTTCCTAAATATTTCCAATACCCTCAAGGAATTTCCTGCTTATTGGACTAATGAAATTCTTCAGCAACTGTTCTCGAACCAATTGCAAGTACCCTCAAATAAGAGTCAAATCGGGAGATAACATCACCAGAAATCGATGAGATATCAAAATTCAATTTTGTGTGTTTATATTTATATATCATCTGAAAACTGACATAGATAACGCAAAAAACTGAAAATTTCATCAAAATCAATCAAATTGATAAGAAATTGTGTAGTTAAATGCAGAAAATATTAACCCATTTCCGGCCACTGATGCGTTTTCGCATCGACCATTTTGTTAATATTGAAAATAGTGGAAAATTTCGTACAAGAATTTTTTCTCGTTCATGCTGATCCTAAACTCGTCAAAAAAATACTTCGACGTTCGGGAGCTCGATGGGATTTTGGATTTTTTTTTATTTTTAAGGAGGCCGCTTGGCCGAAAGCATGATTATGAAGGCTCAAATTCGATCCTGGGCCACGGGTCGAAACGGATTCCGGTCCATTTTACAATTTACCAAAAACAATGAATAGTATAAGTCACATCGATTTGGAAGACTGAGGGTTCAACTGGTGAGCAAATTATGCCAATTTTGGCTGTTATCTCATAAAACAGTTCATCCTCCTCCTCTCACTACTCTGTTATTTCTCCCCTTGGCTTGAAATAGGTTAAGATCTGGTATGGGAAATTGAGGACTGTCGAGACTGAACTGCTCATTTCTGGAAAATGCCATCAAAATTTTAAAACGTTTTCGAAATGTCTTTCACGACATTAAAAAAGCTAAAAAGACTCGAAAACGAGCGTAAAATTTTTGATTTTTCAAACCTTATCTTTATTCAAATGCGCACAAATTTTTCAAATTAATGGGGGGAATAACTGCTGCAAATTATTACACAACGGTTTATTACATTTAATTGTATTCATAACCGCTCGAGTTTGATCACTGTTCCTGAGTATATTTTACCAAACCAATCAGGGAGAAGCATCAAACTCTATTCGATGAAAATAGATAATACGTGAACGGCGATTTGGCCTCTTTTTTGCTGCATCCTAGAGAGCGAACAGTCAACTAGAACCTTCTATTCCCTATTTCATTTCTGATTAATTTCTCGTCCAACCGGTTGGTCATAAAAGTTGCCGAATTTTTAAAATCTTACTCGCACCATTCTTTTAAAATAACAAAAGCCAGCCAAGTGGGTGTGGCACGTAGCTTCCTCGTATTCATAACCCGATTGTATGGTGACCCGTTGAATTGTAGTAAATCTCAAAACATAAATCTCTAAGTACCTTCCACTACCCTCATAGGGGACTCAACACGTCAACCTGCAAAATCTCCAAATATTGTTGGAATGTGTAGAAGTTATGGCTGTTACAAGGATTTGCGCATGCGCACAAAATACATTGAATTTGGGGGCCACGATTTTCATAGGAGACCATCTCTACACCAACTCGCATAATTCCTGAAAATGTCATCGAAATCGGATGAGATGCAGAACTTATGGCTTTGGGAAGGATTTCATGACACACACAGACAGACAAGGTACTGAAATTGTTTAAAAAGGTCGAAAACGTAAAACGCGAGTGGAAATTTTGATTTTGCAGAAATTTTTTTTTCAAACTTGAAATTTGAAAAAGAAAAATTCCGCCACCTTGGTGACTCGGAAGCAAAATTAAAATGTCACTCTATTTTCAAATTTTGAGGCGTCACCGGAAGTTACCAAACGTTTTGGTACACAAATAGTCCTAAATGGAGGTCATATAACGAATTTAAAGTATCTTAATGGAATATTGATGCAGTAACTTGTCTCCGGTTCTCTGTGAGTAGCCAAAAGAACGTTTTGGCTTTAAAGTGGTTGAACAGTGTTGCAGAATGGTTAAAAAATCGGACTTCCGAAAAGATATTTCAGGACAACAAGGGTTAATGAATTTTGGTCAACGTTAAGAAGTAAAAGTGGTCTGGACAGCATACGGACGGAATTTGTTTATTTTTTCGATTCTATGTTTTCCCATTCTACGTATCTCGAGACGCAAACATCAAATTTCGAGTGGCTGACATATTTTTGTTCCGTTTAATAGATTCATTATTGAAAATGACAAACCAAAAAGACCATTGTGTGTAATTTTACTGTGGGAAGAATATAACGTTGGCGCATGCGCAGCGGCACAACCAATAGAATTTTCTCCACCGACTTCATTGGTTGACTGTGGAAAAAAAGAAGAAGGAAAACGAGAAAATAATAGCTCTTGGGCCCATAACCTTTCTCTTTCTCGACTGACCATTATAACAACTCCCAACTATAAGCTAATAAATCTTAATTATTCGATAGGAGTACTTGTATTCCACCATTATCAGCCCAGCTTCGAAGAATCATTAGTTGATGAAAAGTTTTGTGTGGTTTTTCTCAACAATGTTCAAAGGCAGGTAACCAAAAACGGATCATCAATAAATCATTACTTCTCTGACGAACGGAAAGTGTCGAGCGTTTAAACTCGTTTTCGACCGTAGCCCGTTAAAGGCGAAGCAATGAAAAAAATCCTCTTTTAAGAATTGCCTTATTGTCTTCAAGATGGGTAGTTGGGTTTTATGTCTCAATTTGTTCTCAACGAGACAAGAGTCCGCTGAGGTAGAAGTGCTCTCATTCTGGGTTTAGTAATGAATCGTAATAATTATTAGAGGCATTGACGATCGATTATTGCCGTTCCCTTATCGCGCGAAGGGGGAAATAAGAAGACGAGAAAAACATAACAAAACTCCCGGGAGTGTTTTTAGTGTCAGAGCTTTTAATTAATAAAAACGCGTTCGGAGAAGCCTTCGGTAGATAAAACCAACGACGTCGTTATTATTTGCGAGGTAGCGCTGGATTTAGATCGATCCATAATGATGAGCGTGATATTAATCGAGGGGTTACCCGTGCGTTGCACACAGACATTCCGCACTCAAGTTTGAGATTATTTTGCTCCGTAATATTATGAAATCATCTTCAACAACACTACGAACATTGTTTTCGACAAAAGTTGTCAGTGTTTGGAGTTGTACAGGTGTAAAATGGGTCCTTTAAACTCAAAATGTTTTCAGACTTGAAAAAAAAAAAAAAATTTGGTTCTGTTTGTTGGTCTGTTTACATGAAGGCGAAATTCCTCGTTCACCAATGGCCTGTGATGGAAGTGTGTTTCAAACGACAAGGGTCGGTTTTTGAACTAATTACAGTAAAATCTTTTCGGTTTTTCGAAATAATAACAATGTGATCTTTGAGATTTTCTTTCGAATTGAAAACGAGCAAAACTCCCTTGAGATGCTGTGTGGAATAAATAATAAATACAACTTTGAAAAGAGTGAATTTCGTATCTTTCCGATGCATCGATCATTTTTTGGATCGGGGTTCAAGGGAGAAAAAATTGATTGGCGAATCTATTCAAAGCGGTACGAGTAAACATTATTGAAATCTCAAATTTTAAACATTATGGGTTTTCAAAATATTAAACTACTTTAATAACGGGAGTATCTGATAAAATGAGTTTGAATTATGGAAAATATTTTGTCAAGGAAACAAGGTGTCAAAAGATGTGAAAATGAGGTGCTAGGGCTCATTCAAAACTCAATTTTTCTTGCTGAATCCATTAGTGATTCTCTTAATCCATTCACTGATGTAAATGCGATTTTTTGGGGAAATAGTCATTTTTAGCACTAAACGGCGTCTAAAATTTTGCACAACAAGTTAGCGGAATCATTGCTTTCACTTTCAAGAATAAACAAGACAAATTTGATTTCATATCTGTCTGTCTGTGTGTCCGCGAATGGTTGAAACTGGCAAAACAAGTATCTAAATTTTATTTTGCGTGGAAAGTTACGCGAAAATTGACAGGTGCTTTGCCACTCTGACTTTAATGATCTTGTCAATTTCTTGTAATAGTGCAGTATATTACAAATAACCTACGTTCTAAAGCTGGGTTTCCAGAAAGTGGTTCTCGTTACACTTGTGTTGATTTACTCAGTATTCAGAACCAATTGCCAACAAAGTCATTTTTAAATGTCACAAAGTTTATTGTTCAGTCCCGTTTTCACCATTGGAATTAATAGTTCCCAAAAATTGCCATTACAAAATATTGTGAATTTAACGGAGTCTTTTTGGTTTATTATTTTCAATAATGAACCTTTGGAGTGGACCAAGAAAAAAATTTGTTTAACACCCCCTCAAAATTTGATGGTTTACGTTTCAAGGTACGTAGAATCCAAAAATCGAATAAAAATTTGGCCGTCCGTCCGCCGTCCGCCGTACGCCGTACGCCGTCCGCCGTACGCGGCACTTTTGCCACTTAGCATTGACCGATTTTGATGAAATTGGGTATGTAGGCTCCATTTGGGGTCTAGTTGTGCCCCGAAGATTTTGGTTGATTTAGGTCACTTCTAAGGGTTCCAAAATCAATTTTGAAATTTTGAAAACGCCCTAACTCAAAAAATTTTGATATAAAGGTATTGTTTTTCCTTCAATTTAGGATTCTATAGAATTTTTAGAATTTTTTGAGACCACGCGGAGCCCTGTAGGACAAACTGTTCGCTCGCTACGAGAATTTAAGTGTTTTACGTACGATAAATCAGAAACTCGAGTGTGAATCGCAAAAGAGGCCTAATCTCCTTTCAAATTATAGCTGACCGAAATACGATCGATGTTTTTCTTCAAGTTGGATGGTTGGTGGATTTGCAGACGAGTGATCTATAGAAAAATAATAAACCATTGTGTAATAATTTGCAGCGTTTTTACGTTGCTTTCATTTGTAGAGTTTTGACCATTTTGCAGGGAAAAATCTTAAGGTCGGAAATATTTTTAAAATCTTGATAACCTTCTTGTCCCCGAAAACTAGAGGTTTTCGGAGGTTTATTTTGGGAGGGTTATTTCTGGATTTATTTTGGGAGGTCCAAGTTTTTTGTTCCTTCGATTGATTGCATGAATGAAACTTACGATCTTCAATTTGATTGTACATAAGCCGTCGAATGATGAGACTGAATGTTACTGGAGAAAAATCGCGAATACGGACGATTTTTCTCGTAAACAAGTTGTTCTACAGCTTTAACTTATTTTCTTAACTTTTTACAACGGGAAATGAAACTTTTTACAACGGGTGGTTGAAACGGGACCACCATGGATGCTGGGAGAGCACTCATTTCAAAAAGAACCAGGCAAATTGAGGAGTTTCATTCCAAAAGGTACTAAAGGCCATTTTCATCGAAATCGAGTCCACACTTTCCCAGGTTTTTTTTTAAATCAAACTCCTCAATTGTTCCGGTGTTCTAAAATCGTTTTGTCTAAATCACACCTACAGCATTAGTTCATGTATCCTCCTCATGTATCACCTGCATTGCATTATCTCAAGCTTTACCAAAATAGGTAACTAAGCTTATCTCATATGATTCAATGGAAAAACGCTTTATTACCTCTAGCAGTGGATACATGAACTAATGCTGTAGGTGTGGTTTAGACGCTCGTTTCTAACATGAGGCCACGGGGGTCGACAAGGGTTCGAGTGACAGAGGCTAATAGTTTTCCCAATTTATCTCAGCTGTCGGTTGGCCGATTTTAAAATTTCTAAATGATCTGAGTTCATATAGACGTAGCAGTAATTGCCGATTTTGCAACAAAAATATAATTGATTACATTTTTTTTTCAAGGAAATAATCAAATATTTGACTAAAATTTTTCCCGTATGTGTACTTATTGATCTAAGCTAAAAGAAAGTCTAAGTTCTGGTTTTTTGGGTTTTTTGAAATTGGTAAAAAGTGGGGGAACTGAAGATTGAACAGGAACCATTTAGAGAAATTTAATTCAGTTATCATTTTGATGGCTTGTTGGAAATATTTGGAGGTTAAATAACATTTTGGATTGAGTGGCTGATAAGAGGATTGATTCCTTCCCGAGTGTCAAAACCCTCTAAGTGACTGTTCATTCATGATTATGAGGGATTACACCAACATTCAAGGACCGACAAATCACTGTTGATGGTAAACTGCACCTATGATAACGCTTCTGAGGTCTCCAATCCAGAACAGGGTCCTCCATATCGACCTGGTGCGGCGGGGATGATGAATAGGTTGGACGTGACAGGGTATGAAGAGAGGGGTGTCCTCAGGCCGAGTACATATTGCGTCCTACCTTGAGGGCAAGGCAAACACGTGGGGCTACCAAGCGAGGGGTGGGGGTAAGTAGTAACACCCCATTAATTAACCCCCAGGGGTCATTAGCGTCTGGAGCCCCCTTCGAGATGCCTTGGGGCCGCTGGATTGCAGCTTCAAAGTGCCGCTTACCGGATTCCCAACAGCGGAAACGGGAAGCGATCATAATACCCCAGTGGCCGGCTCTTATTTGCACTCACTTCCGGGACCCTATTTTTCAAACCGCTGGATTTCGTTGAAAAAAAATCGGGTTTTTCTAATTCAAGCGCGGTTTTCTTCACTAATAAATATATTGGAAACAATTCTGACCATACCGTTTGAAAGCTGAGCTTTTGGGTCAACTTTTAGGCTTCAGACGAGCATTTACGTGCTGGAAAGCAGGAACTTATGAGCGGTTGAAAAAAGTTGAGATTTTCAAGATTTGACAATTTTCCCTCTTTAAGTTTATTTTTAACCCGTTTTGCCTATTTGAAAAACTTTGGTTCTCCATCAGGGAGGTAGGAAATTTAACGCACTTACATCTTAATAACATATCTATCTATCTTTCCAATGGTATCGTAAAATTTGAGTTTATCTAGCAAATTGTAGGAATTATTGACATTTTAACAATATAAGGTTGAAAACACAAAAAAAATCTTAAAAGTAAAAAAAAAGGCTGCAAATTATTACACAATGGTTTATTATTTTTCTATATGGATCACTCGTCTACAAATTCACCAACCATCCAATATGAAGGAAAAAAAATAAATAAAAAAATAAAAATAAAAAAGTCAAAAAAAAAATTCAAAAAAAAAAATCAAAATCACCAACCATCGATCGCATTTCGGTCAGCTCTAATTTGAACGGAGATTAGGCCTCTTTTGCGATTCACACTCGTGTTTTGATTTATATATACATATTTCAATATAAACCCTTAAATTTTTGTAGGGAGCGAACGGTTTGTCCTACAGAGCTCCGCGTGGTCTCAAAAAATTCTAAAAATTCTATAGAATCCTAAATTGAAGGAAAAACAATTCCTTTATATCGAAATTTTTTGAGTTAGGGCGTTTTCAAAATTTCAAAATTGATTTTGGAACCCTTAGAAGTGACCTACATCAACCAAAAGCTTCGGGGCACAACTAGACCCCAAATGGAGCCTACATACCAAATTTCATCAAAATCGGTCAATGCTAACTGAGGAAAGTGCCGCGTACGGCGTACGGCGGATGGACGGCCAAATTTTGGTTTATTATTTTCAATAATGAACCTTTGGAATCGACCAAGAAAAAAAAAATTTTAACACCCCCTCAAAATTTGATGGTTTACGTTTCAAGGTACGTAGAATCCAAAAATCGAATAAAAATTTGGCCGTCCGTCCGCCGTACGCCGTACGCGGCACTTTTGCCACTTAGCATTGACCGATTTTGATGAAATTTGGTATGTAGGCTCCATTTGGGGTCTAGTTGTGCCCCGAAGCTTTTGGTTGATGTAGGTCACTCCTAAGGGTTCCAAAATCAATTTTGAAATTTTGAAAACGCCCTAACTCAAAAAATTTCGATATAAAGGTATTGTTTTTCCTTTAAATTAAGATTCTATAGAATTTTTAGAATTTTTTGAGACCACGCGGAGCTCTGTAGGACAAACCGTTCGCTCCCTACGAAAATTTAAGGGTTTATATTGAAATATATATATATATATAAATCAAAACACGAGAGTGAATCGCAAAAGAGGCCTAATCTCCGTTCAAATTAGAGCTGACCGAAATGCAATCGATGGTTGGTGATTTTGATTTTTTTGTTGATTTTTTCGATTTTTTTTGGATTTTTTTATTTTTTGATTTTATTTTAATTTTTTTATTTTTCTCTTCATATTGGATGGTTGGTGATTTTGTAGACGAGTGATCTATATAAAAATAATAAACCGTTGTGTAATAATTTGCAGCGTTTTTATTCGATTTTTGGATTCTACGTACCTTGAAACGTAAACCATCAAATTTTGAGGGGGTGTTGAATTTTTTTTTTCTTGGTCGATTCCAAAGGTTCATTATTGAAAATAATAAACCAAAAATCGGATTTTAAGGGGGTTAAAAAAAAGTCAGGAGACATAAAAGTCACAAATTAGTTGTAGAATCAATCCCTGGGCTATGGCAGGAACATAAGTGTATAACATATAGGTGTAGAAACACCCTGTATAGTTTCAGGTGAAAGGGACCTTGAATCGTAGGTCGAGAAAGTGAAAGGCGATCACAGTCAGATTGAAGCAGCAGCGAAAGGTGAAAGGTGAATCCTATTGGTTCAAAGAAGTGGAGGGGCTCTGGGAGGATCAACAAATGCCAATCTAGGCAGACAAAGTGAAAGGGAGCTGAAAACAGTGGTGACGGTATCATATGAAGGGGGAGGAGAGACCGAGCTATTACAGGAAACATGTTGAGGGACCACCTCATTTAAACATTTACCAAACTTTCTCTCTTGAAAATCTCGAATTTTCCAAGCACATCCAACATACCTACCTCCTTTCGGGCAAATATGAGGAAATTCTACGTAGATTCTGTTTTTTTTAAAATGTGGATGGTGGTCCCCTATGAGGGTAAAGCAACGAACTTGGTGATTGGTGTTTTGAGATTAGCTACTAGGTATGTATTGGATCATCTATACTATCGATAGGGTGAAGCTATGTGCCACACCCACTTTGCAGATGTTTTCATTCGTTCTTTGAGGTTTTGATTTAATCACGAATCATTTGGAGATTCTGCACCTACTTTTAAATCAGCTGCTGATTCCGAAAACATACTATGTATATTGTGATTACCTATCACGATTCGGATTGGGGAATCTATGTGAGGTACCCTACTCACATAGATAAAACGCTTCTCTACAATAAAATCCCATAAGCAAGTGTTATTTTATGTAAGTGTGTTATGTAACTTTACTGACAAACCGATTTGGTTGAAGTTTCTGGAGCAAAGTGACCTAATTATTTTCGATACCAACCAATTTAAAATTCGGTACGACCACAAATCACTGTTATCTGCACAATATTTACTCTGAACGCCAAAAGTTGTGTAATTTGGATAAACAAAGTTCGGGGTGGTGAACGGCCTGATCCTTTTCAGGTTCCCAACCTCTTCACCTCCATTTGAAATCCGCTTTACGCATCAATTTAATCAAGAGGAAAACTCTATACTGGCAAAAAGACGGAGATCAAAGATCCCGTTTTAAACCGCCGCACCCCTTGGAGAAGTAGGGATCGGGCTCAGGAACGAGCACGATTCCACCTGTTTGAACTTGCTTTCATCCCCTTCCATTAAGTTACTATGAATCCAATTGGATTATCCGGACTCCGTTGAAACTCGTGAAAACAGGGTTGAGGGAAATGGGGAAGTAATCGTCTTGAAAGGCGTTCAGTATGCTGAGTGGTCCTCAAATAGGTTGCTCGGTTCGAGCAAAGAATTCTCCGTCTATTATGAGGCTATTTGAACTCAATAGAAATTCGTTCCACGGGAAGTACTCTCAGAACTGAGAATTCGGTCATAATGAGGTAACTCTATTGTTACATAATAAATTATTTGAAAAATTGAGAGAATTGGAGGTTATTCCTGAGGTGACCAATGATTCATTTGAATCTTACATTCACCAAGCTAACTTTTCTCTAGTTAACTTGAGTCCTGTAATACGATCCTGAGCCTCTGACGTCTGGGAGTGATTGAGAGACATCAGATCGTCTGAAGCTACAGATCCCACTTAGCCCGATGTAGAAATCTTCGAGAATTTTCTGTATTGGATAATTTTTTCCACGTTGTTGGAATGAAAAAAGTACAATAATATTGGATATTATCTTTAATTATCTTATATTATCTAAAATATTAACTAAAATGGATGTGTGGTTTATGCTCAGGACGATATTATGATCATAATTTTGTCACTTCCCAATTTGTTCAATAATAATTGATGTCTATTTCGGTATTGAACAGATTCTATGAATTGTATCCTATTCTTCAGTTCCTAGACAGTCCCGATGAGTTTTGTTGCTGTTAGACTGATGTCGTGCCTAGGCGTAATTGTGAATTGCTTTCAACTACGATTTTTAAGTTTCTAAATGATCAAAATCGCTCAAATTCAGATGATTGCCTCAAACATCAATTTCTCTCGATGTATTCGCCCGATTTTGCCCGGAGGATAATAATACCAGAAAACTTGCTAATGAATTTCGTGAAAATCCTATCAGTGCGGCACTCATCTTGAAAACGCTGCAAATTATTACACAAAGGTTTATTTTTTCTATATAGATCACTCATCTGCAAAGAACACGGCTTTGCCATTGTTACCACCAACCAACTTGAAGAAAAACATCAATCGCATTTCAGTCAGCTAACATGTGAACGGAGATTCGGCCTCTTTTGCGATTCACACTCGTGTTTCTGATTTATCGTATGTTCAACCCTTAAATTTTCGTAGGGAACGAACGGTTTGTCCTAGAAGGCTCCGCGAGGTCTCAAAAAATTCTAAAAATTATAAATGGGGAAAGTGCCACGTACGGCCAAATTTTTATTCGATTTTTGGATTCTACGTACCTTGAAACGTAAACCAACAAATTTTGAGGGGGTGTAAAAAAAAAATTTTTCTTGGTCGATTCCAAAGGTTCATAATTGAAAATAATAAACCAAAATCGACGTAAGTGAGAAACAATTTATATTCTCAATCGTGTTGTTCTTTCTTAACATAATATGTTAAGAAAAAGAGAACATAATAGGTATGTTAAGAAATTCTCCGATATGAAACATGAACGGTCGAGTTGATAGTTTCATATTATGAAACTATCAACTCGACCGTTCATGTTTCATATCGGAGAATTTCGGTCGGTATTTAATATTGCTCTCACCAAGTGCTATACTGCCCACCTAACTTGTTTCACTCTTTGACATGGATATTACATGGGGGTCATATCGAGGGGTTAGTGGTAAAAGTGATCAAGTTTATTTGAGACTAGTGTTCAGGAGAGCCTGTTAAAGTTCACCTACACATGCCATGGACTGATGGAAAAATGTGGTTTGTGAACTTAAAGCCCGGTTAAACCAAATAATTTCTTGTTAAGAAAGCTCAGTAATTCATGTAATACTTGTTAAGTAAAAGTTGTTCCAAACATTGTGAAAAAAAACCACTTACCTTTCCATTTCCCAGAATTTAGTGAAAATTGTAAGTTGTAAACCGGTGTATTCCTTCAACCATATTTTGTGGGAGTAAATTACGATTAAATGACAGTACTATTATGTTATTATTATTTATTATATTAAATGACAGTAATGGAGTATTTTACTTATAATGTATGATGGTATTTCAAAAATGAATTTTCGTCACGGAAATCTACTCAAACGCCATTTGATCACGAGAGTTCCACTGGTTCATTCAGGTAAAAGTTAATTTTATTGTCATTTTAACATGTTTAATGTTTTAGGGCTGGGGGTCGTTCTGTGAATTCCGACACGCAAATCTGCAACGTTTTTAACACAGAATGTGTTTTTGCGATGACCTACCGAAAAAAAATCGTCACGAAAAAGCGACAGAAAAAAACATCTAGTGATATGTTTATTGGTTGTCATGTTAATGTCAACTCCACATTTATTATTGTTGTTTTTTATTTAACGGATGACTAGTATCGCAAAAACACATTCTGTGTTCCTATGATTTCATACAGAGTATGGAAAAAGAAATAAACCGGGGGGTGCAGGGGGGCGGAGCCCCCCGCCGAGGCGCAAAGCGCCGAGTTTTTCTTAGTTACCACGGACCGATTTCTTAGTTACCACGTTATATCGGCTCCATTTGGGGTCTAGTTGTACCAAGATGGTCACTGACCAGCTGAGTGAGCTCCAAGGCCATTTTCTCTCCTGTTGAACGCAGGAAGCTGAAATTTGAGAAGCAGGGTCAATGGAGAATGCTGAAGGCGCCTGAGTGGTCACTGATCAGCTGAGTGATCGGCAATCTAATTTCTCCCTTGCGAGGGAAAAACATTAAACATGATTTAATGTTTTTCCCTCGCAAGGGAAAAATTGAACAGTTGTTTTTTCTTCATAAGTTGGTTTTTAATTCTCAGCCCAGAAAGACCAAAACCTCATTTTCTCAAAAAATGCACTTGATCACTTTTACCACCACCCCAACGATGTTCTTTAATTCAACCCAATTTTCAGATCAAAAATTACTACGCGAGACCAATAAATTTTTTCGGTAACTGGACTGCAAGAATCATTATATTCCGGTGAATAATTGTAGTTGTTATCAACACTCAAACGTTTCGTAGACATAACCATATCACGAGGTCTACTTGTGGAGTAGATAGCTCTGTAATGATTTTTGCATTTAGGTCCCTCCTTGTCATAATTGATCTTTTAGCATAAAATTCATACCAAATTTAAAACAAGAAAACCCGTGTTTTGAAAATATGTACTTGTGGTTAACGCGTTGATTACTTTAAATAGAAGCGATAATTCGCCAAAAATATCGAAGGGGTGTATTATGTTATTGTACGGTACCGGCACTTACAAGATTCGCGATTGAATAGGTTTTGTAGAAAACTTCATCTTTGACAAGTGAGAGTAAGTTGTCATTACAACATAATCGGAAGAATTCGATGTTCAGGAGTGAGCGAGGATTATTTTTCCAAAGCTTTTTGATTGTCAAAAAAGTGACCTTTCTTCCCTAAAGTAATGTGCATCACAGTCCCGTCATTTCATGTCATACATTGCACCACTGATCTCTTTTAATCGTTTAATTTGGGGAAAAAAGTTGTGTTTTGACATGTTTCATGTCTTTAGGATGCGAGCAATTTCAATTTTTATTTTTATTTTTTTGAAATGCTCCAAATTCATACTATCAGCCCCAATTAATTCATCCATGTCCTTAAATATTTTCAAACAAAACACCCGACATTCATCCGCTAATAGACCACATCGCTGGATGTTCGAAAGAGAAGTCGCCCCGTTATATTTAGAGAACACAAGTTCAGTTGACATCTCTCGAAAGAAGATCACGGTGACAACCTGAACGAGAGGAAAGGGGTTCACGCTGCTTCTAGAAAAGAAAATACTTAAAGTCGTTCTTCTCCGTTTTAAAAACCTCAGCTTTGCTGGGTATTTATTTTAAACCGTTTCGCCTCCCGAGGGATCCACTTCTCTTCTGGTTCAAGCGAAGGGGTAGGTTGGTTTCATCAGGTGGGCCGCATCAATCAAAGAGAGAGATGTGGGGGCTTCTCCGAGAGTCCTAACTAGGGGAGTATAAATAGGAGTACCTAAGACGATTTGTCACTCATTAACTATAATTTCATGAGCCATATCATTTGGGTTGAGCAGGTTACCCAAGCGTTGCACGGGCTAGCAAATTCATTTTTTTTCAATATTCCTTATCGCACCAAGTATAGCTTATTAACAATATTATTTTGAAAATATGGACACATATTCAAAACTAAGATACATCACTGAGTTTTGTTGATTATGGTGGATGTTTCACTTCACTGCTTCACAAGTAAGCTAGGTCAAGTGGTTTGGTACGCTTCAATCTTCTGATATCACTAGTATCAAGGAGTTGGGCAGCTTCCTCGTTGATGTGACATCTTAGCCGCTGTAGGTGTCTCACAGCTTGTCGCTTTATAGCATCGTTTATTGTTTCGATCCAAACCTCATGATGGAGACGTTCGTTTCGAAAGTACCATGGTGCATTGTCCACCGTTCTTAGCATATTGTTCAGGAATCTTTGGATGATGTCTCGATTCGACTGAGCCGATCAGCCCCAAACCTGAGCTCCATATGTCCAGACTGGTTTAAGGACTTGTTTGTACAATGTCAGCTTGTTCTGGATTGACAACTTCGACCGCCTCCCCATTAGCCAATGTATTTTTCTGAATTTTAGAAGGAGTTCTTCCTTCTTTTTTTGTTGACATGGGCTTTCCATCTAAGTTTGGCGTCTAGTGTCATGCCTAGTAGCCATTTGGCTTCATCAGCATTCGGGATAACTTTTCTCATAAAATGTACCGGAATATACTCGATTCTCTTGTTAGTGTAATCTACATGTACCGACTTAGTTTCATTAATTTTAATTCTCCATTTTGCTGTCCACTTTTGTATGCTGGATATTGATTGATTTAACTTGTTGGTGGATTCAGTTATCAGCAAATTCATACAACTATGTTGGTTTTAGAGGCAATGGATTTATAGGCGATTTCAAAGAGCCTACACCAAAATACTCTCCGAATCTGCGAGATTTTAATTATTAAGATCGATTGGAAAGTATTTTTGTACAATTTTGGTTTCATGTGAGAGTCTGATTGTCTTCTGATGCTTGTAGCTGATATCTTATTGACTTTTTCGTGATTGATTTCAATAAAATATTTATTGAGTGGGTTAGGTTCCGAGAACGGTCCCTTATGAATTCATTTTTTTCTAAAATAATCTCAAAATCATTGTTAAACCCGGTACACGCCTCTGAAAAAATTTTCGAGTTGTGACGCAGTTGACTCAAATGACTTAGTATTGAGAGGGGACCGAATCCAGCTGGAAATATACTTAGAAATTCATGTTCCTCAGCTATTAAACTCATTAATATTAGTAATAACTTCCTTCATGCCTTCCTTTACCCTCCCTTCGCACCTTTCTCTGTCAGTTTTCGGTCAATTTCTGCATTCTGTATATTTTTTAATTCTTCAGGGGCATCAGCTATTAACATTCTAATTTTAAAATATTATTTGTAAAAAAAAGAAATTTCAAATTTATAGTTTAAAAATGTATGATGCCCTGAGAGATTCGAAAAAAAATCAAAAAAGATAAGATATAAAGATATAATAATAAGATAAGATGAAGATACAAAACGCTGCAAATTATTACACAATGGTTTATTATTTTTCTATAGTCCAACCCTTAAGTTTACGTCGGGAGCGAACGGTTTGTTTTTAGCTAAATTTTTTGAGTTAAGGCGTTTTGCAAATTTCAACCCTTAGAAGTGACCTACATCAACCAAAATCTTTGGGTCACAACTAAACCTCAAATGGAGCCTACATACCAAATTTCATCAAAATCAGTCAATGCTAAGTGAGGAAAGTGCCGCGTACGGCGGACGGACGGCTAAATTTTTTTTCGATTTTCGGATTCTACGTACCTTGAAACGTAAACCAACAAATTTTGAGGGGCGGGTAAACATTTTGTTTTCTCGGTTGATTCCAAAGGTTCATTATTGAAAATAGTAAACCAAAAGGATTCAATAGCTCAAGAATCTCCACCTCTTAGCTCTTCAAATGAGGGAAAAGCCTAATGTCCTATAATTCTTCTTTGATTCGTTGCCAACGTGGAATTTAATGCACATTCGGTTTTGCACATTCTTTCAATTGAATTAAAATTACCCGTAAATTTTTTAACACGGAACGCGTTTTTGCTACATAACCCGGCTAAAAATGAGAGAAAATTACCGTTAAGTAGCCGCTGCCACAAAAATGGTTGGAGCTGAGTGAGCTCCAACGCCTTTTTGCTCCTATTCAACGCAGAAAGCTAAAATATAAAAAGGGAAAAATGAAAAAAAAAAAAATTATAATAAGAAATAATATAAACAGTGAAAAAATATTTTTGAAAATTTAATTACAAACCAGATAAATTTCTGCAATTAACAGTTTTGTTATATGCAAAAATATGTTCATGTTTTGTCAAAATTTAGTGCCTACAACAATTTAAAAAAAAACATTTTATTATTTTATTTTTATATTATTAACACGATGATCAATTCATTTGCATTTTCCTTGCTGAGTTTGTGTTAAATAATTTTTCATAATTAATTGAAGTTGAAATTAATTCTCCTCAGATCATGAGGCGAGAAGGCGTTTGAGCGCGGTGTAGGAGAGCACGCGACTTTGGAAAGAAAGTTCTCCCAAGCGGTTCAGTCGGTAGGTGCTGTTTGTTCCGGGAATTGGACGGGAAAGAGACTTTTTTTTCTCTTCAACCTTCCTTCTCTTTTGTTGAACTCATAACACGCGAGCACCGTCGAGTTTATTCAAGACTGCGAGACATTAGATTTTAAACAGGAACTCCTCTCTCGATGTGTTTTTAAAGTTCGTCGGCGAAGGCGTGAGAACTCGGGGTTCCAACCGGGCGACATTATTCACCTTGTTTGATCACAATCGTTTGGTTGGTATTGTTTCTTGTTGGTGTACTTGAAAGTGAATATACAATCGTCAGGGTGGGGTGATATGGATATATCTTTTTGCACTGAGTAGGTTATGAACATATTGAATGAATACAAGTCCAATTTACTAGTGTATCGTGTAAGTGAGAATAATACTTTGTGAACTTTCACGTAGAATTCAACTTAGTTTCGTTCAAGATAAGTGAAACGTTCCTTTTCCCCTGAACATAAGAGCATTTCTCCAAGTTGTGAAATATGTTATTGGGAGGGCTCAGGCGAACCAGTAATGTGAAGGGGGGGGGGGGGGCAAACAGGTAGCTTGGAGGGTTTAGGAATCCTCTCAATTTTATGACCTCAATCGGTTGACTTCCCATTCAAGATGATTTTATATTTTCATAAATTTTATATCGTGATTTACCTTATAAAAAAGGAAATGTTATCAGAAATGTTATCGAAATTGATGTCGAATCTAAAAAAAATCAATTACAGCTACCATCATTTATAAATTCTGAGCACATTCGAGTTTTCAGATTGAAAAAAAGTTCATAATTTTAAGAGGAAAACCCTAAAAACTTTTGACCCCTCCAACAACTACACCAATTTTTGAGAATCACACTAAGTGGCCGTCCACCATAGCCTTACATAGGCGCTCTGCAACATTTCAGAGTTTCTTTAAAAAAAATAAATAAATAAATAAATTTAATATAATATTGATTAAATATAATAAGTACTATATAGTTGACAAATTAAACTCGGCGCTTCGCGGCAGATGCTACCTACGGCGTAAATTATAGGAGCATGGAAAATGTTTTAGCCAAATTTAATGCAGAACCTTTAGTCGTAAGTAGGTATATTAGGAAAGTTGTATTATTCCTAGCAACATATCTAAAATGCTTCAAAAAAATACTTCGGTACTATAATAATGTTGAAGTTTTCGTAACGCAATTTCGAGACCATTTTGGCCAGTTAGCTCACTGCTAAAACATGTTCCATGTTAAAAAATCTTTACTTTGCACAAATTTCGCAGTTTAATTTAAAAAAAATTATACTGCTGTAAAAGAACGTACCTATCAAAACCTAAGGCGGAGCTTGTCTGAGAAGCCGCCAGGGTTAGCTGGCTGGTCAGCAATGCATTGAACGTTGCTGAGGATCAAAGTAGTGGGAGTCCAAAGTTTGACGAACAAAATGAGGAGTAAGTCGATGACGTTTGTTTGTGGAAGGTGGCGCTCTTATGTTTGAGCAGAATCTGCCTGTTTGAGACGCATCTGATTTGTCTTGACGGTGTGAAATTGATTTGATTGAGGTTATTTAATTCATTAAAGTTGTCACAGATGAGCATTGTCCTGATCTAATCTGGATATATGTAAAACATGAGGTAATTTGATGACTTGTTGCTTGGGACGCTAAACTGTGTACAACTCGAAGGAACAAACAACGATTGCATTTTGGTCAGCTAAAATTTGATCGGAGATTAGGCCTGTTTTCCGATTCCCACTCCTGTTTCTGATTCATCCAACCTCATTGGGAGCGAACGGTTGGTCCTACAGAGCTCCGGTGGTCTCATTCGATTCTAAAAGATTTCTAGAGAGATTTTTTTTATAACATAACTGTTGGATTAACAAAATTCTCGGTCAACTTTTTAATGCCTTCTACAATCGTTCACTCGGCGGACGTCGTTCCTTACACTTAGTAATATTACCAACTTTCTACGTCGCATTCAAGATGTGTATAATTATTTTCGTTTTCCAACCAGCTCAATCATCGTTGATGAAGTAACAAGCTCACCGAGAAAACAATAAAATCCCGGAGTTCCTCCTTCCCCGCTTTTACACACACCGAACGAAACATTATGTAAATTTTTAATTACGAAAGAACGGGCTTCGAGGATGAACGCGGTCTGTGGGTAATAAACTCGCAACTTCGGACCTAATTTGTTGAGTTGGATCGGGTCTTCCGGCGCGGGTAACGAGGGTAAACAGTGGCCGCTGGGCAGCGCTGGGGTCGGCAACTCCCCCGCTGGTTCTTAGTAACCTCTCTTCACCACTTAAACACACAGTCCTATCCTCGCTACTGGATATAAATTAATTAGTCTTTCGCTCGAAGGAAATTGTGCCCCCGTTCACGGCCGGAAAGTATTTCAAGTCTTTTTTTTACCTTTTTTGATTTTTTTAAGGTTTTTTTATAGGTAGGTATCTCTTTTCGGTTTGAGAGCTTCTGTTTGTGAAAGAGGTTTCTCGAAAACCTGTCCTCGACGACTGAGATACTTAATTTGAATGTCGAAAGCCCGACCTTTTAAAAGACGAATTTTTTCGGAGCGTTCGTCCCGTTCGGCGTCTCCCTTGTGCCTAATCAAAATCCAATAAGAAAAATCGCCCAAATCTCGTTATTTAAATCACTTTTCAAATGTCGAGGAGTAGGTATATGTATATTACTGGTTATAATTTTATGGTAAGTAAGAAAACAACTATTTCAGGTTGATGTGGAAGTAATAGTGATCTATGAACCACAGACTTGCGTTTTGTACATATTAGAGAGAAATTACTAGATTTATTGTGTACAGTTATGATAATAAACAGATTATAAAAAAAATCAGGTTGGGTTTTCGTCCGACTGCCACTCCTGGCATCTGCTGTCTTCCAAAGGGAAGATTTGTTTGTTGTTGATCATCAGAATTTGTTCTGATGATTTCGCTCATGGCTTCCTTTGCCTCACCGCCCTTTTGGGCGAGGCTTTTGGTTTTGGACGAGTGGGGCCCGGCTTGCACGAAAATACGCTGAACGGGATGGGACATCGGAACAAAAATATCGATGTTGACATCGATGTCATCATCGGTCACGTAACATCGATGGCGTGAAACATCGTTGATTCAACCATCGATGTTTTTCGATGTCGATGTTTCTAGTGCCCAACATCGATGTTATCATCGACAGGAAAAACTAAAATTATTACACAACGATTATTTGTTTGGGTATGGATTTTTCTTTCTTTTTACTGCAAAGAAAGCTAGTTAATCTTTTATTAATAGTACTACCTACCAACCATTATAATCACACAAAGTTAACAATGAGCTTTTTTTTTTGACAGAAAGTACCCACCAACAAAATATCGTTATCGAGAGTTGTGAGAGCTTTCACAACGAATTTTGGTTCTGGATTACTAAGGAGTAATCCAGAGTAAAGTATAACTTACAGAGTGATTGACAACTCCATTCAAGGAAGGAAGTAGAATAAGAAAGGCACTTAAGAAACATTTATTCCCATTTTAGTGAGAAAAACATGGATTTTGCAAGGAATGAAATCGATAATGTCGATAACTTTGCTATCATCGATGTTGGTCGATGCTCGATAATATCGAGATCCCTCAAAATCGATGTTCGATAATATCGAGACCCCTCAACAACAATGTTCAACATCATCATGTTTTGGAAACATCGATGTCGATGTCCCATCTATGTATTACGCTCCTGAGGCGAGCCTCGAACTCACGGCCACCCGCGGCCGTTCGTCGCTAAGAGACCGTCAAAATTGTTGAATATTATCAAGTTTGAATTGTTTCCGTTTACACACTTGGTAAATGAGAACACCGTAAAACAAGATGACTTAGGTATATGGAGCAAAAATTTGTGTATGGAACAAAACTTAACTATAAGCTAGAACAACCATAACAAGAAATTTCATTTGAAGAACCACAAAAAATGTTGAAATATTGAACTTTCTTTGAACTTTCTTCTTTACTTTTTTCTTCAGAAAAGTACCTCCGATTTTCATTTCCCTATACAGGGTGTCTACAAAACAGTTGTAAGGAATTCAAGGGGTCGATTCTACAACTAATTTCCAACAAAAAGTGTCTCCTAGAAATTTTTTTTTAAACGCCTCTTTAACCGACTTTTTTCACTTTCAAGTTTTTTTTCGTGTTTTCGACCTTACACCATTAAAACGGTCATAACTCTCTTAAATTACACTCAAAAATTAAAAATAAGGATACCGTTGGAAAGAGCGTCAAATTTCCTATCTCCCTGATACCAAATAACAAATTTTCAGTTGAATTACACGGGGAATAAAGCAACCTAAAAAGTGAACTTAGTAAATTTTCGAAAAATTCCCGTTTTTCAACGCCTAAAATCTCCAAATAGTACCAGGTAAAATTCTGTTGCCGGAAAGCCTAAAAACTGCGCCAGAATCTCAGCTTTCCAACGGTATAATCAAAACATATTTTACAACCGAATTTAGGGGAGAATTTTGTGTTTGAACGCGGAAAAACGTGCATTTTTTTCAACGAAATCGGCGCTTTCCCCCCTGTTTCCGGAGGCCTCGCGGTCTACTGCGGCGCCGACCCCTAAGATCGACTAGGCGGAGCGCCGATTTCGTTGAAAAAATGCACGTTTTTCCGCGTTCAAACACAAAATTCTCCCCTAAATTCGGTTGTAAAATATGTTTTGATTATACCGTTGGAAAGCTGAGATTCTGGCGCAGTTTTTAGGCTTTCCGGCAACAGAACTTTACCAGTTAATATTTGGAGATTTTAGGCATTGAAAAACGGGAATTTTTCGAAAATTTACTAAGTTCACTTTTTAGGTTGCTTTATTCCTCGTGTAATTCAACTGAAAATTTGTTATTTGGTATCACGGAGATAGGAAATTTGACGCTCTTTCTAACGGTATCCTTATTTTTAATTTTCGAGTGTAATTTAAGAGAGTTATGACCGTTTTAATGGTGTAAGGTCGAAAACACGAAAAAAAACTTGAAAGTGAAAAAAGTCGGTTAAAGAGGCGTTTTAAAAAAAATTTCTAGGAGACACTTTTTGTTGGAAATTAGTTGTAGAATCGACCCCTTGAATTCCTTACAACTGTTTTGTAGACACCCTGTATACTGTTTTCAGTAATAATGAAATTTATAGGGGTTCCGTTTGGGTCTTAGTTGTGCCACGAAGCTTTTGGTTGATATTAGTTACTTCTAAGGGTTGAAAAATAAGGGCTGAAATTTGAAAACGCCCTAACTCAAAAAATGTCGATATAATTATATTGTTTTTTTCATCAATTTAAAATAGAATTGAATATTTAGAATCGAATGAGATCACCTAGGGTTCTTTAGGACCAACCGTTTGCTCCCTATGAGAACTTAAGGGTTGGTCTTACGATAAATTAGAAACACGAGTGTGAATCGCAAAGGAGGCCGAATCTCCGTTCAAATTTTAGATGACCAAAAATGCGATCAATGTTCGTTTCTTCGAGTTTAGTCAGTTTTGCGTCTTCACTAACCAGTCAAATATCCTAATGAAGGCACCCACAACTCATTAGTATTTCTTCAAATTAAACTTGACTGTGAAGGAAAAATATGGTTGGTAGGTAGGTAGTGACAATGGCAAAGCCGTGTTCTTTGCAGGCGAGTGATCTACGCGGAAAAATAATGAACCTTAGTGTAATTATTCTCTGCGTTTTCCTTAAACTCTTCTTCCGATTTCTTAACCAACGGAAAATGCGCGACCAAAAACTAAAAAAATCTCAAAAAAAAAAAAAACCTGCGACCACACCTTTTCAATCGCGTCACGTTCTGATGCCTCCATCAAAACAAATTACAAAACCTTCCACTTCCCCTCTTTTCGTTGGCTTTGAAAACCTCGTTACTCGCTCTTGTATTTTTCAATTCCTCCCCTCCTCGCTCTTCCCCACCTTTTTCGGTGTACCTCGTGGCGAAGAGTGGAAAGTCAACAATCACCTTACCGACGCACTAAGGTAGTTCGCGGTTCAGAAATGTACGAGGGAGGGCGATGGAAAGGTTTATATTTTGGTACACTCCGCCTCGCCCCAACATCATCTATTGTGCACCGAGTCACATTTCTGTCGAAGGCCGTTTTTTTTCGTTTTCGTCTCACAAGGCGTTTTTTTTTTAAATTTTTTAAATATTTTTGAATCGAATAAATCGTTCACCAACGAGCTGAGAGCGTTTCAAGCCATAAAAATTTCTGGAGGGACGCCATTTGAAAATACATCAACAACTTGGCGGTGAACGGGCTGTTTATATTGCAGGATTTTCTTATTTTATTAAAACGGTTCAAGAGATTTCAGGTAAGCTCTGCTTTTATGTTATTTCGTAAAAGTTGGTGAAGTTATGAAATATTTATGTCATACGTGATTCGTACGGTGCGCTGTAAACGACATAGAATGACCATGGAAGTGGTCTGCATATTTCTGGTAAAATCCAAGATATTGACGAAAATTATAACTAGATAAAGGAGTGTCTTCATGTTTTCCAGGGGTCGAGGGGTATTGGTTAGTCATGTGAGTCTTAATTGTGGGTGAACATCGCTGGACTAAGGACTGGGTGTCCCAGCAATGATGATCCAAACTTCCCGGACTAATTTGTACCTACCACAATTTATCCCTAATATAAAAAAATGTCTTCGTATTTTCAATGTTAACTTGAAAAAAACACCTTAGATTAAATTTAATTCAAATTTGAGGATACCGATAAATATGCCATTAAATGTCCTTTCTACTCATGTCCAGTTTTACCAACCCGATCGTGTCAAAAACCCGTAGGTCAGAGTCCTAAAAACCCGTAGAAACCCGTAGATTTCTCATATCCCGTAGGTATCCCCGTAGCAATCTACACACACATGTGGTGTACAAAAAAGGCCACACCTTCAGGGATCATTGAATTAAATTGAAAAGAGCTTTTCCAAATATTTTAAAATATTTTATTGAGGTAACAGCCCTCGCACGTAAAACTAAGTAAGTACCTACCTACGACTCAGTCGTATACCTTCTAACCCAGTCTCAAACTACAAAATAGGAGTACTACCTATCGTAAATAATGAAGAGGTTTGAGTGGGAATCACAGAAAATAATGGTATACCAATCCTTTTTCCTTATTGCATTTTGGAAAAAACGCGACTAGTGAATAAAATCAAATCACAGAATTTTAAACGAAACAGTGACTTTTTCAAAACGGTATTGAAATCTTCAATCCATAAAATCACAGGGTAGGTATTGACTAGGGACCTCAAACAGCCAAGTCGACTTGGAAAATCAACGTTTCCTGAGTATACCATTCGGTCGGTAGAAGAAGAGAAAGCAGACAATTTTTTGAAGAACATGAATTAATTAAAATAAATTGGCTTTCACCCATTATTTGCAAATAAAATATTAATGAATTTTTTTTGAATCTGAGAATACGAGAACTTAAGGGTTGGTCTCACGAGCGTGAATCGCGAATGAAGCCTAACCTCCTTTCATATTTTAGCTGACCGAAATGCAGGCGGGTGCTCTTTACAGAAAAAAATAAAAATTTTATGCAATAATATGCATCGTTTTTATCAATTAAGATCAAAACCACACACAAAAAAAAAAAAAAAAATAAAATAAATAATAATGTAAGAGTAAAAAAAACCTGGTTGGTTAGGGTTTATAGAAAAGCTAGCCCCCTGGACCCCGGATGTTTTTCGCTTAGATGGATAGATCTATCTATAGATACAGATATAAAAAGATTTATTTGATTTCTTTACAGAGATATGGATATACTAATATAAAATCTTATTTCAGTGATGGCCTAGGTCGTCCACTGGGTTGGCGCTGGAAGAAATAATTAACTTATTATTTCTCACAATAATGATTAACTTTTGTAAATATATAAAAGAATTAATGAACAATTGTCAATTAGTAGTTGAATTGTTGGATCAAAAACCAGCGGTATTGCCACGCCTCTCTTGCGAATCCCGCCAGCCGTAGGATGTTGGTTTTTTTAGCAGTTCCAAGCATTGTAGCCTGCTCAATCGCACGTGCCCGAACCATTTTTTTCTCATTTCGAGAAGCACTAAGCACCTGCCCATGAAATGAAATAAATCCTCTTCTTCCCCACTGTTATACATGGCACATCTCCGCGCTTGTCCCTGTCGCCATGGTACATTGTTAAGAAACAAAACACCACCTCTCATCTTGAAGCACCAGCGTATGTGTCACATTTTTTTGCTCAACATGTATAAAGGCTCTTCGAAGGTGTTCCCTCCAAGCAACTTGATGTAATGGCTATGATGCCTGGGCTCCTGAGATATAGTCTTGTCTTTCAGCAAAAATTATTTTATCTCTTATACCTTCTAATATCAATTTTAATTGTTTCAAATCGCACGTCTCCAGATTTATCTCAACATTGTGCTTCGCCGCCATTTCTGTCCAAAATTTAGCCCATGAGACCTTAATTTTTATTATGGCTTTTGCCACGCGCTTTGGAAGACGAGTGTCTGGTAGTGCCAACACCTTTGTCTCATAATTGATGTGTAGGGTCAATGTGACCGAGTATATTGACATGCTGCCCGTTTCAAGATATAATATATACAAAGGTGTATGCTTTTCGCTTAGAGCCTACGGCTAAAATTCAAGGAACATGGAACATGCTTTATCCGCGCTTTCTTATTCTGCTTAATTTAATTTTTTATTTGGAAGAATGCGATCAAACCTATTTTGCTATTTCGATAGCCTTTTTAAACATTAGTCTTCAGATAAGAAGGCATTTTATAGTTTTACTAGCTAAAAAGCCTGCTAAAAGCGGGCAAAAAATTGTAGATATGTAAAAAAAAAATTGATGTCGCGGCCTAGAATCGAACCCGGGACCCCCCACGTTCGGGCGACATACGTACGTACGGTTGGCGTTTTATGTACATAGATTGAGATTACTACATTATTTGAAACAACCCTATAACATAATATGTTAAATAAAATAACAAATTATGTTAAACTACAAGCAGGTACTACCTTTAATGGAAGTATCGCATAGTTTACAACATGTTATACGATCCTTAGTACCGTATCAACGACTAAGCAAAGTTTCGTGACTCGATACCGTTCCCGAAAAACGTAACACTTTTTGCCAGTTAGGTCAAGGCTATAGCATGTTCCACGCTAAAATGTAGTAGCACAAAAAATGTGCGACTTAGTCGAAGAATCAGTTCCTGAAGTTAGTGTTATTAACTATGAGACACCCTGTATATTACACAGACACCACGATTTGTTCATCCAATGCGTGTTTTATACCAAAAGAAAACTGTTGAGTTTCGAATTTGGAAATTTAGACGCATTCTCGAAATATTAGGGTGTCTCAACGCAACAGATGGTCTGGAAGGCAGCCAGAATACCAGAAGCCCAGGCTCAATCGGTCGTGCTCCGCTCATTAGCTCTTATCTGACGAGATATCTCGAGAACGGCCCATTAAAGGAAGAACAGAAATGGGAAGGCAGAAGGTAAGAAAAAGGATTGAAAACAAAACCAAAACGAAAAGAAACACCCACAAAAACTATAAGAGGAGACTGAAAGAGACAGATAATAGAAAAGGGGAGACAATTAAATATGCATTTAGGCGTTCTAATCTCGAAGCCACTCAAGAAATTTACCGTATTGAAAATACTCGAGTTTTAACTCGAAGGTAGGAGAAGGCGGGGCACGTGGAGAGACTTAACTGTGTCGCAAATATTCCAATCATCTCCATTTACGTCTAATCGACTTGTTGCTCCGGTATTTCTAGGGGTTGACAAGCCAGTACGGCCGACTTGGACGTCGAAGGTCTGGTTTGTCGTGGAATCGCTTGAATATGCAATAGAGAGGGGTTTTCTGAGGCTGTACTGACCATTAAGATAGTAGGGGTCGGACAACAATAATTAACAATCGGTTCGGTGAAATCAGCTGAATTTATATTGAATATGGAAATTCTTTCTGAGGGAGGGTGAACGGTGTTAATGTACAGGGTGTAAGCCTAACTGGTGGCCATACGGTGTCAGTCGATTCTACAACTAATTTGCAACAAAATAGTCTCTTAGAAATAAAAATTGTTTTTATTTTAACCCTTTATTTTCGAGTTATTTTAACTTTTAACATTTTTTTCGTGATTTTGACTTTATGTCATTAAATCGGTCATAACAACTTTAATTTGCTGTGTAACTTACAATTTGAGGATACCGTTGAAAAAAGCATTAAA
The DNA here is from genome assembly GCA_009739505.2 of Apolygus lucorum. Lineage (NCBI taxonomy): Eukaryota > Metazoa > Arthropoda > Insecta > Hemiptera > Miridae > Apolygus > Apolygus lucorum. Next base: position 17,633,327 of record CM019172.2, on the reverse strand, counting down.
TTTCCTATCGGATGGATCCCTTAAATTTTTTTTGAATCAAGGTTTGAGACATGAAAACGTTCTTTAAAAAGAAAATTTTACGTAATTTCGGAAACCTCGCAGTTTTTCAATCGCAAATTGAACTACGAAAACCAACTTTTCTTCAAGATGCAAGAACAGTGAAAACTGCGCCAGAATCTCAGCTTTCCAATGGTATAATTAAAAAATATTTTGCTACTAAATTTAGGGGAGAAATTTGTGTTTGAACGTGGAAAAACGTGCATTTTTTCAACGAAATCTCGCGGTCTACTGCGGCCCACCCACTTTATACACGTTTTTCCGCGTTCAAACACAAATTTCTCTCCTAAATTTGGTTGTTAAATATTTTTCAATTATACCATTGAAAAGCTGAGATTCTGGCGCAGTTTTTATCGTTCTTGCATCTTGAACAGATATTGGTTCTAGTAGTTCAATTTGCGATTGAAAAAATGCGAGGTTTCCAAAATTACGAAAAATTCTCTTTTTAGGGGACTTTTGCATGTCTCAAACCTTGACTCAAAAAAAAGTTAAGGCATCTATCCGATAGGAAATTTGATGCTCTTTTTAACGATATCCTCAAATTGTAATTTACACAACTAATTATTGGAGTTATGACCAATTTAATTACGTAAGGTCAAAATCACGAAAAAAATGTTTAAAGTTGAAATAAGTCGAAAACAACGGGTTTGAACAAACATTTCTAAGAAATATTTTCTGTTGCAAATTAGTTGTAGAATCGACTGGTACCGTTTGGTTGACCAGTTAGGCTTACATCCTGTATAGATCACTCGTCTGCAAAGAACACGGCTTTGCCATTGTTACCACCAACCAACATGGAGGAAAACATCGATCGCTTTTCGGTTAGCTGAAATTTGAACGGAGATTAGGCCTCTTTTGCGACTCATACTCGTGTTTCTGATTTATCATAAGTCCAGCAATTAAGTTCTCGTAGGGAGCGAACGGTTTGTCCTACAGGGCTCCGCGTGGTCTCCAAAAATTCTATACTATCTTAAGGGGGTCGAGTATGGGTAAGAATAAAAAATTTGAAATTTTGGAGTGAAACATAGAGTTTGAGAACATTGAATTTTCATATATTCTTTTTCTATATAGATCACTCGTCTGCAAAGAACACAGTTTGCCATTGTCAAACCCTTAAATTTTCGTAGGGAGTGAATATTCGTCCTACAGGGCTTTAGCCTTAGGAAGATTTAGCCTTCTTCCGTCAGTGTACGGTCATTTGTGATTCACACTCGTGTTTCTGCTTCATCATTCGTCCCAACTGACATCACAGGAAGTGAATGGTTGGTCCTACGGAGCTAGGTGGTCTCATTCGATTAAAAAAAAATCCAATATTGTTTTAAATTGACGAAAAAAACGTTATACCATGTAACTGAAACGTCGAAAATTTCGAGATAGGGCGTTTTGCACGTTTCAACCCCTATTGGTTTATTATTTTCAATAATGAACCTTTGGAATCGACCAAAAAAAAAATTTTAACACCCCCTCAAAATTTGATGATTTACGTTTCAAGGTACGTAGAAACCAAAAATCGAATAAAAATTTGGCCGTCCGTCCGCCGTACGCCGTACGCGGCACTTTTGCCACTTAGCATTGACCGATTTTGATGAAATTTGGTATGTAGGCTCCATTTGGGGTCTAGTTGTGCCCCGAAGCTTTTGGTTGATGTAGGTCACTCCTAAGGGTTCCAAAATCAATTTTGAAATTTTGAAAACGCCCTAACTCAAAAAATTTCGATATAAAGGTATTGTTTTTCCTTCAATTTAAGATTCTATAGAATTTTTAGGATTTTTTGAGACCACGCGGAGCTCTGTAGGACAAACCGTTCGCTCACTACGAAAATTTAAGTGTTTATATTGAAATATATATATATAAATCAAAACACGAGTGTGAATCGCAAAAGAGGCCTAATCTCCGTTCAAATTAGAGCAGACCGAAATGCAATCGATGGTTGGTGATGTTGATTTTTTTTTTGATTTTTTTTGATTTTTTTGATTTTTTTTTGATTTTTTTTTTTTTTTTTTTTCTTTTTCTTTTCATATTGGATGGTTGGTGATTTTGTAGACGAGTGATCTATATAGAAAATAATAAACCATTGTGTAATAATTTGCAGCGTTTTTTTCGCCCAATGTGACTGACCAGAATTGTGCAAAATCGTATGAATTTGAATGAATATGATTAAGATTTTGAATCACAGGAATTTCTGTGATTATGATTAAGATTAGATTCGTAACCATACACAAAGAGTATGATTAAAATCGTAATTAAGAATACATTGTGAATCACAGAACATCTGTGATTATTCTCAGGAATAATAGTATTGAAATTTTATTCACACAATATGAGTCTGATTAAAGTCATAATCACATATTTTATGTGAATAATCACAGGTTTCCATGGGTATAAATACAATTTTAATACTATTATTCCTGTGATTAAAAACCTTAATCATATTCATGAGTATGATTTTGCCCAACTCTGTGACTGACACTAATCAAAAGCTTCAGGGCTCAACTAAACCCGAAATGGAGTCAAAATACCAAATTTGATCAAAGTTGGTTCATGGTGACTATGGAAAATATTGGTGTTAATATTAAGTGAAATTATTAATGTTGAGTGTTTAATTCGATTTTCGGTAATATAAAGTTCTTCAGTACGTGATGTGATCATATTTTTGTGATTTTTGATGAAATGAGATGTTTTTTGTATTGACCGATTTTGAGCGGTTTAATTTCGAATTATCCACAAACTGGAGGGGAGAAAATTGGGGATAATGAAGAAGACGAAGGGAAAAAGAAGAAGGAAACGATTTGAAGGGCGAGTTGGTTCCTAAGTTGAGGAGAACTCCTCTTGTTGGTCCGCTAATTGCCTCCTCTCGGAGCGCCCCGCCGCCACCTCCTCCGCCGTATCAATTGCGCGGGCTCGGAGCCGCGGCGGCGTGCCGCTAATTAATTCTGGTTAACGGGAAAAGACGGGTTCGAGCAATTGTTATCTCCGTCGGAAACAATGGTGGGGCCCCAGGAGCGGCATGAGGCGGAGGTTGATGGTCGGGAGGGGGGGGGGGGGGAAGCGCGCTGCGGGATTAACCGAGTGGGCTCTGGTTAAAACAGTTCGGCGGGAGCCGAGGGATATTTACCGGATGAACCCTAACTAGCGAGGAGATACCCGGAACTGAAGGCGGGATTTAATTAGGGATATCCCTGCATTGGGAGTGGTCGGCTGGTTCCGAGGAAACTGGTCGAATATGGCTGCCACTCTGAATGAAAACTGGCCCATTCTGAGTAACAGTTAATTGAGAATGTGTCATACCCAAAAAACGCTGCAAATTATTACACAATGGTTTATTATTTTTCTATAGATATTTCGTCTGCAAAGCCACCAACCATCCAACATGAAGAAAAACATCGATCGTATTTCGGTCAGCTTTAATTTGAACGGAGATTAGGCCTCTTGCGATTCACACTCGTGTTTCTGATTTATCGTACTTCCAAAACTTAAATTCTCGTAGAGAGCGAACGGTTTGTCCTACAAAGCTCCGGGTGGTCTCAAAAAATTTTAAAAATTCTATAGAATCTTAAATTGAAGGAAAAACAATACCTTTATATCAAAATTTTTTGAGTTAGGACGTTTTCAAAATTTCAAAATTTATTTTGGAACCCTTAGACGTAACCTACTTCATCCAAAATCTTCGGGGCACAACTAGACCCCAAATGGAGCCTACATACCAAATTTCATCAAAATCGGTCAATGCTAAGTGGCAAAAGTGCCGGCGGACGGACGGCCAAATTTTTATTCGATTTTTGGATTCTACGTACCTTGAAACATCATTATTGAAAATAATAAACCAATAACCCCAACGGTGAACAATAATTGTTCCCGTTGTCACGAATTATTGGTGGGAAACTGGTTGAAAAATGGCTGCTACTCAGAAAGAACCAGTTTTTCTCTTGAGATCAAAAATGATCCAAATTGGTAAACGCTGCAAATTATTACATAATGGTTTATTATTTTTCTATATTGATCACTCTTCTGCAAAGCCACTAACCATCCAACATGAAGAAAACATCGATCGTATTTCAGTCAGCTATAATTTGAACGGAGATTAGGCCTCTTTTGCGATTCACACTCGTGTTTCTGATTTATCTTACGTCCAACCCTTAAATTCTCGTAGGGAGCGAACGGTTTGTCCTACAGGGCTCCGCGTGGTCTCAAAAAATTCTAAAAATTCTATACTATCTTAAATTGATGGAAAAACAATACCATGGTATCAACCACGTGGAGCTCTGTGGGACAAACCGTTCGCTCCCTACGAGAATATAAGGGTTGGACGAACGATAAATCAGAAACACGAGTGTGAATCACAAAAGAGGCCTAATCTCCGTTCAAATGTTAGCTGACCGAAATGCGATCGATGTTTTTCTTCATGTTGGATGGTTGGTGGCTTTGTAGACGAGTGATCTATATAGAAAAATAATAAACCATTGTGTAATAATTTGCAGCGTTTTATTAGATTTGTCGATCTTATAAAACCTTGAAACCATCAAATTTTGAGGGGATGTTAAAAAAAATTTTCTTGGTCGATTCCAAAGGTTCATTAAGTATTGAAAATAATAAACCAAAATGGAATTTATTGAATGGGCCAGTTTTGCCTACTGGGATGAAAATAGTTGGTAAATAGGTGAAAATTGGGTTTGTGGCTGTTTTTGTCAAAAAGATAGTTTTTCTTCCGGAGATGGAAGTTGTCCAAACAGGTGAAGTGAGCCATTTATACCTGTAATCGAGATAATGAATACAAAAACCCCGTGACGATGTTCAAAATCCAGTTCGAACGAAGTACTGGTTCTTTACAACCCGAAAAATGCTGTGTTAAAATATATTGAAAATCTAATTTCTACCTTGATGGGAAAAACCATAGATCATCTAGGTATTACTTTCCCGATTATGGCATAAATTTATGTGAACGTTATAATATTGAAATTAACGTAGAATGATGTAGGATGGAAGAGAAAACAACAAAACTATATGTAAGCACGTAATTTATTAGATTACAAAAAAATTTATGTCACGGCTTGGAATCGAACCCAGGTCTCCCCGACTAACGATTCTTGGAGTCTATTTACCGAATTTGTTTATTGATCTCGCGTGAAACTTTTTCGAGTTGAAAAAAAAACGCTGCAAATCATTGCTCAAAGGTTTATTATTTTCTGTATAGATCACCCTTCTGTATAGATCACTGGTTCTCCATCAATAGCACCTACCACCATCTGTATTCTCCCTTGACCTTCCCTCTCAAATTTCAGCTTCCTGCGTTCAATAGGATTGAAAATGACTTCGGAGCTCACTCAGCTGATCAGTGATCTGAAGAGTGAAGAAGATCTCCTCGAATGCTGGAGACGCCTGGAAGAGCATTTCCATTCAATAGGAGTAAAAATGGTTTTGGAGCTCACTCAGCTGATCAGTGATCTGAAGAGTGAAGAAGATCTCCTCGAATGCTGGAGAAGCCTGGAAGAGCACTTCCATTCAATAGGAATAAAAATTGGCTTTGGAGCTCACTCAGCTGATCAGTGATCTGAAGAGTGAAGAAGATCTCCTCGAATGCTGGAGACGCCTGGAAGAGCACTTCCATTCAATAGGAGTAAAAATGGTTTTGGAGCTCACTCAGCTGATCAGTGATCTGAAGAGTGAAGAAGATCTTCTCGAATGCTGGAGAAGCCTGGAAGAGCACTTCCATTCAATAGGAGTAAAAATTGGCTTTGGAGCTCACTCAGCTGATCAGTGATCTGAAGAGTGAAGAAGATCTCCTCGAATGCTGGAGACGCCTGGAAGAGCACTTCCATTCAAAAGGATTGAAAATGGCTTCGGAGCTCACTCAGCTGATCAGTGATCTGAAGAGCCTTTGAGCAATAATTTGCAGCGGTTTTTACCCACCAACATTTTTTTTACCTACCAACTTTTTTTACCTACCAGCTAGGTACTACCTACCACACCATACTGGCTTCACACCTTCACAATCAAGTTTATTAGAAAGAACTAAACGCTTCACACTCGATTGGAATAATAGAAAGCTTCATATGGAAATTTGATTACTGGTTACGCAGAAGGCAAAACTGTAAACAAATCGAAGAAATGAACAGCGATCGCATTTTAGTCCGATAAAATTTGAATGGAGATTAGACCTCTTTTGCGATTCACAATCATGATTCTGTTTTATCGAAGGAAAACCTTCAAGTACTCGTAGGGACCGAACGGTTTGTCCTACAGAGCTCCGGGTGGTCTCAAAAATTTTTAAAAATTCAATACTATTTGAAATTGGTGAAAAAACGATACCTTTATTTCGAGAGTTTTCGAGCTAGGGCACTCTTGAAAATTTCAACCCTTAATTTTCACCCCTTAGAAGTGACCTACATCAACCAAAAGCTTCGCGGCACAACTAGACCCCAAATGGAGCCCATATACCAAATTTGAACCAAATCGGTCCAGTGTTGCTAAGAAAAGTGCCGCGTACGGCGTACGGCGTACGGCGGACGGACGGAAATTTTTTTATTCGATTTTCGTATTCTACGTACCTTGAAACGAAAAACATCAAATTTTGAGGGGGGGTTAAAATTTTTTTTTTCTTGCTCGATTCCAAAGGCTTATTATTGAAAATAATAAACCAAAAAGTTAGGCACACATTTTTTCACAGACTTCAGCAAAACTACATAATATATTATCATGTCTATTATGGATATTATCCATACCAAAAATCTTGAATCTGAGAGACCTGCTTTCTTTTCGAGTGTTTTGAAGTAGGTAAACATTCCTTAATGTCATGGTTTCGATGCTAATAAATCATCTCAACTTTCTCGCGATCAGGGGCCTATAGTGCTTCATTATTTCCAACTTTTCCCCACAAAATGGCAAAATTTTAAACAGCTCGAACATTTTTACGATTCTTCATCCCGCAGTAAGCATTTATATGACGCAAACATATTAGGTGCCGTGCAGAAGAGGGTTTTTCTATAACCACTTCGCCACAACCCATCAATTTGATGGGACGTTACGCGGAAAAATCAAGTTTTTAATCCGATCTTGAAGCTACGCCTGGAAATTTTATTGCTCTCCCGCTGTCGACGAGATAAGACATCGCTGGTGTTATGGCCCTGCAGAATTTTCCCCTTTCCTCCTCTCCACTACTTCGTCCAAGTTATGGATTGAGCGATTGAAACGTTTAACGGCTTTCAGCTCCCTGTTGTTGCAAATCGAGTTTTACGAGCGGTAGCAAGAGCCCTGATATCTACATCATCATTTCGTTGTACTCTGAGGCTCTTCTCGTCTTCATCTCATCTGTCATTCCTAAAGTTTCGTAGGCATTCCGTAGCAAGTTCCTAGACGAAGTGCTGAGCGGTGGAAAGACCAACCCTTTCGTAGGGAAAAGTTGTCAAATAAAGAAAATTATTTAAAACTCACCCGCCAAGCTGGGTAGGCAGCTGGGGTGGTATTAATTTAAATGCTGTTTTGAACTAATGTTTCAATCACTTTTTTAAACTCATGTGTTAAACCCTGTTTTAAACGCTGTTTAAATTATTGTTTTAAGGGGTCTCAGTCGATCGCCGTTCGTTCCTCGTTCTGGGTTAGTATTTCCCTAATTTACCGGCGCTCAAACTTTAAAAATTGTATCTAAATTTGAAATTTTAAAGGAATTTTTGAAATGTATTCGTGCACGGCTCTAGGGAACTGAAAAGCTAATATATTAGGTACCGCTGGAATCATCAAAGTCGAACAATGATTGCCAATGAAAAAACATTATTCAAATTTGAATAAAATTTAACACTTTTTTAACACAAATTTAACACCTTCAGACCGGGGCTCAAAACCCCGATTGTCCCCAGGACCTAGGAAAATTTTGGAACTTCATAGCAAAACAGTCGCACTGATGCGCATTTTTGCGTGATAACATGCACTGATATCCAAAACCGAAATGTTGGGACGGTAAGGTGGGTTCATTCCGAAGTGATTGAGACCAAAAAGAGCCCTGTTGGGGGGAAAATGAACTATCCAGAGCGTTTCGAAAAATGTTCATGGATCCACCGAATCATGAGTTCATGGATCCACCGTGGAAGCAGCCGTACCAGGCGAAGGTTTCACGTGGATCCAGGGTGGAAGCAGCCGGTCTGAACGTGTTAATAAAATTGAAAAAAATTTATACAGTTAAGTTTTTCCAATTTTTCCCCGGCAGTTATTGTTTGATTTTGATGATCCCTATATTTTAGTTTTTCAATTCCCTAGGCTGATGCACTAATGAATATCAAAAATTCTTGAAAATTTCAAATTTAGGTACAAATTTTAAAGTTCGAGCACCGGCAATTTAGGGAAATACTAAACCGGAACGAGGAACGAACGGCGACCGACTGAGACCCCCTTAAATACTGTTTTAAAGACAGCCGTTGTTTTAAAACATTCGTTTAAATTGTGTTTAAGGGAGTCTCAGTCGGTCGCCGTTCTTTCTTCGTTCTGAGTTAGTAATTCCCTAAATTGTAGAGGCAAACACTTCAAAAGTTGTAGCTAAATCTCAAATTTTCTAGGATTTTAGAAATTAATTAGGGCATCAGCCAAGGGAATTGAAAAACTGAAAGATTGCCGCTGGAATCATCAAAATCGAACAATAATTGCCAGAGAAAAACGGGAAAAACCTTTCATTCAGTTATGTTTTTCCCATTTTTCTCTGGCAATTATTGTTCAATTTTGATTATTTTAGCGGCAATCACATTTTAGAGACAAAATTCTCTAGACCCACGCACTAATAAATTCCTAAAATCCTTGAAAATTTCAAATTTAGCTAACAATTTTCAAAATTTTTTCCTTATAATTTCTACTAGTCAGAGTTTCAAACTGGACCAGTTGGAAGAAATTGACAATAACGACATGCGAAATGAGCAAAAAAAAAGTTAGTGTCACGAAGGTTTTGGTTATTGGGAGTCACTTCTAAGGGGTATATAGCGAGGCTAAATATTTCTCCCCAGCTTGAAAACTTCTGATAAACTTCTGTTTCGCAATGAAGGCACCCACAAGTTAGCTACTACCACAACTAGTGATGTTATTGACAGTGGTGGTACCTATTAATAGAACAGCTGCGTTCTATGCTGGAGGATGATCTACACAGTAAAATGATAAATCATTGTGTAATAATTTGCTGCTTCTTATATTTCAACTGACAGATACCTTATTGAGACTTATAATTCCTCTCCTGCAGGTATTCTGAATTTCATTTGATTGAGTTACCTACCTACCTTACTGAAACTTTTGCTACCTATACGGTAGTTATTAGGCTTTTCCAATTCATATTGACCGAGGTACCTTATTCCCATTTCTATAAATATTTGGTAAGGTGAAACTCAGAGGTGGAGATCACTCGGTAATTCTGCCATCATCTTACCTACTAATACCTGGCTTGAGTGAAGATGCAATCATGAGAATTCGATCCACCATCCGCTTTCTGCCGCGGCAGACCGCAGTAATTGCCGCGGGGTCGATTGGGAGGGGGTCAATATAATGACGTCATCAATCAGGGCAATAAATTCACGGATGTCATGGCGGTTTCCCATCTGTGTGCGCTCGTGTCCCGTATCAATAATCCTCCGTCAAACGCCGTCCATCCCATCAGCTTACTCACATGCCAATCGGATGTGAACTATTTGACCGAAGTTTGTCGTTGGAAACCATCGGTAAATTTCGTCGAAACATTAGGGTACGTATCTGGGGCAGTGTAAGATGTTGCGTGTGTAAAGAATAATTATCAACTATCGAGACTGGAGTCATCCAACAATATAATCCTATCTTTCGGATAATATATTTTTATCATCAGGGCTCAATAGCAGTCATACATGAGGAGAGGGCACCAAACAACCCATATTCTTCATCCTGACCTCACTCAACTAGCGATAAACCAAAATAGGTCAATAACTGTCAAAGTGAATTTAGCAACAGCCTCTTGACAAAAACAATAGATTTGACATTTTCGGCGTATGAAAATAGATAACAAGCAGATTTTGTGGTAAGCATTCAAAAACTATAAAAAACTATGGCGAAACTATAGTATTTTGGAAACAAAACTAAAATACTGGCTACACTCCTAATCTCTGTAATACACGATTACAATCTTGTGCAGATCTAACTCCTCGGAAATTGGAAAAATCCGTTCATTTGGGTCTTCGGTGATTAACACTTTTCAGTTTTTAAACTATGAATTTTGATAATTCATTCCCAGCAACTTTTGAAAGTAGGTTAATACTTATGTTTCTCTCGATTGTTACGTCGAGTTTATCGATATATTTCTTCCAAAATTATGTCAGTAACGTTTCAATTCACCAATCTACTTACTTCTTCAAGTTTTTAGGACGTCCCACAGTAAGACTTGGGCGTCCTTATGCGATCGATCTGGGGTGAAGTTGGACAACACTCAACAGAAAAAAAAAAAAAAACCACACAGTAATCCGTTTTAGACCATTCTGAATCCAAATCCGCGAAAAAAAACCATAGGTGTATGTCTGTGTGTGTGTGTGTGTGTGTATGTGTGTGTGTGTGTATGTGTGTATGTGTGTGTGTAACAAAATCTTGTGTACTCTGCACAGGCCTTAGTTCTCAACCGATTTTCCTGGTTCTTTTTTTGTTCGTCGCGGAAAACTATCTAGTTGTGCACTACGTCGCCGGAATTTCGAATTTTGCCTTTTAAGGGGGGGAAAGGGGGGGTTAATGCTCGAAAAACGTGCGTTTTTGGGCATAATCTTGTGTAGGTACTCTGCCCAGGCCTTAGTTCTCAAACGATTTTCGTGGTTCTTTTTTCGTTTGACGCGTAATACTATCTAGTTGTGCACTACGGGCGCCGGAATTTTGGATTTTGCTTTTTAAGAGGGGGAAAGGGGGGGGTTAATGCTTAAAAAACGTGCGTTTGCGTGCATAATCTTGTAAACTCTGCCCAGGCCTCAATTTCCAACCGATTTGCGTGTTTCTTTTTTTGTTTGACTCAAATAACTTCCGAGTTGTACATGATTTACCAGAGTACCAAAATTCGCAAGGGGAGGGGGTGAGTGGGGGGATAATATTCACAAAATATCCGATTTTTCAATATTTTGGTTCCTTTACTACTTACTAATTGTACCCAAGCTTTGAAATTGAGGAAAAATTCTCATTATACCTCCGAATTTTCATGAATTATTCTCTGTACCACCATGGAACTAATAGTGGTGCCACCATGGTGCCATGATGCCATAAACCGCTTATTTCGTGGTTTTTTTTTTTGTGTTTCACCTTGAATACGGATGTGAACTTCGACGGACTGCCTACCAAAACTAACAGATGAAAGTTCAATGTTACGACGTATTTCCGCTTTGGTGCCAGACTGGCACCATTGTTGGCGTTGGGGAGGTGGGGGGGGGGGGGGGGTAACTCGAATTCGCATGTTGGGTATCGTAGATCATGGATTTTAAAATGCTCTTCAGATTCGAGGCTCCCATGCCGCTAGAAATGTTAAGGTGGATAATTGTGGGGGGGGGGGGGGGTCAGTATTTCTTGCCTAAAGTAATGAATAAATTACATCGAGTGAAATAGTTTTATCGCTTACCAACTGGTTTAACTGATCTAATGCTTATCCAATGGGACGTCCCCTGGAATGCATGCATTACTAAACAATATGTTTCCAAGCAGATCTTCCTACGAGTATATGTCAATAAATGTCTTCCTAATTTTTTTTTATTGTTTTAAAACGTTTTAATCTACCTACCTACTTCAACATGTTTTCCCAAGTAAATCTTCCGATATATCGAAATATCGATATGTTTTTTCCGATATATCGGAGGTATCGATATCTCATTGATGATATATCATTTATCTGTATATCGATATATTTCATTCGATATATCATTCCCAGTGGGAATAATAAATAAGGGCTAATTAGGTAATTGTTTCTGATAACTTATCGGGGATGAAATTGAAAGAATCAGCTGTTGCCAAGCCGCCATTTTTTTCGTAACCGCGATAAACTTCATCCAACCCCAGTCCTTAGTAGGGTTACGTTACCAAGATAAACTTTTCGATTGTCTAGGGAAACAATCGATTCTACAACTTTTTGAACGCAATTTTTCTTACCGGGGTTACGTAACCTTATGGTAAACTTCAACCTTGAGGTTCATCTTTTTTGAACCGGCCCTAAGCTGTTTTCCGCTAGGAGAGTATCATCAGCTCGTCTCGGGCTACGGTGTGGGATTTTTTTTTTTTTTTTTTTCCCTACGCCGATTGTCTAGGCTCTTGAGCCATAAGACTTCTTGCAGCCCAATACAATTTCGCTGTTTTTGACCAGGTGGTGTCGTCAGGATGAAATTCTTGTCGGGTATCCTCGAGTCGAGGACAGTCAGATGAATGATTTGTCGTCATTGGAGTAGTGCTGTTTCATCCTCGATTTCATGTGGAGTTTCATCCTCGATGGAGCATAATTATGCAGAGAGGCGCGTGGTTTGGATCTATTTTGCGTAGACATGGTTTATACAGAAGAATGATAATTTATTTATGATTTGATGACGGAGTGGATATGTGTAGATATGTGTTTGTTTTACTATTACCGCTTCTTAACCTAGTGATTGTCATGTAGAAGGCTTATGGAGTTTCCCTTGGCATTTCTTCGAACCATGTGCGTTTTGTGACATGTGAATAGGCTCTTGTACCTTTTTCCTACTGGGTGAAGTAGTTGTTTATGTGAATTCCCCCTAAGTCTGTTTTTGATTGGACAGAAGGTTCAGTTTAGCGAATGAGTTGTTGGGAGTCGACTTCAAGAGTCGCTTTATCACTGATAGGTACGATCCATATCGTCCAATAAAATAAGTACTATTCGTATCGTCCAAACGGGATTGACGATGACGATAAACCCAAACTGCACCCAACAGATAAGAACGAAAATCATGCTGACAAAACTTCGGGGTCCCCTAAGAAAAAACAAAAACGACCCACTCGATGAATCGACAACGTCTGACAAGGCACTTCCTTCTAATAGAGTTATGAAGAAGGTTGAGAGTTGGAAGGTGGTCGTAAATAACCGGCGGGTTGAGGGTGACTCATCCCAGCCGACCTACAGCTCTCTGTTTCTCGTCTCCCCGCACGCGCGCACGTTACCCCCTCATAAACATTACCAATTGGTTTTAATCGATCCCCCGGCGGTATCTCCCGATCCGTCGTCTCTCAAATCGAGTTACGCAATGATGTTTCATTTTATACGGTTAAGGGCGAAAGAACCCGATGTTTGGTGGTCTGATCGCGCTCAACAGGGACCACCTTGTTTGTTTAGAGCGGTTTGAAGTGAGAAAACTTCCATCAACTGAGCCAAATAACTCAACTCACTCGTTCACTGCCAAAACCAGCATCCACTCTCCAAATCACTCGTCCTTCAACCACCTGAATTTATGAAATTTTAAGATTCAGGGAATTGGAATTATTTAATTTCGTACTGATTTTGGCTCTTTATCTTTACTAATGAACCTTTGGAATCGAGCGAGAAAACACATTTTTAACCCCCACCCCTCAAAATATGGTGGTTTACGTTTCAAGGTACCTACATAGAATCCGAAAATCGAATAAAAATTTTTCCATCCCGTAAATGCACTGTTTAACACGTTGGCTGCCCATGACGCACAGTGTGCGTCAAATATTCTTCGTATTTTAATGTAAGTTTACAGCGAAAGGCATGGCAGGTAGGTTTTTCCAACGAACGCATCGTTGTTGGGACAATCTCTGGTACGGAGAAGTATCGATGGTTCAAAGTTCACTCGTTTCTAGCCCCCAGCTTTGCAGTTTCTGTTGTCAGATGGTCGAGTCAGTCGTTCGCAGCTCTCTCAGTGCAAATTGCGTTTTTTTGTGTGGTTATTTTCGTTTTGTGAGTGCATTGGAGGATAGCCATGGCTAAAAAGAAAGTACTGAGTGATGAGGAGCTTTTAAGAATCTTAGAAGAAGACTCGGAAGACGACGTAGAATATATAGATGATGAAGATGATGTAACCCTTGACCAGACTGTACAGGTGGGTGATCCAGTATTATTTCCGTCTAGTGATGTTCATTGTGAGTCTCCTCAAAGAGATCATGAGACAACTGATACGTTTCAATCCATTCCACCTCTTCATTGTCCAACTTCTCCATCTCCTTTAGTGGATGTAATACATAAATTCCAGGGGACGTCCCAATGGATAAGGATAGGTAAACTTAAACCAGTTGATAAGATATAAAAAATGAATTTTTATTCAACTTCCTACTGCACAAAGTTTCACTCTGATTCACTCAAAACTACTGCATCAAAGTTTCACTAATTATAATTTAGTTAGTATTTTTAAGTAATAAATAGTGAACTCCCCCCTCCATCCCGCCTCCATAGACGCCATAACATTTCTCGCCTCAAATTTGAACAGCATTTTAAATTATGCGATCTACGATCAGTCTGGCACCAAAGCGGTCAGATCTTTCATTGTTAATTTTGGTCGACAGGCCGTAAAAGTTCACATCCATATTTAAGGTGGAACATCGAAAAATCCTCGAAATACGAGGTTACAGGTGTCCTGGCACCATGGTGGCACCACTGATTTGTTCCATGGTGGCACAAAGAATAATTCATGAAAATATAGCGGTATTTTGATAATGTTCCTTCAATTTTAAAGCTTGGGTTCAATAGTAAGATATAAAGCAACCGAAATATGGACAAAATCTTATATTTTGTGAATATTATCCCCCATTCGAGCTCTCTCCATGCTAATTTTAATATTCTGGTGAAGTAGTGTGGAATTCGATAGTCATCTCAGACGAACAAAAAACGAATCTTGCAAATCGATTAGGGAATAATCCCTGGGCAGAGTACACAAGATTTTGTCACATACACACATTCATTTTTTCGCAGATTTGGATTCATAATGCTCTAAAACGGATTAGTACGTGATTATTTATTTATTTTTTCTGTGGAACGTTGTCCTTTTTCACCCCAGATTAATCGCATAAGGACGCCCAAGTCTTACTGTGGGACGTCCTAAAAACAAGTAAAATCCTGGAAAACCGAAAGATTTTGTTTTTTGCAACTCGGTTGATAATGACACCTATCCCTTTGATGATAGCGCCCTTAAAACCACTGATTTGCTTCAATTATCTACTGAAACGAGAAAAAGTTACCTCTAGTGAATCTAAATAGAAACCTTTCAATTGAGTCGCTAAATCAGAAAATTAGCTACTGAGTGGTTTCGGGAAACCTCCAGGTGCTTCGAGAAGCCAGCAACTGAATTGGAATAAATCCCCTAAATGTCATTGGACCGCGTTGAGAGAGCGTAAAAATAAATTTTCAAGTAGGGCGGGGTTCATTAACGTCCAAGCCCGAAAAATTATCAAGACCTGCGATACCGTCCTCAAGTGGTAACCAATCCAGATAATCTCCCTGGTTGACTAGCCTTATCTTCGGTGATATCAGCTGTTGGTAGTTCCCTTAGTTACCATGGACCGATTTTGATGAAATTTGGTATATATGTGCTTTCTCTAAGAGGTGAAAAGTAGGAGTTGTAATGTTTTGAAAACGCCCTAGCTCGAAAACTATCGACATAAATGTATTTTTTTCATCAATTTAAAATAGATTTGAATATTTAGAATCGAATGAGACCACTGTTCGCTCCTTATGAGAACTTAAGGGTTGGACGATGAATCAGAAACACAAATGTAAATCGCAAAAGAGGTCTAATCTCAGTTCAAATGTTAGCTGACCAAAATGCGACCGTTGTTCGTTCTCATGAGTTTCACTCAGTTTTGCGTCCTAAGCAACCATTGATCAAACTGAAAAATATGGGTTGTGATTTTGAAAACACCTTAGTTCGAAAACTATAGATACAAAGTTGTCGTTTTTTCATTAAGTTTCACTATGTAGAAGTCACCTCGCTAAGACTGGATTTGGGTATTTTGAGCCCGTGCGGTGGACCAGTCAGGAACTTCTCCCACCAAAAACTCGTCGCTCTCAAAGTCGTAAAATACCGGTAAAGAAAGGTCTTTGAGCCACAAGATGTCTCCTTGCAGCCACCCGTTTTCTAAAATCAGTTCATCTAGCCACCATTTCTCTCCCTCAGCCAACCATTGCCCGTATATTATCCCTTTTAATCCCCTTCAGCACTGTCCAGGTGTTGATCTACGGTGTCCCCCATGGAGGATTACCCAAAACCCTCAACCCGCCCCCGCACGACAGACTTTCAAAACCATTATAACGTCTATATTTACACAAGACCTACCCGAGAGGCTCTGGGGCCTACAACTGCCTTGACTAATCGTCCGGGGAGTGGAGGGCGATGGGCGCTAAATTATGCGGTAGCTTCACATAATTCAAGCATTCCCTTCCTAAACTAAACTTCCTCGCTTCGGGTAGGAGAGTTTCTCGAATTAGAGTTGAACGCCTCTTGAATATCACCCAGAAAATGTTGAGCGGTCGAGCGGCGTCATGTTAGGAGTGATGCAGAGCACCTATTAAGCTTCTGTATTATGAGTGAGCGAGCCAATTGAATGTCCTCATACTGGACCGGCAGATGATTTTCTCAGTTTATGAATAGTAAACTTGGCATTGAACACCACCACTTAGTTTGAATGCACAACGAACCATTCTCGAGAAAGCGCAATACAGGCCAGTCAACTTATTCTGACGGCGCAGAACATGATTTTAATTCTAGGGATGAATATCGACCAACGAATAATTGATTAATGAAATCAACGCTTATTTTATCTGGATTAATCGATTCACCAATTAATCGAACCCTTAAACATCGATTACATCCAAAATATTGGGATAAAATTGGGTGCCACAATTTATTAAAACAACAAACTCGAAGTAAAAATTATTGAAATTTAAAATTGCACCCCAAGTAGGAGTAAAACAAGTAGGTTTAAAAACGAAATGAAATAATACGAGTACAATGATTTAATTACTCGCTCCAATGTTTTGACATTTTCATGTTTCGTGTGATCTGTACGCCCCGCCGTGCAATGCCCGGGTGAGATCTGCCTAGTAATAAATACAATAAGATAACGCACATGAAAATGTCCCAATGTGTTGCAGACTCGTATGCAAGAATTTCGAGTTTCTTAGATCTCATAAGGACCCAACGGTTGGTCTTGTAAAGTTCTGGGATGTCTCATTTGTTATACTTTCAGAGGGTTATACTTTACCATGTCTCAAACCTTGACTCAAAGAAAACTTCAGGCATCGAACCGTTAGATTTTCTCCCATGTCTTTTGGAAAAAAGAGTTTGGTGGCCAAGTCGGTGGTCAGCCGATTCCTCAGTTCCCTTAAAATTTGGCAAGCTTCAGAAAAAACGTTTCCGAAGGAACAGAGCTAGCCACTGCACGTATTTCAAGGCAATTACGGAAACCTCGGGAAAAGTCTTCGCCATCTGTTTCCAATATGATACCAGGTTATGATGAATTTTTACAAGGTTATGAAAAAACGCATTTTACAATAACGTAAGTAGATAACACTAGTTTAAAAACGTCTGCCAAATGGGTGTGGCACATAGCTTCCTCGTATCCAAAAAACTCTCCGATTGAATATATAGTAATATAAATATATCGTAGTATTCTAGAAAATCGCTTGCATTTTTTGTGGCAAAAAAAAATTTCTTGACCCCCAGCCAAAAGACATTCAATGTCAAAAATAACGTAACTAGTTAAGTTAGTACTAACAACAACAACCTAATTAATCAGAGATAATTGTTAACGTGAGGAGAGAATAATCGTTACAAATTAATCTATTACCCGATTAATCGAACCCAGTGGGCATAGATTAAAACAGCATCGATTATCTGACAAATTTTGCTTCCGAGTCTACCAAGGTAGCGGAAGCTTGAATAAAGCTTTGTTTTCACTTATCAAGGTTGAAAAAAAAGGTCTCCAAAATCGAAATTTCCGCTCGCGTTTTACGTTTCAGACCTTTCTGAACAATTTTGGTTCAGTGACTGTCTGTTTGTCTGTGGTCTGTCATGAAATCCTTGAAACCGGCATAACTGTTCGAAGTTATGGTCCGATTTCAATGAAATTTGCAGGGGTTAAGAGGATTAGGTTGTAGACGGTCCCCTACGAAAATCATCACCCTCGGACTGATAGTAGCCACTGCGCATGCGTGGACGTAACTCCTTCAGCCATTACTTCCACATTTTCTATCCGATTTCGATGTAATTTTCAGGGATTACGCAGATCAGGTTGTACGATAGTAGATAGTCCCCACTGAAAATCAAGGCCTTAAAATTGACAATGGCCTCTGCGCATGCGCAAACGTGAATTCCTTGAAAATGCCATAACTTCTACATTTTTCATCCGATTTCGACGAAATTTCTCAGGATTGTTCAGATTATGTCAGCTTTATTGGGATTTGGTTCCAACAACAAAATCCTCCTCTTTCACCAAATTTTCGAAAAATTAATTTTCTTCATCAGGGCTCAGAGGATGAGTTTACGTTTGAACATCAAACCACGGTCGGGAACAAAGAGGTATAAACCAGGAACACTTATCATTAAATTGGTGTTAAAAAAACTTGACTATTATAATTAAAATTTGGAAAAACACAATAACAACAGGCTTTAATATAATAATATTGGTAAAAAACAAATCAAGACAGTCAGAAAGACACAACAACAATAATAATGACTAGAATAGATGAATAGATGTCTAAGTGATGTCTATTCTAGTCATTATTATTGTTGTTGTGTCTTTCTGACTGTCTTGATTTGTTTTTTACCAATATTATTATATTAAAGCCTGATGTTATTGTGTTTTTCCAAATTTTAATTATAATAGTCAAGTTTTTTAACACCAATTTAATGATTAGTGTTCCTGGTTTATACCTATTTGTTCCCGACCGTGGTTTGATGTTCAAACCTAAACTCATCCTCTGAGCCCTGATGAAGAAAATAAATTTTTCGAAAATTTGGTGAAAGAGGAGGATTTTGTTGTTGGACCCAAATCCCAATAAAGCTGACATAATTTACATCGGGTCGATTGTCATACACTATTGTTCAGATTAGCGTGTAGATGGTCTCCCATGAGGGTAGTGAAAGGTACTTAGAGATTGATGTTTTGAGATTAACTACTATTCATCGGATCTTCTATGCAATCGGGTTATGGATACGAGGAAGCTATGTGCCACACCTTAACTTAAAAAAACGAAAAACGAAATAACTTTCTTGATACTAAGTTACTGTAAGTAGGACAGTGAGTAGGTTATCAAAAATTCTTAAATTTTGACAGTATGTTTATGATATTATGTGTTAGTGTTAATATAAAATTATAATATAAAAAGAAATACGAAAAATTTGTTTCTTGGGTGGAGCGGTCTTTGAAAGATGTTATGCTTCTTTCAAATCTTCTTTTGGTCTGCTTCTTTAGAAGATGCTTTGCGAGTACTCCCGACAAATGCGAAAAACGAAACAAAATACTGACGGGGAAGACGGCAGTGGATGCCTCGGAGTCTCGGCTCGACTTATCTCTCCATGCGCTCTGGAAAATTAATGATTCCGCTAATGATCAACTTCGTATTAATTGCGGCAATAAAATCCATCTCAACACAACACATTATCGACATCTCATTACGCCAAAGACCGGAGCGCTCGTAATCACCTTGAAGTTTGAAATTCCAAGGCTTTGCAGGCTTATGGCGAAAATAAGGTGTACCTGCCGGGCTGTAAGAAAAATTTTTCAATTACAAGTGCTATTCCGCAGTTTATCTGTAATGGGGTATTTCTGTCAATTTTTAATTTTTTTTTCAAAAGAGTATGGCTCAGGAATAATGGTAATCGGGTTTGTTCGTCGAGAAAATGTTTAGAAGAAATTAGGGAAGCTAATAATAGTTGAAGATTTGTACGATGGCTTCAGGGTGTGACGTAGCAAGAGACCCGCCTTTTTTCAAACATGTGATCTCTTTAATTAATTTTTCTAGTAACTTTGGGCAAAAAGTTGGAGTATATAGGTTTTCAATAGTGCTGAATCCAAATTTGAGGTAAAATACGTGAATTTCCGACCCACCGAAATACCCCATTCTGAGTTGGGATGGATTGGTTTTGAAAATCGGAAATGGAGTTTAGAGAATGTTCGTCCCCAACTACCAATAAATAATTGTTATGTAATTTGACTATTGTGGGCTATAATATTGGACCATGTTGTGTAATCGAACCCATAAATTGGACTTATAAATTCTTGACGTACAACACAATTGTAGGTATTCGGTTTCCTGCATTGTGAGGTATTTGGGCAACTGTTGTGTTTTTATATTATAATATCATAATTATTTTATTATATTGTTTCAGGTAAGGCTGTGGACAAATTTCTGATGTTCTCCTTGACGTAAGATTTTTGAAATTAATTTATACTCTACTTTAGTGCCACTTCGCTAAATATTATCAACATATCAAACAGTTTGTTAAGTTAACAACCCAATGGTGATAAACCATGTTCTTCGGTTCATTCATTAGTTACATAAACAGCTTGAGCTGATGAGCATATTTAAAACAAATATTTTGGCCGATACCCAATTTGCTTCTTCGCTATCGTAGAAAGCAGATAAATTTGGGTTCTCCTCAATAAAACATTTCACTCGCATTCTGCTTTCTTAAGTTTGTTTTGAACAACTTTGGTTTTGTGTCTGTTTGTGTGGCTACATGTTTAGCCATGTGGCTACATGTTTAGTAGGCTACATGTGTGGCTACTCAGAAAACCAACAACTTTTGAATATTTGAGGAGAGTGATTCCAAAAGGTACTAAATCAATTTTGGTCAAACGTGAGAAAAACACGTTATAAACAATCGATTTTATTTTTTACGTATTTCTAAATTATAATAAATATTTTTGGAAAAAAGGTAAATTAGTTCAAAGTTTTAAATAATTTTGAACGAGATTTGAAATATCAGATTTATGGATATACTGTGCTTTCAGAATTTAGCGAGACCCCTCGTTTGACACTTTCATTCCAGAGTCCCTAAACTTTCTGCTACCTACCTTGGTAAACCATGGAAAACAAACCATTTTCGAAAACAAAATTCTCCCAAAGTGTTTTCTTCAAGGTTTATGAGAAAAAACAGTTTTTAGGCTAGCGGCAAATTTTTGCTTTTTGTGACAAAAAATTCTACAATTTTGAAAATAATTGAGATATTGCAAATTTTTGTTTTGTTTTACTTCTTTTACTTGGTTACAAAACTTTTCACCCTCTGGTATTTCTTTGACAACTTTTGTGGGTTATAGGCTTTTGAATTCTTGATCCAAAAATTGTGGCCTTGAAGTAACTTGTTCAAGTTTGTGAGGAGTTTTCTTTCAAACGGGCTTATATCCACTTCGAATGTTTTGTGGGAAATTGAGAAAAACTAATTTCATGGCGAAAGAAGCTGTCTAGGGTTCCCAAATTGTCCAAATAGTTTGTTCATGGAACTTTTGATTGTACGACCAAATCACGAAATTTTGGCATGTTTTTTGAGGGAGACGGTCATTTTTTATTTGGATATAAGTTCATTTGATGAAAAAACTATGGTTGTGAGCCACTTTGAAAAAAAACAACGAGTTTTTTGGTTGTGCGACGATAAGTATCATTTTCATTTTGACATTTTCATGTCTTTGCTTTGGCACATGAACTGAAAAATCGTCACGAAAACTAAGCAAATCTTGCTCACGCGACCAATAAATAAATAAAATAGACTCACTGTGTTGCGTAGAGAACAATCAACTGTTTTCTTATTTTGATGCTTGGGTACATGAACTAACAACCTTACTTCACTACCTTGTTGTGTAGTGGTTGACATGAAAATGTCCCAATGTGTTGCAGACTCGTATGCAACCATTTTTATTATTTTAATGAATTTTCTACACTTCCCATTTTCGTAATGAAAAGGATTTAAAAAAATGTTCGCTCTCTTGAGCACACTTGTAGGCAGCTCACTACTGAGTCATTTTACAGGAAAGCCGAAAAAGTAACAGCCAGCTATATTTTTTTTTTCTAGCTTGACCATATTTTGTCATAACTCATTAAAACTCTTTGATAAATTGTTCGTCCAAAAAAAATTCGTCCAATTTTTCTCTTGATTTTACTTATTCTTTTATTTGTTTACCGATTATTTTCAATAATGATCCTTCGGAATCGAGCAAGAAAAAATATTCTAACCCCCTCAAAATTTGATGGTTTACGTTTGAAAATATGTAGAATCCGAAAACCGTATTTGAAAAAAAAAGTTTTTATTGAAATCAATGTGATGGATAAAAGCCATTTCGTCGGCTAACCCGATTATCAGCAATCTCTTAAAGCGGGATACAAACCGTTCCAGAGGGAATACAACTCGTGAATGATAGGCCTTATCCCAAAGATTCAGAATTCGTGATGAAAACAAAAAGTATAAAAAATGGACATAAGCCCGTTTGAAAGAAAAGTCTTCACTTCACCATGGAGTCCCTCTTATCAATCTTATCACTCGAACATAACCTTCTGCGGTTGACAGTGTTATTTCCGTAAATAGTTACTATTTCCTAATACTATACCTAATACTAATACTATACTAAATAGTTACTATAGTTAGTATTTTATATCTACCCCCTAAAATCCTGGGAAAGTGTTCACTCAATTTCGATAAAAATGATAATTAGTACCTTTTGGAATCAAACTCCTCATTTATCGATTTTACTCAATTATACCAAATAATTCCATGTGAGGGAGTAATACTGCTCACACAACTTGGCAGGAGCAGGAGCATCCCACAAGTTCCAGAAGAAGGCGAATATTCAGCAAAATTCCAATGATTTCGTCAATGAATAAAACAATGATGCTTTTGATTCGAATAAATATTCAACAATAAACAGAAAAGGCCCCCAACTGAGAATGGAAAGTTGAAAATAGTCCCCGAGCGGTTTTGGCTTTGGAAGCCAAGGAGGACGGGAGTAATCACTTTCAGGCTTCACCTTGTTTTCACTAATTACCATCCTTTAAAAGATCCTGCCTCCCTCCCTTTCTCGGCTACCTCCTTTTTAACCCTCCTTTTCCTCTCTTCTAATTCTCTACCTCTTTTTCTGTACCGTCCGCAAGTTGATTTATCTCTCTAAAGAGTTTTCTACTGGCAGAGGGGAGAGGTAGAATATAAAGGATAAAAGCCAGCTTGAAGAGTTTTTGTGAGGCTCCTCGCGCGCGCTCTCAAACGGGGAGGTCAAGAAAAACAAGGGAGGACTCGAGAGATAATTCCTTAATTACTTTCCCAGATATAAAAGTGCTTGTATCTAAAGGCTCGCCATTTCAGGTCTTCCACATTTCTATCTTCTCTCACTGCCTTTTGAAATAGGGAAATATTCTTTGTCAAGTAACTATGCGTTAATTCGAGAAATAATTATTTGACATTCTTTCTCTGTTACTCGTAGAAATAGTAGCTTTTTAAGCACTTGTTTCTTGAACATTCGTCTCGAGTTATGAAGAAGTGGTGCCAATTATCCAATTAAAATGAAAACCAACTTTCTTCTAGGAAGCTTTCCAACTTTCAATGTCCGAATTTTCTTAACTCTTAAGGTCCTTAACACGTCACGTCTCGTGAGCTCACGTGCAGTTTCACCTCACGTGACCTGTAGCTGGTGTGCACATTGGTATCACGGGTGTCGGCCTTATCTTCTGTTGTACGGAAAAAATTGATACCTACTTGACATACAGGGTGTCTACACTTAAGACGGGCATAACTTCAGGGTTTGATTCTGCAAGGTATTTCCAACAAAAAATGTCTCGTAGCAATTTTCTTTTAACCCTCTCAAAATTCTTTTTTTTTCACTTTAAAGTGTTTTTCGCGTTTTCGACCTTACGGCACTGATGTGGTCATAATTCCCTTATTTCTCATGCAAATTCAAATATGACTACACCGATAGAAAGAGCGTGTAATTCCTGAGCTACCTAGTGCAAAAACAAAATTTTTCAGCTATAAAATAGTTTCAAAAAATCAAGTTAAAAAGCAAACTTTAACATTTTTTTGAAACTTGACTTTCTTTGACCAAAGTTTTCACTCTAAATCTCTGTCCATTTCGATGGGCACTCCACGGAAAAACATGCTCAAATTATCATTTTTCCAACGGTCTATCAAGTTTTTAAAAAATTCAAATTGGAAGAGTAAATCAAGTTTGAATGCAAGAAAACGTGAGCTTTACTAGAAAATTCAGTGTTTTACGCGGTGTTCGATCTCAAGATGACTTGACGAGTTTGGTATCATTTCCTTTGTACTTTTTCACACTGAATCTAATGGTGATATTTCCGATATAATTCTGACAGCTAAAAAGTGGATTTTTCGAAGAAACCCTTCGTTTTTCGTACATAAAATACGCATTATTCGTGGATATGGTAGTGAACATAAAGTAATACCTGTCTACTCAATAAAAACATCAATCAGCCAGAAATTTTATTTGAACAATGATGTATTTTATTGAGTAGAAAGGTATTACTTTATGTTCACTACCATATCTACGAATAATGCGCATTTTATGTACGAAAAACGAAGGTTTTTTCTCCGTAAAATACACTTTCTAGCAGTCAGAATTATTCGGAAGTATCACCATTGGATTTAGCGTAAAACATTACATAGGTAATTATGCCAAACTCGTCAAGCCATCTTGAGATCGAGGGGGACCATAAACCGCTTAAAACACTGGAGTTTCTTGTAAAACACACGTTTTTTGGCATTCAACTTTGATTTACAAATCATTGCCCAAATTTTTATTATTTTCTGTATAGATCACCCTTCTGTATAGATCCCTCCCAACCAACCGTAGGTACCCACTACCTACCAGGACATTTGCGAAAATGTCAACCCCAACCACCAACCAAATGGAAATGAAGGGTTGAAATTTTCGCAAATGTCCTGGTAGGTAGTGGGTACCTACGGTTGGTAGGGAGGGATCTATACAGAAGGGTGATCTATACAGAAAATAATAAAAATTTGGGCAATGATTTGCAGCGTTTTTTCTCTCAAACCTAAATGATTTCTGCATCATTTCCTACTTAGAGAAAAATTTTCTCTATTAGGAGATAAATATTCTCTCTCAAATATTGCATTTAATGCAATATTTGTATTAGAAAGGTGGTTCCTTTCTGAGATTTTGGAAAACGCTGTAAACAAATCTGAGTGATGATCCAACTCAGTCAGTTCCCTTCTGCTGCAACGCCATTATCTTTTCAATCAAAATTGGTGTGGTTCTCTTCTGTGAACCATCCTGGATTCAATAACTTTTTCTAATTCAAATTTCGGAGGAAAAGCCTTATCAAAACGATTGCTCCTTTTTACTGAAATCGTAGACCGACCTAGCCCTTCTCATAGTGTTCCTAAGTCATTTTGCCTTTTTTTTTGTTGGTTCCCTTTGGGTTTCTGCCGTTCAATTGTGAGCTTATTCGTAACTAACATTGACACCGAAATATGAAAGAAATTGCGGAAGTTGTCAGTGTATCAAGAATCGACAGGCAGATCGATAAACAACGAACAAAATCCTCAGTAAGAGGTAAGCAGGTCTCTTACTGAATCAAATCAACACTTCTCGAACGCTGGTAGCTGTAGGTGGATTGATAGGAGGAGAACGACAGTCAGACAGACCGAGCAGCGTGGAAAGCGGAAATCACTCCCCTCAGCACAACAAACGGGAGGCCTCTCCTGATTAATGAGCTCCTATAAATCACGGGGGAGACGAGACGATGGCTTCTGGTTCTGACGAGCACCGCCGGCCAGCAGGAAGATCCAATGAAGATGAATGTGATGCACACTCTGCTTACCATAATTGAGTTTTCAAGCAATTAAAACCGCCTCGCACGTGAACGGGTAATTGGCCAATTAGTGAACGGGCGATTCAATACTGTGTGCAACTGCAGTTCCACTGAGACGTCCATCTCAGAGGGTTCGAAAACCAGGAGGATTGTTGTCTTTTATGGTTCACTAGCTGAAAAGCCTGCTAAATGCAGGCAAAAACAAATCGCAGATAACATATCGATTCCTTGAAGCACAATGGGGCTATTTCCACCCATCTTCCAATGTTTTAAAATATTTGTTAAATTTCAGAAAAACTCAAACATTAGGAGAGGGATATTACACTGAGTCACACTTCACACAGGTTGGAATTTCATCCCTCGATAGCTCTCTCCTCCGACTCCCCCCCCCTCCCCCGTCTCTTCTAAATCCTGACGCCTCCGATTCCTCCGACGTGCACACGTACGTACATACGTACGGTTGGGGTTTTATGTATCAGGATTATACTCAAGAGGGAAGAGAAAATTGAAGAACTGAACTCCCATACCGACAAGAGATGCACCATGTGTGATAAAGGATCAAGAAGCTTCCTCACCAACATAGATGGAAAGGCTTGATATTCATGAAGCAAAAAAACACGCTGCAAATCATTACAGGTTTATATGTTTATTGTTTTTCTGAAAAGATCAATCATCTGCAAAGAACGCTGATTTGCCATCGGTCAATATTGTAATTAATATACTATCAGTCCAGTAAATCAAGTTTGAATGTCTAAAAACGTGTGTTTTACATGAAAATCGGGAGTTTTATTATCGAATGTTTTGGGTATCATGGTCACCCTCGATCTCAAGATGACTTGGCGAGTTTGGTATCATTTTGACATAAATAGTTATTTCGGCTGGGGGTCAAGGAATTATTTTTTTTGCGACACTTTTTTTGGCCATAAAACATGCAACGCGGATACCAGTAAACGGATAGCTAAATATCAGTAGCTATGAAGCAAGGTTCTCTAGAATACTGCAATAGGTACATTACGTGCGCCCGTAGAGTTGTTTTTTGAAAAAAGAAAAAAAAAAAACTGTTTACTATAAAAACATATTAGTTGTCAAGTAATGCATGCATTCCAGTGGACAAGCATTGAATAAGCATTAAATGCTAATATAAGCATTAAATTGACCAAATTTTAGTCAATTTAAACCAGTTGGTAAGCGATAAAACTGTTACAGTCGATCTAATTTATTTGGTATTTTAGGCAAAAAAAACTCTGCAAATTATTACACAATGGTTTATTATTTTTCTATATAATCGTCTATAAAGCCACCAGCCATCCGGAAATTAGACCTCTTTTGCGATTCACACTCGTGTTTCTGATTTAACGTACGTTTATTATTTTTATGGTTTATTATTCTATCATTTTAATGGTTTATTATTTTTCTATTTAATCGTCTATAAAGCCACCAACCATCCAACATGAAGAAAAATACTTGGAAAATGTCACCCCACGCATATTTAAGCAAAATCCTCTTTTTTGGCCGGTTATTTGCCCATAACTTCTATACGAATTAAGCGATCGGAATAGTTCGACGTTAGGACCAACTAGACCCCAAATGTAGTCTATGTGCGAAAGAACGGGTTTTTTAGACCGATTCTAAGGCCTTTTATGGCCCGGACGGCGGACGGCGGACGGACATTGCAAATTTTGATTCTACGCACCTTGAAACGTAAAGTGACAAAGTTTGAGGGGGGTTATAAAAATTTTTTGCGATACGATCACATAGGCTTATTATTAGAAATAATAAACCAATAGTGGACTCCCCCCTCCCTTTCACCCATACCTACTACAACATTTCTAGCGGCGTGGGAGCCTCGAATTTGAAGAGGATTTTAAAATCCATGATCTACGATACCCAACATGCGAATTCGAGTCCCCCCCCCCCCCCACTGCCAATGGTGCCAGTCTGGCATTGTTAGTTTTGGTAGGCAGTCTGTCAATGTTCACACCCGTATTCAAGGTAAAAAAAAACCGAAATATGCGGTTTATGGTGTTCTGGCACCATGGTGGCACGGAGTATTATTCACGAAAATCCGGAGGTAGATCAACCGAAATATTGAAAAATCGTATATTTTGTGAATATTATCCCCCCCCCCCCCACTCGCCCCTTCCCCATGTTAATTCTGATACTCTGGTGAAGTAGTGTGAAAATCGGAAGATTTCTGAGTCGAACAACAAAAGAAACGCGCAAATCGGTTGGAAATTGAGACATGGGAGAATTTACAAGATTATGCCCGCAAACGCACGTTTTTGGTTTATTATTTTCAATAATGAACCTTTGGAATCGACCAAGAAAAAAATTGTCTAACCCGCCTTCAAAATTTGTTGGTTTACGTTTCAAGGTACGTAGAATCCAAAAATCGAATAAAAATTTGGCCGTTTCCCCACTTAGCAATGACCGATTTTGATGAAATTTGGTATGTAGGCTCCATTTGGGGTCTAGTTGTGCCCCGACGATTTTTGTCGATGTAGGTCACTTCTAAGAAATCAAAAATGAATTTTGAAAACGCCTTAACTTCAAAAATTTTGATATAAAGGTATTTTTTCCTTCAATTTTAGATAGTAGAATATAGAATATATAGAATATATTAAGTATAGAATTTTTAGAATTTTTTGAGATCACGTGGAGCCCTGTAGGACAAACCGTTCCCTCCTTACGAGAACTTAAGGGTTGGACTCACGATAAATTAGAAACACGAGTGTGAATCGCAAAATAGGCCTAATCTCCGTTCAAATTTTAGCTGACCGAAATCCGATCAAGTTGGTTGGTGGTAACAGTGGCAAAGCCATGTTCTTTGCAGACGACTGATCTATAGAGAAAAAATAATAAGCTTTTTTGTAATAATTTGCAGCCTTTTTATCCAATTTTCGGAATCTACGTACCATTAAACGTGAACCAACAAATTTTGATTTTGAGGGGGGTTACGTTTTTTTTCTTGGTCGATTCCAAAGGTTCATTTATTTAAAATGATGAACCAAAATTTGAAAAATCGAGGGGTTAAAACAAAATTGCTAAGAGGCCATTTTTGTTGGAAATTGAATCGGAATCGAATCCTGAAGTTATTACTAACTCAAGTGTAGACACCTTGTACAGTGTTGGAGATCCACCAATAAGCGGTAACCTTCGACAATCTACCACTAGAGGGCGTCGACGCTCGATTCGAACAAGCATCGAATACTGTAGGGTCGTAGATGGACTGAACGAGATTGCCGAGCTTCCAACACGCTCGATAATGTTTGAACGAGAACCTCTTCCCTTCTAACAAGTAACAATTGAACGTGACCACTTTCTTGGCGATAAAAAAATGAGCTTCGTCCCCGCTTCTCGTCCATTTCCACGCAAAAAACCCTTTCCGAAGCATCCCGAGTGATGTACTTTCAGCCCTTAAGGAGTAATTGCTTGACTAAAGACCGGTAGTGGGCTTTACAAACGATTTTCTTTCTGCCGAGGAAGAAGTAACGACGTGGGAGTGCGTCCCGTCCCTCTAAAACGCTTCTCCCCGTGTGTTCTCTAAATGTCTTCACGCTTCTCGCTTACCTCACGTTTCGCTATGAGGAAATCGTGATCCCAGATCCCCCTCTTGAAAGCCCAAGATTTCCAACTTAGAAAGAAGTCGAAGAAAAATTTTTCCCTTCTCCCATACTAAACGTCTTCCAACTCATTAAAATATCCCCGCGTCCAGCCGTTTTTCTCCGTTCCCCTCGACCTCCATTTGGCGTCAATTAAACGGGGGTTTTTATTGGGGTACGACCAACTAGCGTTTCTCGTTCTTGTTTTTAACTATTACATTACTTGATAGTTCCTTTTAACACTTGTAGCTGGTGAAAAAAGTGCGGTTTTTCCTCCGGTGGAGTTTTACCTTAAGTGGACGTTCTACCCCCTCATTAGTAACTTAGAGCGTTACCGGTCGTTAGGGGGATTCTTAGGTTTCTTTACACTCATTACGTTTGATTTTTTTTGTCGCGTCGATTGTGGTTGATTCTCGGAGGTATGGGGCAGTTAGCATCTTCCTTTATTACCTGGTTGTTAGGGTTGTTTATGGTAAATTCTGGTTGGACTTGTCGGAGTCTTAAAAACGTGCTTGGTGCTTTGACGTGGTAAATTACTTAATCACTAATGAGACTGATGACAATGAGATTCGTATCATGTACGCCCTAGCAGACGGTGCGCGCCGTGCGTGCTCTCTCACAGAACTGTGAACAAACACAGATGTACGAACATCACACTCTGACTTACGGACTAAACTGTTAAGATCTTCTAACAATAATAGTATTAATTTCAAATTATTAAAGGACTATTATACTGAATGTCTTAGGTCTTATATTATGCATGTCTTAGGTGTAGACACCCAGTATACCTAAGAACCGAACCTTACGCGTATGTCGCCCGAACATGGGGGACCCGTGGGTTCACTTCCGTGACTGAAAAATTTGTTTCTAATTCAATAAATTACCAACGTGTTTATCTACGATATGATTTTGCCTGCTTTTAGCAGGCTTTTCAGCTAGTTAAATTATTTATTAGGTATTTACTGTGAGGATATACAATAATTTTGTAAAAAAATGTTACTTAAGGGGGTCTCAGTCGGTCGCCGTCCGTTCATAGTATTTCGAGAAATTAAGGGGCAAAAACTTAAAAACGCTGCAAATCATTGCTCAAAGGTTTATTATTTTCTGTATAGATCACCCTTCTGTATAGATCACTGGTTCTCCATCAATAGCACCTACTGCCATCTGTATTTTCCCTTGACCTTCCCTCTCAAATTTCAGCTTCCTGCGTTCAATAGGATTGAAAATGGCTTCGGAGCTCACTCAGCTGATCAATGATCTGAAGAGTGAAGAAGCCTTTGAGCAATGATTTGCAGCGTTTTTACCCACCAACATTTTTTTTACCTACCAATTTTTTTTTACCTACCAGCTAGGTACTACCTACCACACCATACTGGCTTCACACCTTCACAATCAAGTTTATTAGAAAGAACTAAACGCTTCACACTCGATTGGAAAAATAGAAAGCTTCATATGGAAATTTGATTACTGGTTACGCAGAAGGCAAAACTGTATACAAATCGAAGAAATGAACAGCGATCGCATTTTAGTCCGATAAAATTTGAACGGAGATTAGACCTCTTTTGCGATTCACACTCATGATTCTGTTTTATCGAAGGAAAACCTTCAAGTACTATAGTGCTTCAATACTATTTAAAATTGGTGAATAAACGATACCTTTATTTCGAGAGTTTTCGAGCTAGGGCACTCTTGAAAATTTCAACCCTTAATTTTCACCCCTTAGGAGCGACCTACATCAACCAAAAGCTTCGCGGCACAACTAGACCCCAAATGGAGCCCATATACCAAATTTGAAACAAATCGGTCCAGTGTTGCTAAGAAAAGTGCCGCGTACGGCGGACGGACGGAAATTTTTTTATTCGATTTTCGGATTCTACGTACCTTGAAACGTAAAACATCAAATTTTGAGGGGGGGTTAAACATTTTTTTTTTCTTGCTCGATTCCAAAGGCTTATTATTGAAAATAATAAACCAAAATTGTACCTAAATTTGAAATTTATTGGATCTTAGAAATGTATCAGTGCACGGCCCTAGGGAATTGAATAACAGAAATATTGCCGCTGGAATCATCAAAATCAAACAATAATTGCCAACAAAAAACGCTGCAAATTATTACACAATGGTTTATTATTTTTTATTTTTCTATATAGATCACTCGTCTGCAAAGCCACCAACCAACATGAAGAAAAACATCGATCGCATTTCGGTCAACTAAAATTTGAACGGAGATTAGGCCTCTTTTGCGATTCACACTCGTGTTTCTGATTTGTTGTACGTCCAACCCTTAAATTCTCGTAGGGAGCGAACGGTTTGTCCTACAGAGCTCCGGGTGGTCTCAAAAAATTCTAAAAATTCTATAGAATCTTAAATTGAAGGAAAAACAATACCTTTATATCCAAATTTTTTGAGTTAGGGCGTTTTCAAAATTTCAAAATTCATTTTTTAACCCCTAAAAGTGACTTACATCAACCAAAATCTTTGGGGCACAACTAGACCCCAAATGGAGCCTACATACCAAATTTCATCAAAATCGGTCAAGTGGCAAAAGTGCCGCGGACGGCCAAATTTTTATTCGATTTTTGGATTCTACGTACCTTGAAACGTAAACAATCAATTTTCGAGGGGGTGTTAAAAATTTTTTTTTCTTGGTCGATTCCAAAGGTTCATTATTGAAAATAATGAACCAAATTACTTTATATTTCAGATTTGGTTTTTAAGTGGCCAGAGAAAAGGTAAAATTGGGTTTGTGGTAATATCAGTGGAATTCATTCGATAAAACGTTCCAAAGCTAATTTTGATGCCAGCTAAAACTGAAATGGTTAGATTAGCTACTAATGTGGAGAAATACAGTTTTTTTTTCAGCGTTAGCTGTTAGCTATTGGTTGTCAGATACAGCTAAAGCTATTATCTATTAGCTGTCGAGGAACAGCTAAATATCCGCAGCTAAATCTGTTAGCTATAAGTTTTCGACTAATAGCTAATTTAGCTGGAAATTTTAGCTGTTCCTCGACAGCTAATAGCTAATAGCTTTAGCTGTAGCTGACAACTAATAGCTAATAGCTAAATATTTAGCTGTTAATTTCAGCTAAATTGTAGCTAATTTAGCTGCAGCTTTTAGCTGTTAGCTATAGCTAATTTTTGCCCAACACTGGTCTGCAGTCCTTTGGACGCTAACCGTTCCTACAAGTTCGTGTATCAACACCCATAAAAGGTTACGCGGACTTTCTGAACAGGCAGGAGAAGATGACTAGAAGAGGAGGAGGAGGAGGAGAAGGAGGAGGAGGGAGGCGATGTGAGAGATCTCGTTAGTGCGACAAATAAGGTTATCCATCTGGCCCAGCTGGAAGTCACGAACGAGCCCTCATAGTGTGTGGTGAGAGTTGCGGGAGATGGGAGGAGGAGGAGGGGAGGCTCATCTGTTACGTTTTCAGTCTCGGTCGACCCCCGTCTTCCACAATCCTCCATCTCACGGTTCTTATCTGCAAAGCTAATAGCTTCTAATATCCCCTCGCGGGCGAAGGGCGGGAGATCCGCCGTTTTAGCAGATTCATCGCGAGGCTATTAATACGGATTTGGAAGCTCCGCGGAAGCTACCGTTTCGTGCGTGCGTCGGAGCGGCCGAGTGAGGTTTTAACGACGGGGATCTGACGTGCGGGTGGCGGGCTCGTTTGGTTCGCAACACGCAGCCTCACGTGCTGATTGACAGTCGGCCACAAGTACAAACACGCCTGCTGAGGGGAAAATATGAGGAGTACTCAAAACTAGCAAAAAAAAAAAAAAAATCAAAACGTAGTAAATCAAAACTGGACTTGCTCCTGAAAGTGGTTGAAATTTTCAGTTTTACGGGATTGCCTTGCAGAATTGTCGCGTGAAAGGATTGTGGTCTCATGGGGTTGATCTCTTAGAATAGTATTCTCGTGGGGTTTCTTTAATGTGATTGTAGACGCGCTAAATTGTAGTACAAAGTGACATTGGTCTCATGGGGTTAGTCTCATATGATTGCAGTCGCGCTGAATTGAAGTATAAAAGGATTATGATCCCATGGGGTTAGCCTCCTAGGATTGTGGTCTCATGGGGTTAGTCTTTAGGATTGTGTTCTTATGGGGTTAGTCTCCTAGGATTGTGGTCTCCTAGGATTGTGGTCTCGTGGGTTTAGTCTTTAGGCTTGTAGACTCATGGGGTGGGTCTTTAGGATTGTATTCTCATGGGGTTAGTCTCCTAGGATTGTGGTCTCATGGGGTTTGTCTTTAGGATTGTGTTCTTGTGGGGTTAGTCTCCTAGGATTGTAGTCTCCTAGGATTGTGGTCTCGTGGGTTTAGTCTTTAGGCTTGTAGACTCATGGGGTGGGTCTTTAGGATTGTATTCTCATGGGGTTAGTCTCCTAGGATTGTGGTCTCATGGGGTTAGTCTTTAGGATTGTAGTCTCCTAGGATTGTGGTCTCGTGGGGTTAGCCTCCGAGAATTTTGGTCCATTAGGGTTAGTCTCCTAGGATTGTGGTCTCATGGGGTTAGTATTTAGGATTGTGTTCTTATGGGGTTAGTCTCCTAGGATTGTGGTCTCGTGGGTTTAGTCTTTAGGGTTGTAGACTCATGGGGTGGGTCTTTAGGATTGTATTCTCATGGGGTTAGTCTCCTAGGATTGTGGTCTCATGGGATTAGTCTTTAGGATTGTGTTCTTATGGGGTTAGTCTCCTAGGATTGTAATCTCCTAGGATTGTAGTCTCCTAGGATTGTGGTCTCGTGGGTTTAGTCTTTAGGCTTGTAGACTCATGGCGTGGGTCTTTAGGATTGTATTCTCATGGGGTTAGTCTCCTAGGATTGTGGTCTCATGGGGTTAGTCTTTAGGATTGTGTTCTTATGGGGTTAGTCTCCTAGGATTGTAGTCTCCTAGGATTGTGGTCTCGTGGGTTTAGTCTTTAGGCTTGTAGACTCATGGGGTGGGTCTTTAGGATTGTACTCTCGTGGGATTAGTCTTTAGGATTGTGTTCTTATGGGGTTAGTCTCCTAGGATTGTAGTCTCCTAGGATTGTGGTCTCGTGGGTTTAGTCTTTAGGCTTGTAGACTCATGGGGTGGGTCTTTAGGATTGTACTCTCGTGGGATTAGTCTTTAGGATTGTATTCTGATGGGGTTAGTCTCCTAGGATTGTGGTCTCATGGGGTTAGTCTTTAGGATTGTAGTCTCCTAGGATTGTGGTCTCGTGGGGTTAGCCTCCGAGAATTTTGGTCCATTAGGGTTAGTCTCCTAGGATTGTAGTCTCCTAGGATTGTGGTCTCGTGGGTTTAGTCTTTAGGCTTGTAGACTCATGGGGTGGGTCTTTGGGATTGTATTCTCATGGGGTTAGTCTCCTAGGATTGTGGTCTCATGGGATTAGTCTTTAGGATTGTGTTCTTATGGGGTTAGTCTCCTAGGATTGTAGTCTCCTAGGATTGTGGTCTCGTGGGTTTAGTCTTTAGGCTTGTAGACTCATGGGGTGGGTCTTTAGGATTGTACTCTCGTGGGATTAGTCTTTAGGATTGTATTCTGGTGGGGTTAGTCTCCTAGGATTGTGTTCTTATGGGGTTAGTCTCCTAGGATTGTTGTCTCGTGGGGTTAGTCTTTAGGATTGTGTTCTTATGGGGTTAGTCTCCTAGGATTGTGGTCTCGTGGGTTTAGTCTTTATGCTTGTAGACTCATGGGGTGGGTCTTTAGGATTGTATTCTCGTGGGGTTAGCCTCATATGATTGCAGTCGCGCTGAATTGAAGTATAAAAGGATTATGATCCCATGGGGCCTAGGATTATAGAAGAAGAGAGAACGTCCAACCCTTAAATTCTCATAGGGAGCGAACGATTTGTCCTACAGAACTCCTCGTAGGCTCAAAAAATTCTGAAAATTCTATACTATCTTAAATTGATGGAAAAACAATACCTTCATATCAAAATTTTTTTAGTTAGGGCGTTTCAAAATTTCAAAATTCATTTTTTGACCCTTAGAAGTGACCTACATCAACCAAAATCTTCGGGGCACAACTAGACCTCAAATGGATCCTACATACCAAATTTCATCAAAATCGGTCAATTCTAAGTGGGGAAAGTGCCGCGTACGGCGGACGGACGGCCAAATTTTGTTTTATTATTTTCATTAATGAACCTTTGGAATCGACCAAGAAAAAAATTTGTTAACACCCCCTCAAAATTTGTTGGTTTACGTTTCAAGGTACGTAGAATCCAAAAATCGAATAAAAATTTGGCCGTCTGTCCGCCGTACGCGGCACTTTCCCCACTTAGCTTTGTCCGATTTTGATGAAATTTGGTATGTAGGCTCCATTTGGGGTCTAGTTGTGCCCCGAAGATTTTGGTTGATGTAGGTTATTTCTAATGGTCGAAAAATGAATTTTGAAATTTTTTTTCTTGGTCGATTCCAAATGTTCATTATTAAAAACAGTAAACCAAAACGAATAGGTATCCCTATTCGGGAATATAATCGAGATTATACCTATAGGTATGTGATTTTCATATTTACAGGAATCGTGGGTACCTACACATATCTACCTTACAGCATAGTTACTTTCCAAAACCAATCTGAGAAAGTTCCGATTCACTTAGTGATGAACCGTGGAAAAACTACTGTGAAGTCCGTTTCCACCCACACAAATCTACAGTTGACAATAGACATATAATATAGAATATACTCAATATGACGCACAACGAGAAAATAAGTCCAAATTTACCCAAAACATGAAATAAGGGTTAAAATTTCATTTTTTGGTCGATTCCATTATTGAAAATAATAAACCAAAAATCCGTCCATCCGCCGTCCACAGTTTTCATAGTTACCATGCTCCGATTTTGATGAAATTTGGTTGATTTCAGTCATTTCTAAGGGGTGAAAAATAGGGGTTGTCATTTTTAAATCTCCTTAGCCTGAAAACTATTTGTAGGTATTGTTTTTTCATCAATTATAAATAGAATTGAATTTTTAGAATCGAATGAGACCACATGGCGCCCAAATCAAAGTTCCTCGTGAAGGCACCCACAGCTCTTTATTTCTTCGAATTGAGTGCTAACCGTTTATTTCTTCAAAATAAACTTGATTTTGAAGCGAAAATATGGCTGGTAGGTCTTTGTAGCCGAGTGATT
Organism: Apolygus lucorum; assembly: GCA_009739505.2. Classification (NCBI taxonomy): domain Eukaryota; kingdom Metazoa; phylum Arthropoda; class Insecta; order Hemiptera; family Miridae; genus Apolygus; species Apolygus lucorum. The sequence continues at coordinate 17,596,803 of CM019172.2, read as the reverse complement.
TATACAGAAAAATATGTTACCTTTGCGTAATAATTTGCAGCGTTTCGGATTTCACGTACTTTGAAACGTAAATTATCAAAATTTTGGGTAGGTATGTCTGAAATGTTTCGTGCTCGATTTTAAACGTTCGTTATTGAAAATAATAAACCAAAATGCCACAGAGCTCGTCCTTGAACGGTTAAATCCCTACTTTCGTCCCTTCGGTTGAAATCAATTTACCTTTTACCGCTGCATCCATCTTTGGCGCTACCATCTATTTTTCCCGTTGAGTATTAATATTACATTTTGCTGCCTCGGCAAAAGCGGCCTGTTAAGGAATTTCCTTTTTTTCCCCGGAGAGACTAAGAGCCGTGAGAATCTTATCTGGCTTCAAGAAGGCCTTTTGCAGTCGACGATATTCTCATTATGGCGTGCGAACTGTTACCTCGGTAGTCCGCTTGTCACTTATTAACCCCCAGTTTTTCTTCCACCTCTTTTTCTCTCCGTCACATCGATTATGTTTGTCTTTAAGAGATTAAATCGATTATTTTATATCCCCAAACACAAATTCCTTTACTACAGGGTTCGGCAGGGAGGTATGGATGATTTGAAATAATAGCTACACACTCATTTTCAAATGAGAAAAAAATTTGATTATTTCAGTGCGTACCTTGGATGATGCCATTATGAAAATTAAAGAGGAAAAAAATAAAACACTGATTATGTACTAAAAATAACATCTGATAAGTGGTGTCCGTTTTTGTCCACACACTCCTGTAGACGTTGTGAGAAGTTGTCCATACTCTTCTGTAGCATTGGACGTGGTATTGCTCGAATTTCTTGAGTTATTGCTTCATTCAGGGCTTCAAGTGTACGTGGTTTGTGTATGTATACACGTGATTTGAGGTAGCCCCATAAAAAATAGTCACAAGGTGTCAGGTCTGATGACCGAGGAGGCCACTCCACATCCCCACGCAACGAAATGAGGCGCCCAGGAAACGTACATAATCAATGTTTTATTTTTTTCCTCTTTAATTTTCATAATGGCATCATCCAAGGAAAAACACCGAAATAATAAAAAAAACACACTGAAATAATAAAATTTTAGTTTCATTTGAAAATGAGTGTGTAGCTATTATTTCAAATCATCCATACCTCCCTGCCGAACCCTGTACCAACATTACCACCTAGCAATTAAAAAGTAATTCGTGACGTCGCCAGAAAAGTAGACACTGTGAGGACCAATTTTTGAACGGGAAGCAGTGATACCAACATTGACGTAATTAATTATTCCAATGGTATTTTTGTTTTGGTGTGTTGACAGTACTGTGGCTCCAAGTCACCCCTATACTACTATTATGGAAGAAGACGAAAACATGTTTATTCAAAATAAGCTTCTCAAACGTCTAAATCACACCTGCAGCATTAGTTCATGTATCCTCCGCTAGGACCACTCCTGATAAGCAGAAAGATAAGAGGAGGAGGACCCACTCTGACACCCCAGCCCCCAAGAAGAAGAGAAAATACAATGAGGTGGCTCGGGGAATCAAGGTGGGCGTCTTCCATACAAACTATCCTTCTGTCTTTCTCACCTCGGAGCAAATGAACCAGATACAGGATTGTATTATTGAGGCCATTTTTGAACTGGATCTCGATGGACCAAAGCCTGGCTTTTCAGAAACAGCATTCAGGAGGGGGTGGCTTTGCATGAGATGTGTAGATGAGGAATCACTCATCTGGCTCAAAAGCTTCATCCCTTCCTGTAAACCCTGGGATGGAGGAAATCTCAAGGTCCTTGAAGGCAAGGACCTACCGAAACCCAGGGTAGCTACAGCGTTTCTTCCAAAATGCGCGGAAGAAACGAATGAAAGAATTTTCCACTTTCTGGCACGACAAAACAGAGGACTGAATGTGGAGTCGTGGAGAGTCCTCTCACGCAAGCGGGAGGGGGCAATGTCAGCTCTGATGACCCTTCTAATTGATGCTGAATCTGCAGAAGTTCTTGAGAACAACGCAGAAGTCAGCATCAAATTAGCTAGGGGTACCATTCGTCCGAGGCTCCTTAATAAGCAACCTCGGGAGAAGTCAGAAGAGAAAAAGGCTGGGTCCAAGGAAGTGGAACCCTCCACTAACGAAGACCCAGAGCTCCCGGAGGAAACAGCCCTTGAAAAGGCTACCCTAAACCTGGGTATGCTCAATGTGAGTGAGGCTGGAGGATCTGCGGAACCATCCGAATCAGGTCCTCCACCAAAACCTATGAAGGACTTCCGACCTCCGCTTCAAGGAGGAACTGGGAAGTCCAAAAAACCTCCCCCCCAACCCCTCGAGAAGAAGAAGGAGAAGGAGAAGGGGAGGGGGAGTAGGGGGAAGAAATGACTTCCTCCAGCCTACGCCTCCTCCAGGTAAACCTTCACACTGCCAGGGCTGCCACGGCTGTCCTGGGTAGGAACTTTGCCTGGAGGGGGTGTGACATTGCCCTGGTGCAGGAACCATGGGCAGGAGAGGGGCACGTGAAAGGCTTCTCTTCGACTACAGGTAAGCTGATCTACTGTAACAGTGTCGAACGGCCTAGAGCAGCCATTCTCATAAAAAACACAGTGAAATTCCTACCAATGTATGAATTTATTTCCAGAGATCTGGTGGCAGTAATCCTGGAGGAGAGCTTTGGGGAGGGCGTTCGCCGCACTGTAGTTGCCAGTGCATATTTCCCCGGCGATGAAGAGTGCGTCCCTCCTCTACACATGAAGCAACTGACGGATTACTGCCAGGAAAACAGCCTCCATTATTTGGTTGGCTGTGATGCCAATGCTCATCACCTTGTCTGGGGAAGCTCGGACACCAACATGCGTGGTGAGTCATTGTTTGACTTTCTAACTGAATGTGGATCGGTGGTGGTAAATGTGGGGTCAACACCTACATTTGTTACTAGAACTAGAAGTGAAGTTCTCGATATTACCTTTGCCAGCCCTTTTTCTGCCACCAGAATAAAGGACTGGCAAGTTCTGAATGAAACTTCAATGTCAGACCATAAAATAATAGCCTTTGAGCTTGAGTATTCACACATGTACAGTGAATCTTACCAAAACCCCAAAAATACCGATTGGGGTGTGTATCAGGCCCTTCTAGATGATGAACTCGTAGGGCTAGATTCAGAAATCCAAACAACTGCTGATTTGGAGAGAGTTGTTAACTCTGTAAATACAGCAATTCTCAAATGCTATGAAGAAAGCTGTCCGGTCAAAACTAGAATAACGAACCGAAACGTCCCATGGTGGAGCAATGAGCTTAATAAGCTCAGGAAAAAGACGAGGAGACTTTTCAACAGGGCTAAAAGTAGTGGGGCTTGGGAGGCCTATACTGAAGCCCTCACTGCCTACAACAAAGCCATACGAAAAGCCAAAAGAAAATCCTGGAGAGACTTCTGTGAGGGTATGGAGGACCAACCGACCGTAGCCAAAACTCAGAAGATTCTTTCTAAAGAGAGGCCCATGCCCTTGGGCTGCATTCAAAAGGCAGATGGGGTGTTCACAAAGAGCGCAGAGGAGACTCTTGAGGTGCTCCTGGAAACACATTTCCCTGGCTCTCACGTACTACCTGAAGGGAACCTGGAACAAAATATTCCTAACTACTGCCGCCCTTCAAATTGGGTAATACGTGCCTCAAAGAAACTAGTGACACCCGAGAAAGTAAAATGGGCAATTAGCTCATTTAGGCCTTATAAGACTCCCGGACTGGATGGGCTGTGTCCAGCCATGCTACAGCATGGTATGGGGATACTCACTCCTGTTCTGGTTAAAGTCTTTAGGGCTAGTTACCAACTCGCTTACATTCCTGAAGCGTGGAGGAAGGTAAAGGTCGTTTTTATCCCAAAGACTGGCAGAAACTCGTCTCAAGCTAGGGATAACCGACCCATTAGCCTCTCATCCTTCCTACTTAAAATTATGGAAAAAGTGGTTCTTCAGAACATAAAACAAGAATACCTATCCATAAGACCTCTGCAGAGATCCCAACATGCCTACCAGAAGGGCAAATCTACAGAGACTGCCCTGAATCAGCTGGTTGATATGATTTGGAAAACTCTGGAGGTGAAAGAACTAGCTCTCGGCTGCTTTCTGGACATAGGAGGTGCTTTTGACAACACCTCCTATGAATCAATAGAGAAAGCTGCGAATGAGAGGAACATTGATCCTCAAACAGTAAAATGGATCAAGGTCATGCTAAATAAGCGGATCGTGTACTCTGAGTTAGGGATGAGTTCCCTTGCTGTCATTCCTTCAAGAGGATGCCCACAAGGGGGAGTACTCTCCCCCTTACTATGGCTACTTGTAGTTGACTCTCTTCTCCTTGAACTTAGGGAGGAGGGCTTCGATGCAGTAGGGTATGCGGACGATTTGGCCATCATTGTAAAGGGCAAATTCGACTGTGCTATATCCAACAGAATGCAGAGAGCCCTATACATCATCCATAAGTGGTGTACAGCAGAAGGTTTACGTGTAAACCCAGAAAAAACAGTACTGATACCTTTTACCAACAGGCGAAAGCTAAACCTTAAGGTACTCAACCTTGGTGGAACAAAACTATCCACTAAAACGGAAGTTAAGTACCTAGGAGTTACCATAGACCATAAATTGACATGGAACTCACACATTGGAAAGATTGCCAACAAGGCAAGATACATCCTATGGGCTGGACAGAGAATGTTTAGCAAAACCTGGGGACTCAAGCCGAAGATGATATTATGGTTGTATACAGCCATCATCAGGCCCATAGTATCCTACGCCGCTCTTGTATGGTGGCCCAAAACCAACCAAATGGCTGTCCAAAGGATACTCAACAAAGTCCAAAGACAAGCATGTTTGGGAATCACTGGCGCTATGCCTACTTGCCCTACTGCAGCAATGGAGGTGCTTTTGGACCTCTCGCCGCTACATATTCATGTACAAAGAGTGGCCTTCCTGGGGGCTGCAAGGCTGCTGCGGCTGGGATACATAAGACCAGGATCCACTGTCAACCACCACAAAATTCTTGGGAAAGATGAAGGTGGAATGGCTCTGACAGTCAGTGATCTTATGACACAAAAACTAAACTTCGAAATACCCTTTAAGGTGGTCATCAACGATAGAGACTACTGGAAAAAGGGGATGCCCAACCTTGCACCGGGCTCTCTTGTATGGTATACAGATGGATCAGTCATGTGTGGAAGATCTGGCATAGGCATTAAAGGACCTTCGTCGAGCCTTGTAAAGTCCCTTGGGACAAATGCCACAATCTTTCAGGCAGAGGTCCATGCAATCCAACTGTGTGCTGAAGAAATGCTGAACAAGCATCTCAACAAAGCCAAAGTATATATCTTGTCAGACAGTCAGGCTGCCTTGAAGGCCATTGCTTCATACACTATAAGTTCGAAGCTGGTCTGGGAATGCCTGAATACCCTCAAAACAGTGGCCCAGAAAAATCGGGTCACCCTTCTCTGGATTCCCGGACATGAAGGTCATGAGGGTAATGAAACTGCTGATCGTCTTGCCAAAAGAGGATCAGAGTCCCTGCCAATAGGGCCGGAACCGATCCTGGGAACCACCAAAAGCTGTTTACAGAACATGGCTAACAACTGGGAAAGGAATGAGCGAGTAAAATACTGGCAAAACCTCCCAGGTCTAAGACAGGCAAAACTGTTTGTGACGTTCTCGAAGAGACGGGCTGATGAACTCATCGCTATGCCTAAAAAGGACGTCAGAATACTTGTGGGTCTGTTAACAGGCCACTGCCCACTTCGATATCACCTAAAGAAGATAGGCAAACTAACAACAGACATCTGCCGCTTCTGCGATATGGAAACGGAGGATGCCTAACATATAATATGCTACTGTGAAGCATTGGGTCGAGCTAGATTCACAACACTCGGAAGTGATGTCCTAGCCCCTGACACCATCTCTAAGGTGACCTACACCGACCTTCTCCAATTTGCTAAAAAGTGGGGAGAAGGGGTTTTCAGTAAACCCTTTCTTGTAGGCTAATATAGCCTGGAGGCACTCCACAATAGACCTCATTAGGTCGCAGTGGAAGGAGTTTGTGAATCAACTCACCAAAGACCTCCTACTTAATTAAAAAAAAAAAAAAAAAAAAAATCCTCCGCTAGGGATAGTAAAGCAATTTTCCCTTGAATCAGCTGCATCGCATTATCTCAAGCTTTACCAAAATAGGTAACTGAGCTTATCTCATAGATTCAAAGGAAAAACGCTTTATTATCCCTAGCGGAGGATACATGAACTAATGCTATATGTTTAAACAAACTCTATAATACACGAACAAAAAATTACAAAAAACATGATACATTTTCAATAATGAACCTTTGGGATCGACCAAGAAATTTTTTTTAACACCCCGAAAACCCCGAATTAAAATACTGCAAAATATTACACAATGGTTTATTATTTTAATGGTTTATTATATACAAAAATATTGTATATCCTCACAGTAAATACCTAATAAATAATTTCATACTACCTGAAAAGCCTGCTAAAAGCGGGCAAAATCAAATCGTATACAAACAAGTTGGTAATTGATTGAATTGGAAACCAATTTGGGTTTATCATTTTCAATAATGAACCTTTGGGATCGACCAAGAAAAAAACTTTTTTAACACCCCCTCAAAATTTGTTGGTTCACTTTTCAAGGTACGTAGGATCCAAGTTTGAATAAAAATTTGGCCGTCATTCCGTGGCACTTTCCTGACTTAGCATTGACCCATTTTGATGAAATTTGGTATGTAGGAGCCTACATTTGGGCTCTAGTTGTGCCCCGAAGATTTTGGTTGATGTAGGTCACTTCCAAGGGTCAAAAAATGAATTTTGAAATTTTGAAAACGCCCTAACTCAAAACATTTTGTTATAAAGGTATTGTTTTTCCATCAATTTGAGATAGCATAGAATTTTTAGAATTTTTTGAGACCAGGAGGAGCTCTGTAGGACAAATCGTTCGCTCCCTACGAGAATTTAAGGGTTGGACGTACGATAAATCAGAAACACGAGTGTGAATCGCAAAAGAGGCCTAATCTCCGTTCAAATGTTTGCTGACCGAAATGCGATTGATGTTTTTCTTCATGTTGGGTGGTTAGTGGCTTTGTAGACGAGTGATCAATGTAATAATTTTCAGCGTTTTTGTTGTGTACCAAAGTAAAGACATAAAATGTATTTTGAAAACGATTACGTTCTTCAATGAGAAAGCATCAATTATAGGGTCTGTACTACATAATGGGGTGTGCGCATGGGTCAGAAAAGCTTTTTATTGTTATTTTTAATCTAAACTAGACCTCATTCTGAGAATTTTGACACCAACCGCAACCTTCTAGCGTAATAAGATCTTTTTATATGATTTTTCAAAGTTTCGAATGTTCATGACGTCACAGTGGGCTGGGGGGTCCCGCCCAGCGGGAGGGGCGTGTGACGTCATAAACATCCGAAACTTTGAAAATTCATAGAAAAAGATCTACCCATCCAAAAAGAGAACGGCTGGTGTCAAAATTCTCAGGATAAGGTCTACTTTCGATTAAAAATTTTAAAAAAATCAGGCGCACCGTTCCAAAATCCGATAGATCCACTACTTTGCAAAATGAGTTTTTTCGCGGAAATCTCAAGTCCTTACGGCCATCTGTCTGTGTTTAGTTGGATGCGAGTCAAAACTCGTTAGATCCCTGAGAAAAATGGCCACAAAGTTCGGGTGCCGCGCCAACATCCGATAGATCCATATCTCGGAGATTTGCCGCTTGGCAGCAAAGTGCAAGGATAACCAAGATTGCAGCCTTCTTCTTCAGTTTTTCAGTGTTTTGAACATTGTTTATGTAAATGGAATCGTTGTTCTGAAGTATTTTTTGTAACTTGAAAGTCCGCAATACTTCTTATTTTCGAAATTTTCGCTTCAAAAAACTAAGTTTTAATAGTTTACATGGTACTTATTAAGTAGCTACTAGTGTGAAATATTTAACAGAAACAATTTATTTGGAAATAATAGTGATAAGTGGGGAAAAGAGAATTATTCAGTTATTATTTGTTAAAATTGCGGAGTCGCCACGTCAAAACTCGATGGATCCAACATTAATATAATATATTAACCAATAAACGTCAGTTGGTAGGTAGTAACGTCAGGCATTATATGCTGCAGTGACATTATCACTGAGTGATATTATCACTGCAGCATATATTGCCTGGCGTTACTACCTACCAACGGACGTTCATTGGTTTTGAGATTAAAAAAAAAATGGAGAGCTGCAATTTTAAATTTTTAGGTTTTATAGGGTATAGAGATTTAGTTAGATAGATATAGGTTGATATTGAGGATTAATTTTCTTCCATTTATCGAGGCGCGGTCAGGGTTAAATGAAGTGCTAATTGCATCCCGACGTTTCGATGAGAAGCTAAGATTAAGTTAGTGTCTCACCAGAACATCTTCAAACTTCTCCACTCGAAATTGTTAGTCAACTATAACTATAATATACTTGTAAACCTAGATAAACTTTCCTACAATTTGTTCCTACTTAACTACTTAGCTGGCTTTCATATATTTCATGCCCTCTTCAATATGGTAGCAAATGATATTTTATTCTTGTTGTAGATTTCCTTGAAAATGATGAAATAAATCAACGAAACGTCGGAATGCAATCAACACTTCATTTAACCCTGACCGCGCCTCAATAAATGGAAGAAAATTAATCTTCAGTATCAACGTACATACCAACGGTCGATACCCACCAATCACAAGATAGATATAAGTATATAGATGAAAACATATTGTTTAGTAATGCATGCATTCCAGGGGACGTCCCATTGGATAAGCATTAGATCAGTTAAACCAGTTGGTAAGCGATAAAACTGTTTCACTCGATCTAATTTATTCATTACTTTAGGCAAGAAATACTGACCCCCCCCCCCACCATTATCCACCATAACATTTCTAGCGGCATGGGAGCCTCGAATCTGCAGAGCATTTTTAAATCCATGATCTACGATACCCAACATGCGAATTCGAGTTCACCCCCCCCCCCCCACCTCCCCAACGCCAACAATGGTGCCAGTCTGGCACCAAAGCGGAAATACGTCGTAACATTGAACTTTCATCTGTTAGTTTTGGTAGGCAGTCCGTCGAAGTTCACATCCGTATTCAAGGTGAAACACAAAAAAAAAACACGAAATAAGCGGTTTATGGCATCATGGCACCATATCCTGGCACCATGGTGGTACAGAGAATAATTCATTCATTCAAGCATTAACCCCCCCTTTCCCCCTCTTAAAAAGCAAAATCCAAAATTCCGGCGCCGTAGTGCACAACTAGATAGTATTTCGCGTCAAACGAAAAAAGAACCACGAAAATCGGTTGAGAACTAAGGCCTGGGCAGAGTACACAAGATTATGCCCAAAAACGCACGTTTTTCGAGCATTAACCCCCCCCTTTCCCCCCCTTAAAAGGCAAAATTCGAAATTCCGGCGACGTAGTGCACAACTAGATAGTTTTCCGCGACGAACAAAAAAAGAACCAGGAAAATCGGTTGAGAACTAAGGCCTGTGCAGAGTACACAAGATTTTGTTACACACACACACACACACACACATACACACACACACACATACACACACACAGACATACACCTATGGTTTTTTTCGCGGATTTGGATTCAGAATGGTCTAAAACGGATTACTGTGTGGTTATTTTTTTTTCCCTTGAGTGTTGTCCTCCTTCACCCCAGATCGATCGCATGAGGACGCCCAAGTCTTACTGTGAGACGTCCTAAAAAATGGAGAGCTGCAATTTAAAATTTTTAAAAATTTCTAAAAATTTAAAATTGCAGCTTTATAGATTTATAGGATTTTGGAATGGCAGGCCTCAATTGATGTTTCTACTGGAGCTGGTTTGGGCGAAGGGGCGCTGTCGGAGGAATGATGGGGAGACGGGAAGGGACAAGGGCGGAAGAGGTTGGGAAGAGGAGAACGAACGAGGGCGATAAAGAAGGAGGAGGAAGGCCGTGAAAGAGCGAGGAAAACTTTCTATTGTTCTTCTTGGGTATCTGGATCACGAGGGAGCAGGAGGCCAAAGCGGAGCAGGAGCTCGACCGACGAGACCCGCTCGGTCCGCCTGATTCGGTCGGCCGCCCCTTCGATTTATCTCACCTTTTCTCCATCAAGGATGACAGTTTCTCTAAATACATCGATATATCGCTCTGCCGATTCAAATACCTATACTTATCGATATTAAAGTGATCCATCCAACTAAAGAAGTAAATCAAGACGAACAAGATCGAATCACCAATTCAAGACTGAACAAGATCTTTCTTTTCATTAGGCAACAAACAACCCTCCGACAAAACGCTGCAAATTATTACATAATGGTTTATTAATTGTCTGTGTAGATCTCCTGCAATGAACACTGCTTTTCCATTATCAGTACCTACATCAACCTTCACTATCACGTTTATTTTAACCTAATGAGGAATTTGCCTCAATTTTAGATTCTGGAATTTCAAGTCAAATCCTATAATAGCCTTACAATAACGATTAACACCAGGAATACTCAGGGAAAAAAATACCGTAGAAGAAAATGCGTAAACGAGCCAAGCGGTGTCAAAAAAGACCGCGAAGATCGAGAAAAACTTATTACCTTAAATTCTAAAATTTTTGGATGCGTTTTCGAGCAGCACACTATGGTTTTCTTCCATATCAGTAAACCCTCTTTCGAAAAAAAAAAATTCTTAGGCAAATTCCCCATTGGACCATGGTGTCACTAGTGTCACCGAAAATTCCACTAGTGTCACCAGATTAACTAGATTTAAATTGCAATTTAAAAATTACTCATTGGACAAAGCTAAACGTTCTGAACCATTTTTGTAAGTATTTAACGTCAGAAAATGATTTGACAAAAACTTTGAAAATTTTTGACATTTTCATGTCTTTGCCCTGGCACATAGTACAAAAAACTGTCACGAAATTGCGTAACGAAATTGTGTTACAGTGCCTTTATAATGATTTCCGCTTACAACGACCCCGTTGTTAGGTGTTCCTTTTCTACACTTTTTAACCCACAAAAATCGTTCACCACTCGTTGGAAAGCTCTCGATTTAACGAACATTTTCATGTTCTCCATAACATATTGACTATACGAATAGCGGAGCTATGGGCATAACTGTTCTCATATTTTGTTTACAAACTAATGATCGTGAGTGTAGAAGATAATTAATCCGGAATCGTCTATTTTATTGAAATTAGGTACCTAGTACCTCTTAATATTAATAATTGTGTCAATTTGTAACATATTATATCTATGTTATTATGTTAATGATTCGTTTCACATTCTGACAACAACGGAGGGTGGGTTATAAAATCCTATAGTGAGGTAAAAAGCAATAGGTAAAGACATGAAAATGTCCCAATGCGTTGCAGACTCGTATACAAGCGTTTTTTAGTCTCTGAATAGCTCTTTTCTTGAAAATTTTTACGAATTTCAATTGAATTTCCAAGATGATGTTCTGATGATATACTTTCTTTGTGAGATTAGGTACTTTACGCAAATATATTGATATGTTGTGGAAAAGGATTAGTTTGATTTGGAAAAAGTTTAATTTGGTTTGGAAAAGGATTAATTCAGTTTGGAAAAGGATTAACCTTACTTGGAAATGCTATATAAATTTACGTATTGGGGGAACATTAATAGAATAGATATTACCTATTTCATTGATTTCTATGGAATTTTTTGTCATATTATTTTGTGACTTTTAATAACTTACAAAAATGTCTGCTGTTAATTAAATTTAAATTGCAAATTTTGGTTACTCCGGTGACACTTCGGGACAGCTGAGGAGTTCCTGAGAAGTTTTAAGTGACACTTGTGATACTATGGTCCAATTAGGGTTAAAGAAAGTGCCCTATTTGGAAGAAAAATTGCATTCCATTTAGACGATTTATTTTTACAGAAAGTGGGTATCTCCCTACCATCAACTGAGTGACAAAATTCTATCCGAAGAAACGAAAAATGCTCGCACTATATGAAGAGTTTTCTTTCAAACGGGATTATTAATTTTTTACACTTTTTAGCGAATTTTCAAAATTTTTAGAATGGACTTTTTGACATTTTCATGTCTTTGCTTTGGCACATAAACTGAAAAATCGTCACGAAAACTAAGCAAGTCTTGCTCACGCGACCAATAAATAAATAAAATAGACTCACTGTGTTGCATAGAGAACAATCAACTGTTTTCTTATTTTGATGCTTGGGTACATGAACTAACAACCTTACTTCACTACCTTGTTGTGTAGTGGTTGACATGAAAATGTCCCAATGTGTTGCAGACTCGTATGCAAGCATTTCGTTTTTCAAAAATTTTGACATAAATTTTTTTAGTTTTTGCCAAAATGTTTGTAACAACAAACCATAGGTCAAGTTCGTTAACCAGCAATTTTGGACAATCCAAAGTGGTCCAAAATCATGGTAATATATGGTATATTCGGATTCAGCACAAAATATCTGATATCAATGCGTTTTTCAAAAATGAAAATTGTCCAAAATTAGGAAAAGTATGTATCTATTTATATGTATAGTGTATACGTGCGTATATTTGTTGTACCCAGAAATGCAGTAGCCGTGTGAAGCCGTATGAATATGGACTCGTATGATCTTCAAAGCATACCCTGTGCATACAGTATGTTGATATGATATACCTACTGAAAATCTAAAAAAAACCAACAATAGCCGTGTGGGTACTCTATGAGTTCGTGGAGACGAGTAGAACATGAATATGTATTCCTAACATCTTCAAAGCATACCCAGTGCATACAGTATGTTGGTATGCTATACTGAAAATCGAAAAAAACCAACAATAGCCATGTGGGTACTCTAAGGGTTTGTGAAGACGAGTTGAACGTGAATATGGACTCCTAACATCTTCAAAGCATACCCAGTGCATACAGTATGTTGGTATGCTATACTAAAAATCGAAAAAAAACAAGAATCGTGCAAAAAAAACTTTCTACAAGAAATTGCAACACTATTGTTCCTTTTCTTAACCATACCTTCAACTGAAAGATTTCTCTGAAAATTCGCTCATTAATTCATGCTGCATGAATGGACTTTTTTTTTTCATCACGGATTCTGTACCTTTGGGCCTTTCGCCTCACGTGTTGAATTCCTTCCGAAACGGTTTGTGTAGTCCGTCAGATTCGTCTCGACGAAAAGGCCCCATTTTAAAATTCTAAATTCCCTAAAAATCGGCCCTACTTGGTTAGACAAACTAGGAAACCGTACGAGCCTAAAAACTCGTAACACTGATCAAATGCGATAGTTGTTCGTTTCTTTGGAGTAACAGACGTATTCAAAAACTGCACTAAGTGGGGCTTTTCACTAAGTGAAGCTTGAAAGCTCCACTTAGAGCCGTACTTCAGAGAAAACGCTATTCACGTTCCAAACTTTGGAAGAAGTGTCTCTTTAGCCGCTCTTTACCGAAGCTGAACTTTCGTCAAGTTACACTCTCCGGGTAAGTTTTGCTCCTACCACACTTTACTGGCCCTCAGTGCAGCTTTTGACGAGAAGTACGTCTATTTTGCCGCTCTTTACCGAAGCTGAACTTTAGTCGAGTTACACTCTCCGGGTAAGTTTTGCTCCTACCACACTTTACTGGCCCTCAGTGCAGCTTTTGACGAGAAGTACGTCTATTTTGCCGCTCTTTACCGAAGCTGAACTTTAGTCGAGTTACACTCTCCGGGTAAGTTTGGCTCCTACCACACTTTACTGGCCCTCAGTGCAGCTTTTGACGAGAAGTACGTCTATTTTGCTTGCTTCGACAGCCGTTTTATGAAGTTTTTCCGTTCGGATTTACCTAAATGGAAAACTTATCAGTTTTTCTTCAATTTCCTTATCAGTTGAACTAAGAGCAGCTACACTAAACACGATTGTGAATAGCGATTTCTCCTCAAGTTTCACTTTGGCCTAAAGTATCACTTTCGGAAGTGCGACTTCAAGTGTCACTTTGGTGATTTTTGTGAATAAGGGCCCTTATTTCGTGTTACTTAGTTGTGCGTCTGTAGCAACCAAGAATCAAATATCGGAATGACAATAACTATAAATAGAAGCAGAATTTGATTAAAATTGCACACAAATAATGTTCGAACGGGAAGAAAAGCAAATTTTCTAATATATTACCAAAGTTTGATTTAATATGGATTGGATCTAAATTGACGAAAAGTATTCAACACACCTTCATTACCCGAACTGCCGGATTTAATCGGTCACTCGCCGTCAAGTGGGTACAAAAATACGGTACTCGACACGTAGGCCACGACGAGGGCTCTTCAACCTTACACGTTTATATCGGTCGTATCTTCGAAAAAGTCGTGTAACACTTGAACCAAATCAACAATTATCATTGTAGTCGTTGATCCTTAAATATCAATCAAAACTGGCTATCGAATTTCTGCGAAACGCTTGAGGTGTACTGGGAAAATAATATAAGAAACAATTGGGAGTAAACGATTTCCGACGTCGTTGAACGTTTATGAGACAAATAAATATTTTTCAAAGAGAATGTGTGGGAGCAGCTGTAGATACTTGTGAGACGTGAAAACTCAACATAATCTGGAAAAATTTCTCAATCGTGTTTGTTAATTCAGATAACTATTTATAGATTGAGAAAGTCAAGTTTCATATAGAGGAATATAGCAGTAGAAATGGTAGATTCTGCATGCTCTATAAAGCAATTCATATTTACTATTCATATATAGGAATCTTCATGATAGGAAGATACACTGCCCATCTAACTAGGAGGACATTTGGGATCAAATGTGGACCACGGAACTAAATTTTACTCATTTTTGGATCTATCAAATTTATTGATGTTACTAATTTTTGGATGCATCAAATGGATTTTTTGAATCCATAAATTCATAAATTTTTGGCAAATTTTAATCTCTCGCCAGAACACCATATTTTTAGGTGAGCCCCAAATGTATCCATCAAATTTTGAACCGAATCAACTCGTTTCTACCTCCATGTGGCCAAGCCACAAATTCTTCTATCCAATTTTAAAATTGAAAATGGCGATTATCCTATTTTGAAACTAATTCTGCTGCAAATATAAACTATTACCCAGAAATTACTCTAAAAAGCTCTCACTCAACCCTCTATTTTATACCCTTGAACTTTGACAACACTTTCGTATCTCATTTACTTACTTACATTTGAAGTAAAAGACTATTTCAAGTAGGAATATTGAAAATAAAAAACCCCCTACGACAAACTTTCAGCCCGTACTTACTAATTTACGAATAAAATAAATAAAAACGCTTGCATACGAGTCTGCAACACATTGAAACATTTTCATGCCCCCCTGGTAATATCAAACTGTAAAGTACCTACCTACCTAACAACTTCACTTCTGATGGTCATAATCATCATTGTGGCGACTTGGGACAAATATCGTTGCAACAAATATCGTTGCATCAAATTTCGTGACGATTTTTTTTTTATGTGCCATATGAAAGACATGAAAATGTCAAAAACGATTGTTAAATAATTTGACTTTAATAACAAGATTCATAAGATTTTCCAAGTTTCTAAAATTGAAAAACGATGTGGTTTTCGTCCGTTTTCGAACCTCAAGTTCATCTAAGTATCAAATTACAACACTAAACTTGTGAAACATAAAAAAAAAATCAATTTCTGACCTTTAGAAGCTTAACGGTTTTCATCCTAAACGCCTATTGAAGTGGTAAGAAGTACTGTACACTCTATTAGCAGTTCAATAATATATTTATTACCTATTCATATCCAATATTGGCTCCATGTTGTTCATGATAGGAAACTATACTGCCCATCCAACTAGGTAGGCGTTTTCTGTTGTAATTGAATTAAAACTGACCACCTGCATTTTGGCTGAAAAAGTCTTCCTGATAGAATTTTTTACGTTGAAATTTACAATTTTTGACTCTATTGAATCAGTCGAACCCTGGTTTCACCAAATTTGTCGTGAAATGTCGATTTCTTCTTTAAGGCTTCGCATTAAGTTCATTCTTGTATCGTGTATACCTTGTGGTATTTACTTTGGGCAGATTCGATGTACGTTGAATCGGCCTCCATGTGGGTGTTTTTCACGAGGGCCATCTTCAGGATTGCCATGAGCTGAAATTAATAATTAAATAAATAATTATCCTCTTTATCGAGAGATTGGCCCCTCACTGCTCTGGACAGTGTCAAACAACCTCATTAAAAACGTCGCTATTTTAAATTATTGAAAAAACAAGTGCCTGTCCATCAAAAGTTTTCATGCTGGGGCATTTTGAAAACGTTCTTCCTCACTTTTCACCGCTTTGAAGTAACTGACGATAACCAAAACCTTCGGGGCACAACTAGACACTAAATGGAGCCAGTATCCCAAATTTCATCAAAATTAGCCCTTATCGAAAAATAATTCGATTTTTGGGTTCTTCATACTTTGAAACGTAAACGAAAAAATTTTGATTTTGCTTCCGAGTCTACCAAGGAAGCGGAAGCTTTGTTTCCACTTTTCAAGGTTGAAAAAAATGTTCTCCAGAATCAAAATTTTTACTCCCGTTTTACGTTTCCTTCCTAACAATTTTGGTTCCTAGTCTGTCTGTCATGAAATCCTTGCCACAGCCATGACTTCTACGTTTCTCATCCGATTTCGGTGAAATTTTCAGGGATTGTGCGGATTGGCGTGTAGATGGTTCCCCCTGAAATCCGTACTGACAGTAGTGATAGTAGTGGAGTGGAGATGGCCCCTCATGAAAATCAAGACCCCAAATTAATAGTATTTTGTGCTCACGCGCAAACGTGAAATCCTTGTAACAGCCTTAACTTCTACATTTTCCAACAAAATTCAGAGATTTTGCGGGTTGATGGTCCCCTATGAGGGTAGTGCAAGAGAGAGTGCACTTAGAGATTGATGTTTTGAGATAAGCTACCAATCGGATCATCTATACAATCGGGTTATGGATACGAGGAAGCTATGTGCCACACCCACTTGGCAGGCTTTTTTTGCTCTACTCCAAAGGTTCATTATCGAAAATTATAAACCAAAAGGAATTTTCGACTGCTATAATACTATTAGTGTGTTCAATTACATACTTTTTGGAACTAAACCGTACCCTGCGAAGACAGCATTCTTTTTGATGAGAGCGGAGACATCCGCTTCAGCTCATAAGAAACCGCCTGTAACTCATCTTTAAACGATCTCGTTTTTCCCCTCGTCGAAGACTGACACTGAATATCGCGACACTGACTCTGCAAGAACATCGTTATCCGGATCGTCATCCGTCGCCCCGTTATCTGACAGTGGAATTTCTTATTAGAGCTCGGTGGCCGCAGAGCGCGGCATCCGTTGTCTTGTGATGGTAATTGTCTCGAGTTTGTCTCATCATCTCGAACAAGCGATAAGAATCACAATCTGTAAAGAGCTGAGGTGCTAATAGTTTCCAACTGATTCACATGGCGGTGGGCAGTGTAACTACTAGCTAATTTATACTTATTTCGTGATAAAGTAGTTTCCTTGTTCATTTGGTCCGTACACCAACGCTGAAAATTATAAACGATAAAACTATAGATAGATAGATTTATTGGCACATTTGAATAATATTCAAATATTATACAGAACAGAAAAAATATAGAAAACGGTAAATATAATGTTACTCACGTACTTATATCAAATAATTGAGAAAAGAAAGCAAAATCAATAGTTCAATAGTAAATGGAAAAAACAAGTGCCCAAATGATAAGTTCTTAATGAAATTGTGTTATTCCGTGGAACTATAGTTCGAGAATTCAACAAAAATATTATTTTAACGAATGATTATTATACAATGACTCCTTTCGTCCTTAAATAGAGCGAACGGTTGGTCCTAAAAAGCTCTGGGTGGTCTCATTCGATTCTACAAATTTAGTATTGAGGGAAACCACTAAATTTTATAAGAATTGAATAGGGTGTGCGCCTGGGTAGGAAAAACTGTTTATTGTTATTTTTATTCTAAGGTAGACCTCATTCTGAGAATTTTGGTACCGACCGCGACCTTCTAGCGTGTGTAAATCTTTTCCTATGAATTTTTAAAGTTTCGACCGTTTATGACGTCACATTGGGGTGGGGTCCCGCCCAGGCGAGAGGGGCGCATGACGTCATAAACGGTCGAAACTTTGAAAAGTCGTAGAAACAGATCTACTCACGCTAGAAGGTCGCGGTTGGTGCCAAAATTCTCAGGATGTAGTCTACTTTCGATTAAAAATCTAAAAAAATCAAGGCGCACCCTCCATTAAAGACAGACCGGAGGATTCTTCAGACGTACCTACAGGGTGAAAGCACCTTCCTCGCGGAAGAGGTAGCCTGGGAGAGATGGCTTTGTTAATTCTATTTAGATTTCATAGATTTAGAAGAAAATCGTAATAATACAGGACTCCCAGCGAAAGTTTTTTTGTTATTGGGAGTTGTAGTGTCTTGGTTTTCATTTATAAGTACGTAAACGATGAAAAATATGTAATTAGTGAACAAACGCTCTGTACAAAAAATTAAAAAATAGCCGAACGTGTAGCAGACAGACAGACGAAAATTGTTATAGCAGGTCTAAAAGTGATATGCGAGTGAAAATTTTGATTTTAGAAGACTTTTTTTTTTATCCTTGGTAAGTGAAAACAACACTTCCGCAACCTTGGTAAGAAAAACACCGATTCCAGATCGACAATTTCACTCTACTTTTGCATCTCGGAATATTCTGAACAATTTTGTTTTGTTCACTTGCTGATCCTTGACTAAAACATACAAATGAGCAAGAAGCAGCAAAATCAGCAAAAATCAGGAAAATGTCGAAATCCTTGCCCCAGGCAAAACTGTACGACACAATGGGGTATTTCAATGGGTCGGAAATTCAGGTTTTTGACCTCAAATTTGGATTCAGCACCATTGAAAACCGTTTGAAAAAAAGGCTGGACTCCCTGAACTCATACACATCGCACACGCGTATGTAGTAGGGATACCAAATTCTACAAAGTGAATCGATTTAAATCGAATCAATCTTTTTGAAAAAAATCGATACACTTTTTTGAAAAATTATCGATTTTTTCAAGAATTGATGCTTTTTATGCAAAAAGTCATACTCAAGAAAAATTACCAAAAGCTGGGGCTAACTTTTGATCTCATGTATACAAAGTTTACTTAAATTCTATTAATATGAAAGATGCAGGTAGGTAGGATATGGAACTTTAAGTTTTTTTGACAATTTATGTCACAAAAAAGGTGTATAGCATTTCCGAATTGAGTTAAACTTTTTTCCATTTAGATTTAGTTCTTTTCCATTTAGATTTAAACCTTTTCCACTTAGATTTAAACCTTTTCCATTTAGATTTAAACCTTTTCCATTTAGATTTAAACCTTTTCCATTTAGATTTAAACCTTTTCCATTTAGATTTAGAACCTTTTCCATTTGGATTTAAACTCCATCAAAACATCAGTAGTTAGCCCCATCATAGTAAGTAAGTAAGTAATATTATTCTCATTTGTATAGCGCCATAAACATCCTGTTCCACTTCGGATGTGATGAAAGAAAAATACTGTACTTAATTTATAACTTCCGTTCATGAGAAATTCTTGTGTTCAAAAACATGTGTTCATTATTATATATTACATTTCTGTGCATAAAAAAACACTTGCATGATTTAATTTCAAGTTGTGGCATAATAACGTCGGGTTAGAGGTAAAAGTACCGAAGAGGTAAATTCATATTGTGCGAAAATCAAATTAAAATTTCAAAAGTTAGTTTGGTAAATATAATAATGAATTATTTTCTTAGGTTGGATACATAGTTTGATGATATTAATCACCAATAATAACAACAGTTAAATAATCATAATATTCTACATTTGATTTTCCCACGTGTTGAATTCGTGACTTGGGTACTTTTACCTCTAACTCCACGATAATTTCCTGAGTTTAAATCCAAATGGGAAAGGTTTAAATCCAAATGGAAAATTTTTAAATCTAAATGGAAAAGGTTTAAATCTAAATGGAAAAGGTTTAAATCTAAATGGAAAAGGACTAAACCTAAATGGAAAAGGTTTAAACCTAAATGGAAAAGGACTAAACCTAAATGGAAAAGGTTTAAACCTAAATGGAAAAGGAATAAACCTAAATGGAAAAAGTTTAACTCAATTCGGAAATGCTGTATGATAATAAATTATTTTCTTAGGTTGGATACATAGTTTGATGATATTAATCACCAATAATAACAACAGTTAAATAATCATAATATTCTGCATTTGATTTTCCCAAGTGTTGAATTTGTGACTTGGGTACTTTTACCTCTAACTCCACAATAATTTCCTGAGTTTAAATCCAAATGGAAAAGGTTTAAATCCAAATGGAAAAGGTTTAAATCCAAATGGAAAATAAATAAATAAATAAATAAATAAATAAATTTTTTCATTTGTAGAAGAAAGGTTTAAATCCAAATGGAAAAGGTTTAAATCTAAATGGAAAAGGTTTAAATCTAAATGGAAAAGGACTAAACCTAAATGGAAAAGGTTTAAACCTAAATGGAAAAGGACTAAACCTAAATGGAAAAAGTTTAACTCAATTCGGAAATGCTATATACCTGCTGCGTAAATGATAACCAACTAACTTCCCTTCATGAACTGGGGATAAGAGAATGACGTCGCGAATCATCAGGATAGGTTGAGGTAGTGTTTGTTATTTTGTGGCCATTAGGTTGTAATAAGCACTGACTCATAAATTTTCCTTCCCCATTGTGGTTGTTGACTATAATTTATTTCCCTATTTATTAATATTATTTCCCTACATTTTATTTCAGCTAATGAAAAGAATCGGACCGATTCTCGAATTGTTGAATCGATTCTCTGATTCTTCAGGAGAAAAAAATAATCTAAAAATATCGATAGTTTTCTTCAAAAGAATCGATATTTTAAAGAACCGTCACTTTTTTGCCGTCCCTAGTATGAAGTATCCGAGATTCTCAGGTAGGTTACCTAGGTTACCCTCAGGAAAGGGTTTTATCTGAAAAATTGTCTAAAATACCCCATTGTTTCATTTTCACGATATTTTTAGAAATTACGAGTATCAGTTCAGTAGATAGGTGATCCCGTACAAATTTCACTCCCGTCGCACCAAAAATCCTTGGATTTCACTAAATTCTTAGGATATAATCGTTCTCATTTTTTAGAAAGGTTATTAAAGACTCAATGTTTTTTTGGGAATAATTAACTTTAGACATTCAGGTTATTTGTACTACACGTTTAAGTATGTACTTGTTTACACAAGATTGTTCCTCCAAGAACTAGGAAATTGCACAAATTAGGTGCCTATAATTATTGAATCAGGTTTCAAGTTTTTATTTACGACTATGAGAGAAACTGTCGCAAAATGAATTTTGAAGAGTAACTTTACATATCATTTTTACTTATTATTTATTTCTCGTTCTTGGACTATAAAAATGCGAGCTAAAATTATAATGTCGGAACGGTAGAATTTTATGAGCTTGTTGCGGGTTTCCATGAAGTTAACTAGATCTTGAATAATGTGATTTCATTCCTTTGAGGATGATAATAAAAAGTATTTGAATAATTAGTCACATATTTACGCTCGCTTGCTCGCACGCTCGCAAAAAAAACCCCTTTGGTATAAATCAATTTCAATTTTTGGCAAACTTTTGGCATACCAATTTGAACTTTTGGCAACTCATTTTGAACTTTCGGCAAATCCATTACGTTTCGACAACTACTGGAGTCCTTGTCCACCTTCATTCCTTCTACAATGTTCAATAAAGTGTTTTTTCTCTCTCTCAAAAAAAAATTAGTCGACTTCATGGTTTTTGTGGACGTAGATCGTAGATGTTAAGCTTCTAAATCGAGAATTTGTACTGATTCGGGGGTTAGATTTGTGTCGATGGTTACTTTACGAATGTCATCTTTATTGATCATAAAATTTTGAGGGCAATGGTATTTGGAGTTTGAAGTTTTGCTTATGCACTTTACAATAGTATTTGATTAACGAACAAACTACTGCGGGAGGTTGTGCGTTCAAATCTCGCTGCCGGGGCGTGTTTTAGTGCATCCGGGGCTTGCCGCCTCCCTCGTCCCAACCCGGTCAGGCAATGGGAAGCCATGAGCGAAATCATCAGAACAAAATTCTGATCTTCCCTTTGGAAGACAGCCGATGACGTCCGCGACACCAGAAATGGCGGTCGGACGAAAATCCAACCTGAAATGGTTGGATTTTCTTTACTACGAGTACAACCGTATCGATAAATACGGTTGTAGTAAAGTAAACACTTTACTACAACCGTATTTATCGATACGATGAAGCTACGTGCCAAACCACTTAGAAGTCGCTTTCATCCTTTTTCGCGATTCCAAATATCAGCTACCTTCGTTAATCCTAATTGGACCATGGTATC
Source organism: Apolygus lucorum (assembly GCA_009739505.2). NCBI lineage: Eukaryota > Metazoa > Arthropoda > Insecta > Hemiptera > Miridae > Apolygus > Apolygus lucorum. Next base: position 17,574,385 of record CM019172.2, on the reverse strand, counting down.
ACTAGTGTCACCAAACACATCTCAGGAACTCCACAGATCTCCCTGGTATTACCAGAGTAATCAAAATTAAATTCCAATTTTAAATTTTTTTGGACTTTTGGAAGTCTCAAAATAGAGTTATGACAACAATTTCCAAGGAAAGCGATGAAAAAATTTCAATTTTTGTATGCCTAATATTTTTAAAACGCTGCAAATCATTGCTTAAAGGTTTATTATTTTCTGTATAGATCATCCTTCTGTATAGATCACTGGTTCTCCATCAATAGCACCTACCACCATCTGTATTCTCCCTTGACCTTCCCTCTCAAATTTCAGCTCCTGCGTTCAATAGGATTGAAAATGGCTTCGGAGCTCACTCAGCTGATCAGTGATCAGAAGAGTGAAGAAGATCTCCTCGAATGCTGGAGACGCCTGGAAGAGCACTTCCATTCAATAGGATTGAAAATGGCTTTCGAGCTCACTCAGCTGATCAGTGATGTGAGGAGTGAAGAAGATCTCCTCGAATGCTGGAGACGCCTGGAAGAGCACTTCCATTCAATAGCATTGAAAATGGCTTCGGAGCTCACTCAGCTGATCAGTGATCTGATCAGTGAGCAATGATTTGCAGCGTTTTTTACCTACAAACATTGTTTTTACCTACCAATTTTTTTTACCTACCAACTATTGGTAGGTACTACTTACCACACTATAATGGCTTCACACCTTCACAATCAAGTTTATTAGAAAGAACTAAACGCTTCACACTCGATTCGAAAAATAGAAAGCTTGATATGGAAATTTGATTACTGGTTACGCAGAAGGCAAAACTGTATACAAATCGAAGAAATGAACAGCGATCGCATTTTAGTCAGATAAAATTTGAACGGCGATTAGATCTCTTTTGCGATTCACACTCATGATTCTGTTTTATCGAAGGAAAACCTTCAACTACTCGTAGGGACCGAACGGTTTGTCCTACAGAGCTCCGGGTGGTCTCAAAAATTTTTAAAAATTCTGTACTATTTAAAATTGGTGAAAAAACGATATCTTTATTTCGAGAGTTTTCGAGCTAGGGCACTCTTGAAAATTTCAACCCTTGATTTTCACCCCTTAGAAGTGACCTACATCAACCAAAAGCTTCGCGGCACAACTAGACCCCAAATGGAGCCCATATACCAAATTTGAACCAAATCGGTCCAGTGTTGCTAAGAAAAGTGCCGCGTACGGCGGACGGCGGACGGCGTACGGCGGACGGACGGAAATTTTTTTATTCGATTTTCGGATTCTACGTACCTTGAAACGTAATACATCAAATTTTGAGGGGGGGTTAAAATTTTTTTTTTCTTGCTCGATTCCAAAGGCTTATTATTGAAAATAATAAACCAAAAATGGTTCTAAAAAGTTTGTTAATTTTGGTTTATTATTTTCAATAATGAACCTTTGGAATCGACCAAGAAAAAAAAAGTTTAAACCCCCCCCCCCCCCTCAAAATTTGTTCGTTTACGTTTCAAGGTACGTAGAATCCAAAAATCGAATAAAAATTTGGCCGTCCGTCCGCCGTACGCGGCGCTTTCCCCACTTAGCATTGACCGATTTTGATGAAATTTGGTATGTAGGCTCTATTTGGGGTCTAGTTGTGCCCCGAAGATGTTGGTTGATGTAGGTCACTTCTAAGGGTTAAAATAAGGTGCCCCTGTAGGACCTCATTAAAAATCATCAAGCATAGAAAAAATCGTATAAGTCGGTAACCTTTTTTTTCGCCGGAAAACCATGTAAGTCCTGTATAATATACAGGCATATTATGCCTTCATAAAAGTGAGCAGCTCACGCCGGTGGCAAGTTTCCATCAAAAATAGTCAGTTTTTTTTTCATTTTTCAAGTAAAAGTTTACAAAATTCATAAATTGAGTACGGAGAAAGTGATCATAAATATAAACCTTTTTACAAGTCTCAATTTCAACAATATTATTCCACTTCTTGTGTTCTGCAGACTTACGTGTTTTTCCATACTGTGGCCCACCTTAAGATCACAACTTACGTGTTTTTCCGCATTGTTTTAAATTATTTTAACATCGATTTAGGAGGATCATTTCAGATGAATTAATTGATTTGAAAGCTGTTTGACCTACTATAATTCTGATGTTAGAAAGAATAGAAAGAGAATAGTAGTATGCTATTGGTCTGCTTATGTTCTACAGGAAACCCTTTAAAATTAATGAGACAAGAGATAATAATGAGATAATAATTCGTCCCTATACCTGGTAAACCATGTAATTCGAGTTTATCAAATTTTACAGGGGACACTAAAAACTGAATCATTAAGTTTTCATTCCATATACAATAAGTTTTTTCGTTCCATTCCATAAAATTGGTGGTAACAGTAGTATTTCAAAGAGCCTGAGACTAATTTCATCAAAATTTACTTCAGCGAACGAAAAAATGGACTTACATGCTTTTACCCAGCCTTTGACACCCGACTTACATGGTTTTCAATTTGATTTTTGTGAGAATATACCCAGCATGGGTTATTTTATTATTAGGAATATTATTAAATTTTTATCTCCAGGTTTCAAGGTTACACAAAATACCCAAATCGATGCAAAAGGAAAATATTTAAATGAAAATTCATAGGCGTTGACTAATACGCAGTCCAACTTTAAGGCTCCTAGAGTCAGAACGATAGTCTTCAGTTTAAGATATTACTAGAGTTGAGCAATAAATTATTCAATATACTACCAATTCCTCAATTACCATTTCTTAAATTACAACCATTACTTATAGGAACACTTTACCTATCACAACCGTAACTAGGTAGGTATGCATTTAATGTGAAGTGTTAGGCAACTAGGTACTTTTGTTTCATTAAAACAAGGGATGATTTAGGTATGGGTTAGAGATGAACTGGATATGGGTTGAGGATGGGTTAGGGATGGGATAGGGATTAGGGATAGGTTGGAGATAAGCTAGGGACGGGTTAGGGGTGGGCTGGGTATAAGTTAGGGGTTGGGATAGGTCAGGGCTGGGTTGGGTTAGAAATGGACTAGGGATGGGTTAGGAATAGGTATGAGTTAGGTTAGGGATGGGATAGGGGTTAGGGATAGGTTGGAGATAAGCTAGGGACGGGTTAGTGGTTGGGATAGGTCAAGGCTGGGTTGGGGATGAGCTGTGGATAGGTTGGATATGGGTAAGGGGTTAGGGATTGGTCAGAGATAGATTTCCTTAATTATTATCTCGTAATTATCTCTTGTATCATTAATTTTACAGAGTTTCCTGTAAAACATAAGCAGACCAATAGCGCACTACTAATCTCTTGTTGTTCTTTCTAACATCAGCATTACAGCTAGGTCAAACAGCCAACAAAATCAATCAATTCATCTAAAATATCCTCCTAAATAATGTAAAAATAATTTAGAAACAATGCGAAAAAAACACGTGATCTTAGGTAGGTAAATAAAAAAAATACGTAGGTAGGTCTTCATCTTAAGGTTGGCCAAAGTATGGAAAATCACGTGTCTGCAGATTTATTGCTGCAATTGAGCCTTATAAAAAGGTTTCTATTTATGATCACTTTCTCCGAACTCCATTTATGAATTTTGTAAACGTTTACATGAAAAAAAAAGAAAAAAACTGACTATCTTTGATGGAAACTTGCCACCAGCGTGAGCTGCTCACTTTTATGAAGGCATACACAGGACTTACATGGTTTTCCGGCGAAAAAAGAGGTAATCGACTTACACGTTTTTTTAATGCTTTCTGGATAAAAAACTATTCTTCAGATTGGAAAACGGCTTCACTAAATGGATCAACAGACCCTAACTTATCCGAAAAGCTCAAAACCTTATTTTCGAAAAAATACCGACTTTCATGGTTTACCAGGTATAGGGATGAATTAAGGAAATCCAGCCCTGACCTACCCAAAACCCATACCCAACCCATCCCTAGCTCATCCCCAACCAACCTTGTCCTATCCCCAACCCATCCACTTATTGAGTGGAATCACTCGAATCGAGATCGAGCCCTTTCATGTATCGGACCCAACGAACACCTTCACCTACTTTGCACCGAACCCAAAATCCTGTTCGTCGTTAACAACCAACCGGTGGGTCGAAGCCATATACTCCTTGTCCCCAAGACCTCAGTACGAGCTCAGAGAAGCGTGGAGCTCGTAAAAGCGGGTGTCCCGGAATGCCGAGCGGGAACTTCTAGTTTTCGTTTACTCTCCGCACAGCTTTCAAGAACAGGAAACATAAATCCAATCCCCAACTCTCAACACTGTCGACAAGTTTAACTTTTATTCCTTCACCCTACCGGTCGAGTTCAGGACTTATCATATGAAATGCACAACTCGGTTCGCCAAGACCGTTTTAAACGCCTTTATAAAAACTATTGAATCCCATTTCAAGTTTTTTATCGGCGAGTACGATAGAAATTGTCGCTCCCGGCCTTTTGAGAACTACCCTGCCTATAATTTTTTTTATTTTTTTTAAATTTATTTCTCGTGCGCTCGGACTATTAAAAACACGACCGGCGAAATATTAAAATGTAGGAACGGTCGAGTCGATAATGAGCTAGCTGTGAGTTTTCGCGGAGTTACACTATCTTGAATATTACGACAAGGATTTTACGGTTTGGGAGCGATTGAGTCCTGAGATGGGTGGAAAATTCGAGACTGATGATACAATTCGAACAATCGGCCCCTGGTTCACTGGAGATATCTTGACGACAGTAAAATAGGCGTTATCGAATTTATAATGACCTAGTCTTGGGGAATTTGCAAACTCGAATCTTGAAGTACAACGATTTTCCTTCCCCTTAACCCTAATTGGACCAAGGCGTGTCGCCGAAAACATCTTAGTAATTCCACAGCTGCCCCAAGGTAGACTAACTAAATTTAAATTGCAATTTAAAACGCTGCAAATTATTATATAAAGGTTTCTTATTTTTCTATACAGATCACTCGTCTGCAAAGAACACGGCTTTGCCATTGTTACCACCAACCAGCTTGAAGAGAAACATCGATCGCATTTCGGTCATCTCTCTTTTGCGATTCACTTATCCTAAGTCCAACCCTTAAATTCTCGTAGGGAGCGAACGGTTTGCCCTACAGGGCTCCGCGTTTTATTTTCCTTATTTTTCAACCCTTAGAAGTGACCTACATCAACCAAAATCTTCGGGCAGAACTAGACCCCAAACGGAGCCTACATACCAAAATTCATCAAAATCGGTCAATGCTAAGTGGGGAAAGTGCCGCGTACGGCGGAAGGACGGCCAAATTTTTATTCGATTTTTGGATTTTACGTACCTTGAAACGTACCGTCAACTGGTACAACTTTCGCCACTCCGTTCAACAATGTGCCACAAACGTTTTTCACAGTCAGCGCTACCTAGCGATTCCTGGGATGAAGCTATTAATTCAGGAAAAATCACAGGGGCAGGGCAATAGTATAGGCACAGGTTAACCAACTCAACAAGCTTATCGGTGGACATCAGCGACAGTGATAAAATTGTATTTGTTCCCGGTTTTTTCGTAAGTTGAATTTGTCCAAAAAGTCTCCTTTGGGTATCCCACTAGCGTTTGGTTCACGTTTCTGGTAAGTTTATATTTTCAAACCTATAATATCAGCAACGAATTGCCATATTTGCCTTTTTCATGAGTGTGTTATTTCCTTTGATATTTACAGGAAAGTAAAAAATGGGACAAACAGGGTACAACTTTGTGCCACCAACTTTTTCCCGTTTATGCATTGATATTTAAAGTGTTCTGTTCTATTTTTTGATCACGTGGACGATCCAAATGTCACAGTTCACGAATCAAACCAAATTACGGAACCCAAACCTTAAGGGGGAGATCCTAACCATTTCCACCATATATCTCCGCATCAGATAGGCCTACAGGGACTATTTTTTGTAATTCTTCATATTTTTAGTCATGAAATAGAGCAATGAGCTTACATTTTAGATTTTTAAATGTTATCATATATTTTTGTTGGTATTATACATTTGAAAAATTTTAATACTCCAAATATCTTCACTCCGATTTGTTAAAACTAACCTCCTGATGGTTACCTAAAAATCTCAAAATTTTCGGTTCATCCTTTCATCCATGGTTTTGAAATTACTTTTGAATTGAGCCATATAAATCAGGGTTATATTTTTGTTATAAAAAATATATTTTCTGTGTTATGCTTACTGAACTTTGTTAAAAAATGAAGAAGATAAGGTTTCGAGTTTTTTTGTGATCACACACTCCCTAACAAGTTGAAAAATATTGAAATTTTTTAGAAACAAGCTTGTTTTTGGTTCCTTTTTAAATTTAACAAGATGAGTAACAAAGAAACCAGGGCAAGAAGTGTCCACTGCTCGATATTCGTATATTTTCAAGCTAAAAAAATTGTTGTACCCTTATGGCGTACAAGAATGTGCCACGAAAAAACATTTCTCTCTATTCTTGCATAAGAGATAGCATTTTTTTCATGGTGGCATTTGATGCTTGGAAAGTAGAGGTACGTTGGGTAAATTTTTTCAATAATATACGATGAAAAGTAAAGTATTTACACGTAAAAAACCTCAAAATTGGCACAAAGGTGTACCAGTTGACGGTAATCCAACAAATTTTGAGGGTGTGTTACAAATTTTTTTTTCTTTTAGTAGATTCCAAAGGTTCATTATTGAAAATAATAAACCAAAACGGGAAAAACATAACTAAATAAACGGTTTTTACCTTTTGATTTATTATTTCCACTAATGAGCCTTTGGAATCGACCAAGAAATAATAATTTTTAACCCCCGCCTGAGACTAAGACCCCCTCAAAGACTTATCAACAATAAAAACTCGAAAAAACGAATGAAGGAACCAGAAGGAAACACAGGTGGACAGGAGCACAATTTTACAATTTTATAAGAACAACAAGCTGTAGTTATCATTTATCAACAAAATTGTTAAGTTAATAGTACCCAATATTAATAAATAAGGCATATGGGACTGTTGAGTGTCTTTTGTTCGTTTTTAAAAATCGTCTCTTTAAACTCGAGGACTATTGCGATCCACAACACGCAGCTGAGCCTCGCAAATCTCAATACAATACTTTTCCTCCCACCCCAGTTCGACGAACATGCAAGAATGCCTAGCAATATCCCCCTTCGAGTCGCAGAATCCAATAACTCTTTTCCCAATAGCCTCCGAGCGTTATTGACTTACTGCGTTTTTGCACCTCGAAAAACCTCTAAAAACCCGATCATCAACATCCCCAGTTGACGCTCTTTGTTCAACCTCGTATGGCTCATAAATCCATTCCCTCCAATCCGTCGATATAAAGGCATTCGCCTCTATCTTTATGAGTTTTTCAGCGATTCCCTTATCTTTTTCTATGTTCCTCTCCTCTCCCTTTTCCTCGCCCGACCGCTGCCTGATCACTCAATCCCCATCCAACACCTCGGGTTTTGACATTTATTGTTACGACCCTTCTCGCACCTATAAAATTAACCGTCGCCTTAATTGGATGGAAGAAGGCTGCCTCATTTCACGACGATTACGATCTGACGAGAATTGTGTCGTTTTTTTAACGATTTCTTTATCTTTTCTTTTTTTCTCTGTTCCCTTATGATTAGAACTATCAACAAGTTGAACTGATAATTGCGATGTAGCGAATGAGTGGTTTGAACAGATAGCCACATTATCCCTAATTGCTTCTACAATTTTAATTTTCTAATTTTTTTTAGTATCGTACTATTTAATTGCACATTGCTGAAATTATTCTTCTACGCCCACTTCATCGTATCAACTAATTTGTATCTAAAAATGCAATACTATTTTAAATACAAATTTTGAAAGGCATTGCAATTTTTTAACCCCCTCAAAATTTGTTGGTTTACGTTTCAAGGTACCGTAAAACCGTCAAACTTTACCCCACCAGGGGTAACTTTACCCCAAAAAGTGAGAATCTTCAATTGTGACGTAAGCGTGGTAGGGTAAATGTACCAGTAGTAGACACTGCACCAAAAGTAGACACTTGAACTTTAACTTTAAAAAAATAAGAACCCAGCTCATCAAAAAGGTTTGTAATTGGCACCAATTTAAAAAATATCATCTGCTGCGTTCCCACCAGAAAGACATTGATCATCAAGTCAGCCATAAAAGAATAATAGAGCATTTGTTAACGCGGCTTAGTTTGAGGTGCTGTTATTGCCACATCTGCTAAGGAGGTTAGTTTGGTTTTATGAAGTTCTTAATCAGTTTTTACATATAATCTGCACCAATTTGATTTTTACGTGCTATTACATGTATTTCCTCCACAGTTGCGATGTTTATTTTGGTTAATATTGTGTAATTTCGTTCAAACAGAGACTGTCTACCATTGGGTCATTAATAACGCGTCCTTTCCAGTAGTAGACATTCGTGTCTACTACTGGTTTTTTCTCTGCTTTTTAGAACTTTATGAAAACTTATTAGTATTTCAATTGTGAACACGAGGATGCTTGAGTTTTTGCCGGGAAATGACTGGTTCCAGTAGTAGACAGGGGTGTCTACTACTAGTAGACAGGAGTGTCTACTACTGGAACCAGAAAATTGTGATGTTACCTACTTAAGGAAGAAATTTATTGTGTAGGTTCTGGTGCTTTGAAACATGTTTAACGTTGTTCACAGAAGCACAGCCATGCCACCTGTGAAGGGGAAAATGTTGAATTATTCGGAAAACGCTGCAAATTATGAACGCTAAAATTTGAACGGAGATTAGGCCTCTTTTGCGATTCACACTCGTGTTTCTGATTTATCGTACGTCCAACCCCTAAATTCTCGTAGGGAGCGAACGTTTTGTCCTACAGAGCTCCGCGTGGTCTCAAAAAATTTAAAAAATTCTATACCATCTTAAATTGATGAAAAAACAATACCTTTATATCAAAACTTTTTGAGTTAGGGCGTTTTTAAATTTTCAAAATTAATTGTTTGACCCTTAGAAGTGACTTACATCAACCAAAATCTTCGGGGCACAACTAGACCCCAAATGGAGCCTACATACCAAATTTCATCAAAATCGGTCAATGCTAAGTGGCAAAAGTGCCGCGTACGGCGTACGGCGGACGGACGGCCAAATTTTCATTCGATTTTTGGATTCTACGTACCTTGAAACGTAAACCAACAAAATTTTGAGGGGGTGCTAACTTTTTTTTTTGTCGATTCCAGAGGTTCATTATTGAAAACAATAAACCAAAAGCGCTCATATCAATAGTACAATAAATTTTCATTTTTTTCTCCTTTTAGCTTCTACAATTAATTTTTACATTTACCATACTTGAGAAGCTGTGATTAAAGTTACCTAACAACCATAGTAGTTAGCACCATGACGCGTTGTTTTAGTTTTAAATAAATGGTACCTGCCTAAGTAGTTTGTTTTGTCTAAAATAGGTACCTACTATCTATTTTAGTGAACTGTCTACTAGTGGTGTAAAACCCTGTCTACTTCAGGCAAACTGGTATCTACTGGTGCAAAAACCTGTCTCCGAAGATTAACGAAAAAACGTTTTAATATAAACTTACAGTGACATTTAAAAAGGTATTTACGTAAAGGAAGAGTTATTTTAGTAAAATAAATTGACAGAAAACCAATACAATAAAAATTAACGCATTGCAGCCAGAAAAACGAAAATTTTTTATTAGGAGTGTCTACTACTGGTGCATCTACCCTAGAACTTAGATAAAAGTTAGCTATTGTGTTTTCGTTATTCTCCACATCCCAGAGAATCGATGCTGCTTGCGATGGCGCCTTTATCCATGTTATCAGCTGTTATCAGTCATTGTTTCCTGTTCAGCTGTTTTTGTCCTGTTTCTTGTGCTCCAAAATTTCTACCATATCAGGTGTTTGGAGTGAATTTACCAGACAAGCCCTCAGCATATCACTTTCAATATCCTATTTTGAACAAAATACACTAATCAAATTCTCAAAAAAGTGTTTTCTTAGTTATGCCTTTGTTTACCAAAAATTTGATGGTAACTTTACTCCAAAAACCGGGTATCTTTACTCCACTATAAAGGTTGGGATAAAGGTAGCTTCACTCATATTTTTCTTATTTAATCTCGAAAAATATTTGAGCTTTATAATTTCCGCAGTGTTGAATGTAAGGTTTCTAGTGTATCTCATGTCAGAAGTTAGGGATGGGGAGAAGAAATGAGAAAAAGCTTGGTACGCGCCCCTACCGAAACTTTACAACTGAATAGCTGCATTATGATATGAACATAAACGTGCTTTGGTCTCATAAGTTGTGATTTACAATATTATTTACTCGTGGGTTAACTTTGAAATTTACCATTACAATTCATTTAAAAGGTATCGAATGTGAAACAGACTTTTTCTGTGATTTTGTTAAGTCATTCGTTTATCGTTTATTGTCCTTTAATATTTCTTCACTTGTAGAAAGTTTTGCTCGATTACCTACATAAGTCTGTCTATACTGGAAGTCTGAAATTGTGATCTCTTAACCAGAAATATTGCATTTCAAGCAAATTCGTTGAAATAAATGATCATTGGAATTTATATTTTTCTTAGGTATAACTTGTATTTTTCAAGCTAAAAAGCTCAATTTTTCAGAATATATTTTATAATAATATTATAAATACTTGATAATATCAAGTATAATAATAATAATAATAATAATAACTTGATAATATTATTATCTAGTATTTCTGGGGTAATGAATTCAATCCCGACTAGTAACATTGCACCACTGCCCGTTTCTATAGCGATAACCGTGAGTTTTTCAGAGTGGAGTAAAGATAGACGCACTCGTAGGTAACGTTACTTCAACATTTAAACAATTAAATAGGGGGGTTACAATTATCTCATCAATGAGCTCGACCCTCAAAATGTTCAGGAAGATCAATTCACTTATTTAAAAAAAATCAATTTAACCCATTTCGAGTGGGAGAAATTGTATTTGGAACTGTTTTGGAGTAAATCTTGGGGTAAAGTTTGACGGTTTTACGGTACATGGAATCCAAAAATCTAAAAAAATTTGGCCGCACGCGGCACTTTCCCCACTTAGCATTGACGATTTTGATGAAATTTGGTATGTACGCTACATTTGGGGTCTAGTTGTGCCCCGAAGATTTTGGTTGATGTAGGTCACTTCTAAGGGTTGAAAAATAAGGTTTGAAATTTTGAAAACGCCCAAACTCAAAAAAATTTTGATATAAAGGTATTGTTTTTCCATCAATTTAAGATAGTATTGAATTTTTAGAATTTTTCGAGACCACGAGGAGCCCTGTTGGACAAACTGTTTGCTCCCTGCGAGAATTAAAGGGCTGGACTCATGATAAATCAGAAACACGAGTTTGAATCGCAAAAGAGGCCTAATCCTCGTTCAAATGTTAGCTGACCGAAATGCGATCGATGTTTTTCTTCAAGTTGGTTGGAGGGAACAATAGTTCTTTGCAGACGAGTGATCTATATGGAAAAATAATAAACCTTCGTGTAATTATAGTAGTAGTGTAAGTAGTGTAAGTAGTGTAATTAGTGTAAGTAATTAATTCTGCCTGATTCTTTTTGAAATGTGTTCTACCAGTACCCGTGGTGATCCCGTTTCAATCGGATTTCATATTGCTTTGTTGAAATTTTCGAAAATTTGTGAAGATAGAGGTCTCTGATTTCGGGAAGGTTGGTGCCATATTCATGTAATTTCCCCTGTAACCTCCGACTGAGTGATTGAAGGACCATTTGTGTATATTCAAATTGAAGGTCTGATTGTAAGATGTTCAGAGGATGATTGTTTTCACAGTTACTGACATGTAATGATAATTTTTTTTTCTTATTTCTGTTTCAGTGATATCATCGATAGACAACTCAACCGTTCATTCGAATCGTAAGTAGTTAAACCAAATACATTCGCTTAGTTTCTGTAGTGTCCAATAGTATCAAATACAAAATATTTGGGGCAGAACTAGACCCTAAATGGAACCTACATAAAAGTTTCAAATTTCATTAAAATCGGTCAATGCTAAGTGGGGAAAGCGCCGCGTACGGCGGCGGACGGCCACATTTTTATTCGATTTTTGGATTCCACGTACCTTGAAACGTAAACCAACAAATTTTGAGGAGGGGTTAAATAATTTTTTTTCTAGGTCAATTCCAAAGGTTCATTATTGAAAATAATAAACCAAAACGTTGGATAGTACTAATATATTGTACACCTCTTTGCCCCTTGGTGCATTGGAGACACCAAATCGATATTGCGAATGGTGCGCCAGTCCCATGGTGTCACTGGTGCAATTATTAAATCGTAGGAATTCCACAGCTCTCCCAAGGTGTAATTAAATTGAAATTACCATTTAAAATTTATTGGACAGAGCTGAATTGAATGACAAATTTTGTTGGTCCAATTATGGTTAAACTTCAGGAATATAATTACATATAACCCCAACCGTACGTATGTAGTTATGTACGTATTCACGTCGGAGGAATCGGAGGCGGGTGGAGTTAGAAGAGTCGGAGGCGGGAGGAGTTGGAGGTGGGTGGAGTTAGAAGAGTCGGGGGGCAGGAGGATTTGGAGGCAAAAGGAATTAGAAGAGTCGGAGGGGGGAGGAGTTGGAGGTGGGTGGAGTTAGAAGAGTCGGGGGGGGGGGGGGGGGCAGGAGGTGTTGGAGGCGGGTGGAGTTAGAAGAGACGGACATCGCTTTCCGTTTTTGGTGGCCCGTGAAACTGTCGGCAGAAATGTCTCCTGGTATCGATCACTGAGGGAGCTAGCAGTAAGGTATGGCTGTGCTTTTTTGGGGGAAGTGTCGGAGTTGTCCTCCTGGCTACACCGGATGGAAGCACTGGTAGAGGCGGTTCGTGCATCATGGATTGATGAGATGCGCGCATGTGCTTCACAGTCCAGAAGCCCCATATACTCCCAGCTAGATTACAACGTGAGACCGGCGGATTTGCACGACGAAGCCTCTGGGCACCCATTGTGGGTTCGACGCTGGGTATTGAAGTTCAGAGGTGCACTTCTTGCTCTCAATGATGGTCCGTATCGGAGATCTCACGCCGAACCAGCTTTCTCTGTAACATGGGTGCCAACGAGGACATCATCCATTTTCTTGGGGTGTGCCCTGTGCTGTCCGAGTTTCAGGTTTATTTTTTGGGGGCGGATCGGCTGGACACTGCTGACATCATTCGACTGCTGGATAGCGGAAGGTGTTGGGTGAAGGTAGCTCAGTATGGCCAGAAGTGCTGGTTTTATCGTTCAAAACTTGTTGAAGAGTTTAACTGGGATTGAATTAGTATTAAGTAGATATAGTAGTGATATAATGTATAGTTTATTCAAAATTTATATATGTCCGCAAAATATTATGTCCACAAATACGCCCTTACCACTCGGCAGACGGACGTCACGTCCATGCCTACCATGTTTAAATTTTGTTATGCCAGTTTTTTTTGTGTCCAATTGTCTCCTTTCAATAAACTTGTTCTTTCTTCTTCTTCTTCTTAGAAGAGACGGGGGCAGGAGGAGTTGGAGGCGGGTTGAGTTAGGGGGGTTAGTAATGTCGTGGGGGAGGAAGATTCGGAGGAGAGAGCTATCTCGTGGGAAAAATTCCAAACTGTGTGAAGTGTAACTCAGTGTAATATCCCTCTCCTAATTTATGAGTTTTTCTGAAATTTACAAATAATAATAAAGTGTGGAAGATGGGTGGAAATAGCACCTTTGTGCTTCAAGGTATCGTTATATTATCTACGATTTGTTTTTGCCTGCATTAAGTAGGCTTTTAAGCTAGTCGTATTATAATGTTCCGTAGCTGCATTTTCTTCAAAAATTTCAAGAGTTGTTTCGCTTCCTGATTCGTGGCTCCCTTCGTAGAATCGTCACCTCAGTTAAGCGGAGAGCGGAGATTCGGTTAAATGCCTCAATCACGCCGTTATTTGCCTAACCGCGATCGTTCGCCGCGCACAAACTGGGTAGCGGCTCGGTCGGTCGGGTTAATTGAGGCTCGAACGGGCTCGTCAATCCGGACGGATAAGGCGAAAACCTTCGGAGTCATCCGCCCACTCCGGTCGGAAGGTGAAGGTGAAAGGTGAGAAATGACTAACGAAGGAGGCGAAACCCCGCGGGGGCTCCGCGCACACGATTTCGTACTTCACGCACGACGTCGCCGGAAACCGATCGAGGCGGCGATTCCGATCGGTTCGTAACGATTTTTTTTTCATCGTAGTACGAACTAACCGGGGTTTTTCTACTCGTAATAAGGCGTAAGTGAGTGGAGACGGAGAGCAAGCGTGGGAGATCGTTCGTAACCTTACGATGTACGGTGGAGATCGTGCTTTGGGCATCCCGTCGTCCCACGTGAGACGTCAAATCACGTCGCGTTACGAATTCATTAATCACAACCATCTCCTCTTACAAACGTCGTTTAGACTCCCTGCCTTATTTGGTTGGCTCCAGTAGGTAGCTATTTCGTAGTAGGGGAAAGGCACCAGTTATTGGACACTCAAGGTGAAACTTTGACTTTCGATGCTCTTGAAAAAACGCCTTTTCGCTTTCCAAAACAGCTGACATTTTTTTTTGCGCTCTGCAGAAATTTCGTAGTTGATTGGAATATCAAATTTAAAAAATGAGACCAAATTTATTTTGATATGAATAATTTTTGACTGAATAACTCTTTTACCCCAATTATTGGACACTGTGCACCAGTTATAGGACACTTGAATAAACCGTTTTTTCTCCAGTTTTTGATCTTAAATTGTTTCTTGATACAGATAATAAAAATATTAAGGGGTCGTATACGATTCATTTCAAATTTGAAACATTTAAGAGACATTTGAATCGTTTTGAAAATAGAAAGTTGTAAAGTGCTTCTTGTGCAGAAAAAAAGATGAAGCACAGTCAAAACAAAACTTGAATATATATCATTTCCAAGTCAAATTCAACTTTTTCCAAGTCAAATTCAACCTTTTCCAAGTAAAATTCAACCTTTTCCAAGTCAAATTCAACCTTTTTCAAGTAAAATTCAACCTTTTCCAAGTCAAATTCAACCTTTTCCAAGTCAAATTCAACCTTTTCCAAGTCAAATTCAACCTTTTCACCATTATTAGGGAAATGACGAAAAATTCCCACAAGCCCTAAATGTAGTACCGAGTGCTTGTCTGTGATTGGGGACTGGGCTGAGAACAATACTCCAAACGCAGTAGGTAATACATAAAAGTACCTATTCATAAAACAAAATCATGTTAAAAAAAATCAGCAGAAATTATAATTTATAGCATATCTAAGTCAAATTAAACTTTTTCCTAGAAGCAGTTTTTAAAAAAATGTAATCTATTGATTCAAATGTTTAAAAGACCCTTTCGCCATTTTTTTTTTTTAGTGAAAATAATTGAAGATAGACTTTTTACAAGTAAGATTTTTAATTTTAGGACTAAAAATATCAACTATGTAAAGAAGTGATAAAGTTTTTTTTTCAACGAAATGTTGATTTTTAAAATTAAATTTTTTGTTGATTTAAAAAATTTTTGATTGAAAAATTATTGATTTTTACCTACCACACCATACTGCCTTCACACCTTCACAATCAAGTTTATTAGAATGAACTAAACGCTTCACACTCGATTCGAAAAATAGGGAGCTTCATATGGAAATTTGATTACTGGTTACGCAGAAGACAAAACTGAATACAACTCGAAGAAATGAATAGCGATCGAGTTTTGGTAAGCTAAAAATTCAAGGGAGATTAGGCTTCTTTGGTGATTCACACTCGTTATTCAGTTTTGTCGAAGGAAAACCCTTAAGTACTCGTAGGGAGCTCCGGGTGGTCCTAAACATTATAAAAAATTCTATACTATTTTAAATTGGTGAAAAAAAATTCCTTTGTTCGACAGTTTTCGAGCTAGGGCACTTTTAAAAACTTCAACCCTCAATTTTCACCCCTTAGAAGTGACTGACATCAACCAATAGCTTTGCGGCACAACTAGACCCCTAATGGAGCCCTTATGTCAAATTTGAACCAAATCGGTCCAGTGTTGCTAAGAAAAGTGCCGCGCACGGCGGACGGACGGAAAATGTTTTATTCGATTTTTGGATTCTACGCACCTTGAAACGTAAAACATCAAATTTTGAGGGGGAGTTAAAAAAAATTTTCTTGCTCGATTCCAATTGCTTATTATTGAAAATAATAAACCATGATTGGTCACAAAATCGGGTTTAATGATTTCTACTCACAACCAAGTCGTTGCTACGGAACTTTATCTTCGTCATCTTCATCATTCACATTTTTCTTAGAAAATCGTTCACCATTGTTTGGAAATGTCCCAATGTGATGCAGTTTTTTCAAAACTTCGTTTGAAGTGAAAATAAACAGTTGAGCCAACAACACTCCAAGCCAATAAAGCAATGGAGGCATCAAACCAGGCAAAATACTTCATAACTACGCACTCGCCCCACCTTACTTTTCGCACTCACTGATTTTGTCCTCTTTATTCTCTGTTAGGAAACTGCATAAATTTGGCAGTTTGCGGCATTTTGATGATATTTGAGCTAATTAGCTACAAGATTCAAATTATGTTCGAGCCGCATTACGTTTCATAATAAAAAAAAGAAAAATTCTCTCGTACCTACGTCCTACTCAGCAGGACCTAATAGTTGTGTCGGTCTCAACCTGAACTTGCATATGGAAATCATGTCCAAGCGATAAACTCGTGTTTATATCTGACCGCTCCTTGTAGACGGCATTTTTATAGTTTAACGCGGACTCTACGCCTCCTTTGAGAAAAGTTGACGCTTTATCGACACTTTCAAACAAATTCGATTGCGTGACAAACTCCCGAGAGAGGGCAATTTTTATTGGAATGAAGGTACTTTTTTCCCCCTGCGGGTACGTTATGGGATCTTTCGGTCGATTTATTTGAATATGCCGGGAGTCGAATAAAATCGAGTTACTCCGCATTTTGCTGCCGAACGAGCGAATATTTAAAAAAAAAGTATTTCGAGAAAACATTTTTAACGCTGGAAATTCTCGCGATATGAGGTTTGAATAGTCCTGAGGACACATGAAGGGATTAGAAGTAAGCCTGAGAAGTCAAATCAGCTGTGTGATCGATGTTAACTTCTTTTTCCCTTGTTCAACACAGAAAACATTGGTAATTGTTTACTATTACTTTGTCACCTCTAACTTTTGAGTATGAAGACATTTGTAATATTTATGCTTGTAAATAAAGGATTTATATTTATTGAGGCCCGGAAAAGTAAAAAAGTAAGATACTTACTTTAGAAGTCGTCTTCAGATGAACTACTGGCGTTGGAGTCCGGAGGTGGTTCAGAAGGTGCCGATTGGTCTTCGCCGTTGTACAAATGTCCTATCGCTTTAAAAAGAGCGTGAATACGGCCACTATAATCTGGATAAATTGTTCTAAACATGAATTCTGCTAGATGCCCAACCAGATGATGTTTCCTGTTTCCGTACCGCGGCACCGTACCTCGCACTTCACGCCATGTACGTTCAATAGTCTAGGTGTGAGCCCCAGTATCGGGGTCAACGAAGTTAACAGAGTGGTTTATAGTTAGATGTCTGTAACCTTCGTACTGCAAGCAATTATAAGCTCTCCAACAATCACTCACAATTGTGGTGCCAGATTTGATGTGCTTCTTTATAATTGCTAACAAAGTATCTGAACCACGTGTTGGTACTGGGACAAAAAAACACCTACGTCAATTCCACCAAAAATCCAGTTTCCGTCTACTAACCGTCCACGATTGTACTCCCTATGGCCAATTTTTGCCTCGTCTATTTCTACAACAACACCAACTCCACCTATAGCACTAGATAAGCGCGTTACTTCAGATATACAAATTTCGCGTAAGTAGGAACACCAATCTACACAGGTTCGCGATGAAATATTAATTTCGTTCTGCAAAATGTCTTGTCTGGGTGGTTTTAAACAAATCCAGAAAGCGACAAATCTACAAATTTGCTGTTTGGTTAAATTGTGATTTTCAAAAAAAGTAAATTTGTTTTGGGATACAGTTTTGTTGCATTGTTTAGACACTTTTTTGCGGCTACTGCTCACTACAGTGACACGTTTGTTACAACGAAACTGATTAATTCCTTCATTTAAAGTCATGTCACTACCGCACTCCGGGCATTTTTTAGATTTCGGCAACACACCGTGATTGTATAAAAAAAGGTTCAAAGTGTCTTTATTTTCGGTTATTACGATAAACTGACTCGAAGTAAGCTCACAATTGTTGCACAGAAACGGATTGTAACCGGAACACGACGCCATCAGAACTGACTGCAAGAAACCGCTTCGTGACGGAACTTTGATAAGACCTGTACTTTGACCCCATGTAACTAGCAATATCTGGTTGTTCCGGCCCTTCAAACATGTTTATCTGTCGTTGGTAGTCCGTTGCTGATAATATATCTAAATACTGAAAAAGTTAGAGGTGACAAAGTAATAGTAAACAATTACCAAAACATTGATTAGTACAGCATTGTTAAGAACCCAAAGTGTGATAATTAAGTAATTTTTAGGACGTTCCACAGTAAGACTTGGGCGTCCTTATGCGATCGATCTGGGGTAAAGTTGGACAACACTCAACAGAAAAAAATTTAAAAAAATAACCACACACTAATCCGTTTTAGACAATTCTGAATCCAAATCCGCGAAAAAACCCATAGGTGTATGTCTGTGTGTGTGTTTGTCTGAATCTTGTGTCGTCTGCCCAGGCCTTAGTTTTCAACCGATTTTCGTGGTTGTTTTTTTGTTCTACGCGGAAAACTATCTAGTTGTGCACTACGTCGCAGGAATTTCGAATTTCGCCTTCTAAGGGTGGTGGGGGGGAAAGGGGGGTTAATGCTTTAAAAACATGCGTTTGCGGGTATGATCTTGTAAACTGCCCAGGCCTCAATTTCCAACCAATTTGCGTGTTTCTTTTTTTGTTCGACTCAGAAATTTTCCAAATTGCACACTATTCCACCAGAGTATCAAATTAGCAAAGGGAGGGGGCAAGAGGGGAGATATTATTCACAAAATATCCAATTTTTCAATATTTTGGTTCCTTTACAGCTTATTAATCGTACCCAAGCTTTGAAATTGAGGAAAAATTCTCATATACCTCCAGATTTTTATGAATTATTCTCTGTACTACCGTGGTGCCAGGACTCTATAAACCGCTTTTTTTTTCACCTTGAAGTCGGATGTGAACTTCGCTGACTGTTCTTGTCCCCTGTGGTGTTTGGAGCAGAAACACTTTTTCCCCAGCTTGCAACACCTGGTATGGACCCTCATAGGGCGGTTTCAGGGCAGCTCCTAACCCTGGTACTCTAACGAAGACATGATCTGCTATCTTCAAGTCTTTAGGCACATAGATGTGGGCCTGCGGATGCCCCTAAAGGATCTGCCGATGGGTCTTCATAAAAAATCTCCAGGCAGCCACCATACACCAACTCGGCGGAGGAAACACCAAAATCCTCCTGAAAGAACTACTTATGATTTACTTACTTTCTTCTTCGTCGCCTCGATTTTCAAAATTTCCCTCTGCCTAGCAGTTGCCATTTTGTTCAAAGTCGGGGTCACCACTTTGGTGTCTGTACCTATCTGTATTTTGTTGAAATTAAAAATACTTGCGATAACTAACACCGGAATGAACTTTTATCAATAGGAGCATCCAGGGAAAGAAAGTGGTGGAATAGCTCGAACGCTATTAAGCGATGATTAGATGAACCTTCCATTCTCTGGCAAGATGGATCCTCCTCCGTTATTGACTGGAGATAATACCTGGAGATTCCTGCCTAATCTGTAGGAAACCAGAAATGTTCCCTGAAAAAGAAATTTAGTCTGAAATAAAAATCTATGGTACTTGTAAGGCTGACAAAATTATGTTTTAAATAATAACTTAAAAGAGTTTCTGCTCTTAAAATAGAAATTAAAGTATTCTACTATCTAGGAACACAGCACACTGATAAGAGATAACCTAGGCTTTCTAGCTCCATAAGGTTCATCTTATCTTCAGACCGTTCCACCACTTTCTCCCCCTAGATGCTCCTTTTATCAATAACCAAAACTAAGGTAAACAAAAAACATTTGATAACTATGCAACAATAAACTTGCAGTGTAGAGGGTAATGCTGTGGTACCCATTACTTTAGATCTATAATCGAAGCGGTTAGTCGAAAACGAACCTTCCCTCGAAGCTAACGAAGAACAGCGCATGCGCATTAACAACCCGCTCTCTCGAAACCCTTCAGTACCTCTTACTTGTCCGATCACTTCCAGTCGTTCTTGAATTCAATCCTGGAGCCTCTTATTGGTTTGATGCACCACAAATAATTTTTTGTCGACCTGCGAGGTTGATATGCACAGGCTGAAGCCACCTTGAATCCCTTCCCGAAAGCCGGAAACGCTTTCTAATTAACAGAAGGACCTCCCCATTTCGAAGGTAACGAGTGAGAGAAAAAAGAGAAGAGAAAAAAGAATGGAGTGAGTAGGGGGTGTCAAGATTGTCTAAGAGGTGATCCCTCGACGGTGGGCGTACAATAGTGAAACGATTATACCTGCCTCATCTCAATATTTATGAGATGTTAATGAACCCTCCGACGGGTTTAAGTAACTAACACATAGTTTAAACCATTAGCATAAACCTTCCCATTCACGGATTTTCAAAAAGGATCTCCAGACAAGGAAGGGTGCCCCCTCGCGGGACCTTTTTTGAAAATTAAAAAGCGTTTTGTCAACCGTAGCAAATCACTAATGGGCGTTTTGTTTTTTCAATGGTGATTAAGCCGTGACTTATTGGTTATGGGTGCAGGATTTGACTAACTAGCTTTTGATCAGAGTTCCAAGCGATAAATAAAGTCATTGTTGGATTCTTTGGAACCTACGCTGAGTACACCTCGAGGTAACCAAAAATCGCCCACTCGAAATCACATAACGTGCAACTTTGCGCAATGGTCCTTAAAGGAAACTGAAACCCTCGAATAGGCAGCATGAAAGAACCACTGCCAAGTTGGGTGGGCAGTATAACTTTCCCACAATGGATAACGTCACGATTCAAGATGCGCTTATTTCAATTTTGTGGCTTCGTTCCCGACTGTTGCCGATATAATTGCAAGAATTTCAGGTCTACGAGTCTCAATCAATAACTTGAAGGAAAAACAAGTGTTTTAGTATTGTTGGTCCACTCTCAGGGGCGTCTCCTCCAGGCAAACATAGCAAACACTGTTTGCCTTACTACAAATATGCAAATGAATAAATTTTTGTTGAGATTATTCTATTCTTCTTCTTTTGCAAGTAATATTTAGCCGATTTTGGAAAACTTTTATAATATTTAGTTACTATTTCATTATTATCAAGGAAGTTACATTAAAAAGGAGAATGGAATAAGTACGTATTTTGTCGTGGATACTAGCCCGCAACACACTAGAGAGTTGAAAAGGTCGGTAGCTACGACGGATTGCGGATGATACGCGAACTAGCGCAGAGACCGGCGAGGCAAGGCAAGCAGTTCAAAAAACGTCTGCCAAGTGGGTGTGGCACATAGCTTCCTCGTATCCATAACCCATTCATAACATATAGATGATCCGATGCATAGTAGTTAATCTCAAAACATCAATCTCTAAGTACCTTTCACTACCCTCATAGGGGACCATCTACACGCTACTCTGGATAATCCTAGAAAATTTCATCAAATTCGGATGAAAAATGTAAGTGAGTCACTACTCAAAAAATCAAAAAAATTCTTGGTACGGCTGGGAGTTGTAACCGTGACCCATTGAATGATAGTTTGACACGCTGCGAATGTGCTACGGGCGCCTGACAGTAGACACTGTAGAATTTGAGATTCTGACGTACGCACGGATTTTACGTTCGCGCATGCGCATCGGCTACTATCAGTCCGGGGGTGATGATTTTCATAGGGGACCGTCTACACACCAACCCGCACAATCCCTGAAAATTTCATAGAATTCGGACAATAACTTCGTATAGTTATGCGCGTTACAAGGAATTCATGACAGACACACAGACACACGGACACACAGACACACAGACACGGAACCAAAATTGTTCAGAAAGGTCTAAAACGCAAAACGTGAAAAAAAGTGAAAATTTTGATTTTGGAGAACTTTTTTTTTTCATCCTTGAAAAGTGAAAACAAAGCTTCCGCTACCTTGGTAGACTCGGAAGCAAAAATGAATTTTTCGGGACTGTTTAGAGTGAGAGGCGACGATCGGCGGGGGGTCATCGCGGTACCATACCCCCACTACCACTCCCCCAGCCATGGCAAACAGTCAAGCAACTGTTTGGCTAGACATAACATATCCATCCACCCACATTATCTCAAGGGAGGAAAGCAGTTCGTTTTTTCGCCGCCGCAAACAGCAGCTGTTTGACGTTGACTGGTGTCCCGTTCCCGATTTCATTGTATTTCACTGTACCTAATCGTTTTTCTAGTTGATAGACACTTGGAAATAATTGCATAACATTGTAGAATGAAGCTTTCACACCTTATTCGGTCTATTAGGTTTATTATTTTCTAGAAAATACTCAGGATAGGTCTAGACTATCTGTGGGGGCGGCTACATATAATTTCTAGAGGTTTTGGGCCCAGCACGCTTCCACTGAGGCTGAATATATGACCATGACAGAATCAAAGAAAGAAGCGATTTGCCTGAACAGACTACCTACTGAAAAGCCTAAGATACTACACAAGTCCAACAGTAAAGTTGTTCGGTGATAATAGAGGAGCTCATGAGTTGGCCAGAAATCCAGTTCACCACTCACGAACCAAACATATAGATATCGGGCACCATTTCATCCGTGAAGCAATAAAAGAGTGGCACTGAAATACAAACCAACGCAGGAGATGCCTGCTGACATCCTCACGAAAGGGTTATCTGGACCAAGACAAATAAAGATTGGGGCAAGCTTGGGTGTTTTCCACAACCAAGCTTGAGGGGGAGTATTGCTGGTCCACTCTACAACAATATGTTGTTTGTTCATCACATATCCAAGTGATCAACATGTGGAGTTGAAGACGAAACATTTTCCTCATTTGGTTGAAGACGATGAATGGTTCATACTTTATTAATAATACAATTTAATTTTTCCACTGCGGGACTTATATATAGCCGCCCCCACAGATAGTCTAGACCTATCCCGAGTAGGGATCTCCATGCCAAGCACCCTGGGTTCTCCCTAGATACTTTTTCAATCGTCAGTCGGGTTCAGGACGAGCCTGTGAACTGACTGCAAGGGAAGTTTCGGAGGTCTAGAGCTATGTAATCGATTTATAATCCGTATTGAACCAAGTTACTGTAGAATACAGTTGTTTCTTTATACGCGAATGATTTATGATCCTGACAAACAACTGGAAGAAGAGGAAATACCGGAGAATGGAATAAGAGTTATCCCATCTCCATCATCAGAAGTGGGATTCAATCTCAAGAGCTTCACAACAGACAAATGCAGCTATGTCTTGCGTCAAGTTCGACAAAAAGGTATGAGGTATTTTATGATGAATCTCAACACCAAAACATTGGATCGTGGGAAGAAGTATCTAGAGAGAACCCAGGGTCCTCACACTCTTCTTCCAGGGTGCTTGGCATGGAGATCCCTACTCGGGATAGGTCTAGACTATCTGTGGGGGGCGGCTATATATAAGTCCCGCAGTGGAAAAATTAAATTAATAAAGTATGAATGTATTATTAATAACTTTATTAATAATGCAATTTAATTTTTCCTCTGCTGGACATATAATTTCTAGAGGTTATGGGCCCAGCACGCTTCCACTGAGGCCGAATGCATGGCCATGACAGAATCAACGAAAGAAGCGATTTGCCTGAACAGACTACCTACTGAAAAGGGTTATCTGGACCAAGAAAAATAAAGATTAGGGCAAGCTTGGGTGTTTTCCACAACCAACCTCTAGGGGGAGTATTGTTGATCCACATAACTAATGTTATGTTTGTTCATCACATATCTAAGTGATCAACATGTGGAGTTGAAGACGACAAATTTCCCTCATTCCGTTGAAGACGATGAATGGTTCATACTTTATTAATAATACAATTTAATTTTTCCACTGCGTGACTTAAAATTTCTAGATTTAGCAAAGCCACAGCACCTTTTCGGCATTTCTTATCAACAATTTCTTCAGGAATTTTCGTGAAATAATAATTTATGTAATAAAGAACCAGATACTCCGTTATTCTCCAATTACCCTTTTTTACTAATATAAAAACATTTATTGGTGTTGTTTTTGCAGCCACGTTACTCCAAAGTTTCAAGGTTGTTAACATCCTAACCTACTCTTTGAAAAAAAATGTTTTTCATTACTAGTGTTTTGCTGATAAATTAAATAATGCTATTACAAGAATATTTATTTATTTCCGTGTTGGTCGAAACGACTCTGGGTCCTCTTTTTTGGAAAGAAAAAGGCTGCACTTTTTCTACGTTTATTTAGCAACCGTTTCGCTAGTCGAGCTTGCTAGCATCATCAGGCTAAAAAGAAATTATTTTGAAAAAATTAATTTCACTTATAAAAAAAAGTCGATAACTTAAAATATATTCCTAAATATACCTACTAACATTTACTAAAATATAAGATCAATTACCTTTGTATTAAACATTGGGTTGTCCCACTGTAGTGCCTCTATCCAACAAATAAGAACAAATAAAGAAAAAGATAAAAAATATTTTTAAAAACCTACCTACCACATACTACTTCACAATCAAGTTTATTCGGAAGTGCTTGCATACGAGTCTGCACAGTGAGTCTATTTTATTATTTATTGGTCGCGTGAGCAAGATTTGCTTAGTTTTCGAGACGATTTTTCAGTTTATGTGCCAAAGCAAAGACATGAAAATGTCAAAAACCAAAAACAAAACAATTTTTTTAATACGTATGCAAGGATGTAAACAGAGAACTGAACTGAACGACACAAAGACAGATGCAGTGTTGTCATAAAACATTTATCATCATCACACAATCATGTGATTGGTTAAAAAATTATGTTTAAAGAAAGGAATAGAATTAGCCAAAGCTCAATTCCTTCCATTCCTTCTATTCCTCTTATTAATGTAATACATATTTTATTTCGTTCATACTTCTTAAGTATGAGTAGTACTTTCTTCATACTTCTTAAGTGATGACTCATCACTGATGAGACAATACTGTGACAAAGTACAACAGAGTATTTATTGTTTAGCAGGATAGTGCATGGCTATGGGGGCTTTGTTCTGTCTGGAGGAGTTATGTTGGATTTTGATATCATGTGGTCTCGGGTGTTGTGTTTCTATATACTTAACAAGCGCTCGGTTCATCTCCGGTCGGAACAACTGACAACGAGTCCGCTGGTACCCGTTCTTGGCTTTGCAGGTTGTCCTCCGTCAGCTCCGAAGAACTGGTGACGAGGAGTTTCGATCTTGGCACATCGACTACAACCTAAAAGGAGAAAAAAAAGTTGATCTCAAACACAATCTCTATGTACCTTGCACTATCCTTATAGGGGACCATCTACAAATCAACCTGCACAATCTCTTAATATTGTTGGAAAATTTAGAAGTTATGGCTATTACAAGGATTTCACGTCCGTCATTATCTGTCCGAGGGTAATGATTTTCATTGGGGACCATCTGCGAGCCAACCCGCACAATCCCTGAAAATTTCATCGAAATCGGTTGAGAATTGTAGGAGTTATGGGTGTGGCAAGGATTTCACGTTTGCGCATGCGCTGCGCCTTCTATCATTCCGGGGCAGATTATTTCCATAGGGGACCACCTTCACGCCAACCCGAAAGATGGGTGGTTCAATCTTGGACATTCTTCATCTTGGACGAAGTGAATTACCCAATAAAACGCTGCAAATTATTACACAATGGTTTATTATTTTTCTATATAGATCACTCGTCTGCAAAGCCACCAACCATCCATCATGAAGAAAAACATCGATCGCATTTCGGTCAGCTAAAATTTGAACGGAGATTAGGCCTATTTTGCGATTCACACTCGTGTTTCTGATTTATAGTTCAACCCTTAAGTACTCGTAGGGAGCGAACGGTTTGTCCTACAGGGCTCCGCATGGTCTCAAAAAATGCTAAAATTTCTATACTATCTTAAATTGATGGAAAAACAATACCTTTATATCAAAAATGTTCGAGCTAGGGCGTTTTCAAAATTGCAAACCTTATTTTTCAACCCTTAGAAGTGGCCTACATCAACCAAAATCTTCGGAGCACAACTAGACCCCAAATGGAGCCTACATACAAAATTTCATCAAAATCGGACAATGCTAAGTGGGGAAAGTACGGCGTACGGCGGACGGACGGCCAAATTTTTATTCGATTTTTGGATTCTACGTACCTTGAAACGTAAACCATCAAATTATGAGGGGGTGTTAAATTTTTTTTTTTCTTGGTCGATTCCAAAGGTTCATTATTGAAAATAATAAACCAAAATAGAGCCGATGATCTTAAGTGACAATCGAGCTGCGATCCATTTCGCCTAAGGGAACAGTGTGAGCTCGCAATCAAGACATTCGGTACTTTAATGTTCGAGAACTTTGGAAAAAAGGGTAACTGAGTATTGACTATACACCTAGTACAGAGAACGATGCGGACATTCTCACCAAGCCATTGACAGAAATCGAGAACCGCAACATCCTGAAGAGGCTTGGTTTAATTTGACAGCTGAAAACCAAAACCTGAATAGAAGGGGTAGTTTGTTGGTGGGCTACTTCATAGGATTTGGTATTTGATCTCCATACAACCACATGTTGTTTACTTGATTGAAAAATCACTTTTGATGTTTTATCTTATGTGAAAACAATAAAATTTTGTGTTAGCGAATTGTGTTTTCTGCTTGTCTCCGTAACACCGCACAATCGCTGAAAATTTCATCGAAATCGGACGAGAATTGTAGAAGTTATGGATGTGGCAAGGATTTCATGACCGACAAACAGACAGACAGACACGGAACCAAAATTTTTCAGGAAGGTCTGAAACGTAAAACGCGCGTGGAAAAGTTTGGAGAACTTTTTTTTTCAACCTTGAAAAGTGAAAACAAAGCTTCTGCTACCTTGGTAGACACGGAAGCAAAAAGTCTGCTAAGTGGATGTGGCACATAGCTTCCTCGTATCTATAACCCGATTTATATAGATGATCCGAAGCATAAAGGTTATTCTCAAAACATCAATCTCTAAGTACCTTCCACAAACCTCATAGGGGACCATCTACATCCCAATCCACACGAACCTTGAAAATTTCGTCGAAATCTGATGAGAAATGTAGAACTTATGGCTTACAAAGAATTCACGTTTGCGCATGCGCAGTGGATACTGTCAATTTGGGGGCCGTGATTTTCTTAGGGGACCATCTACACCAATATTCGTATAATCTCTGAAAATTTCATCGAAATCAAATGGAAAATGTTGAAGTGTCTGTTACAAGGAAATACATGTTTGCGCATGCGCTGCTGCGCATTAAATTGTGTCGTCCTTGTTCTGTTATTCATTACCTCTCCGGTAGTTTTGTCCACGATTTTCCCGTCTTTCAATTCATAGGAGGTTTTCACTCCGAAATTCTCGGCTATGTACTCGTTCAACATCTGCTCCACAGATTTCTGCCATGTCTTCGTCTTTTCCCCTCCAACTTCGAGTGTTTCGGTCGGTTTGGAAGAGTCTTTTCTGTCCGACGTCGACGTACTAACGGTTTCTGACGTGGAGGAACTCATTTCCTCGGATGTCGAAGATCCCACGTCACGGCTATCTACCGACGAAGACGCGACATCCTCGGTATTTCTTTTCTCCATCGAGATGATATCCGAAATTGCACTCTTAAAGAGAATTGTACCAGTAATTTTTACCTGTTTTTGTCAATTATAAATTTGTTGTTTGAGGTGCGTCGACTGTTGAAACAATAACCTAGTGAAGGAAGTTCTTTATCGAGTTCCTCGATATGAAGCAAGAAGATTTGGGATGGATTGGAAAACAGCTCCTTCGGAGCCAACGGATGTGATATAGAAATCCGTTCAGCTGTGTGAGCCACCATTACAATGTCACTCTCAACAATAACGAACTCCAACTACAAATTCCATGTTTCGGTTAAAATGTCCATTATATCAAAAGAAAATATTTCATTAGCCATAATGTTTGTACAGTTCTGAGGGGTGACACTTTCAAAAAATAGCTAACGACTTAATAACAGTAATATAGGTATGTTTGGAATCAGCGCAGGTACTTCTCTGTAAATTGACCAAAAACACCGAAATCGGTCTTTTGGGGATCCAAAACCGTAAAAATAAACGTTATTGAAGTAAGTACTCAATGTACCCAGGGGGACGAGTAGAGAATTTTTTGAGGATTTTAGCAAGAAATGCAATATTGTACTTACTGCTAAAGTATATTCACTTAGGTACCTTATCAAAAACTGGTGACACAAAAACGGGTGACACTTTCAAAAAATAGCTAACGACTTAATAATAGTAATATACCTAGGTATATTTGGAATCAGGGCAGGTACTTCTCTGTAAATTGACCAAAAACGCCGAAATCGGTCTTTTGGGGACCCAAAACTTAATCAATGTGCCCAGGGAGACGAGTAGAGAATTTTTTGAGGTTTTTAGCGAGAAATTCAATATTGAACTTACTGCTAAAGTATATTCACCTACCTTATCAAAAACTGGTTGAAATATTTCTTTGAATATTCGCTTATTCACTCGTGCAGACGAATGGGACTTCTTGATGGATATATTATTATGTTTATTTGACGACATTTTGTACAAATTTACAAGAAGAAAAAAAATGCATGAAGGAATGCGACAAGCTCAGATTTCCTACCCGACGTCAGGCTTGGCCCGTGTTGTAGGGTAGGATCTTTGCAAAAACGCTCCTTCTCGGTAAATAAATTTATACTTTTATTTTTTTTATTTCAAATCAAAAACACACCTGCTCCCTATATGACTACAGGTGTACACCACAGGTAATGTCATGTTCATAAAAAATTCATAAATTGATACTATCAATTACCTAGTAAGTAAGAAATAAATTACTGAATAATAGATAACTTTTTTTTTACACGACTCTTGACTAGGGTTTATACTTGGACGCTATTTAGTAGTCTCCGGTTCTATACATATGCGCTATACATGTGTCTCTAGAGACAAGACTCGGACCGGTTGCGGGGCCGTGAGTTCGAGGCTCGCCTCAGGAGCATATTTTCGGGTAAGCCGGTCGCAGTTCCCCCTCGTCCCAGCCCAGGGCGGTGAGGCCAATGGGAAGCCATGAGCGAAATCATCAGAACAAATTCTGATCTTCCCGTAGAAAGACAGCTGATGAAGTCCGCCACGCCAGGAATGGCAGTCGGACGAAACTCCAACCTGAAATGTTTGTTTACTTCACTACTACTACTTACTAATAGCCTCTCGCGTATAAAGTTCCCTTCTGTAACTTGTTACTTGCTTTTGGTTTATTATTTTCAATCATAACCCTTTGGAATCGACCAAAAAAAAAAAAAAAAAAAAATCCAACCCCCTCCCCACTCAAAATTTGTATGTTTACGTTTTAAGGTAGGTAGTACGTAGAATCCGAAAATCAAATAAAAATTTGATTTTGAAAACACCCTACCTCAAAAACGTTTGGTATAAAGGTATTATTTTTTCGTCAAGTTAAAATAGTATTGATTTCTTTAGAATCGAATGAGACCACCTAGAGCTCTTATGGGCCTAGAGGGCTTATGAAAAATCAGAAACACGAGTGTGAATCGCAAAAGAGGCCTAATCTCCGTTTGTATTAAATTTTAGCTGGCCAAAATACGATCGTTGTTCGTTTCTTCGAGAATTGTCTTCAGTTTTGTGTCCTTAGCAACCAGTAATCAAATTACCCAATGCACCCACAACTACCTATTTCTTCGAACTGAGTGTGAAGCGTTTATTTCTTCCAAATAAACTTAATTGTGAACTAGGTAGGTAGAATCTATGGTACCTGTAGTTCCAATCTATATTGAAATAATAAACCTTTGTGTAATAATTTGCAGCGTTATTGTATTTTGGTCGATGGAACTTCAGGGGACTTTTCATGTTGTAATTTACTTCTATCGTAATCTGAGTAGAATGAAGTTCGGGCTGCGTGTTATCAGTGTGAGTCTAGATACAGGGCCAATTACATTCCCTGCGGCGGCTTATCTGGTATTAAATTTCGTTTTTTATTCATACTATTCTGAAAGCGATTTCATCTCTCATTCACCTTTTCTTTTTGGCACGTGTTTTTTCTTCGTTTGTGTACGCGGTTTTCGATGTGTATTGTTCAAATACAGGCACGGATCGATAATTTTGTGTCGAGGGAGGGGGGGGGGGGTCGTAGGTGTAAAATTGGGACTTACAATATTAGGGCTGCAAATATTAAATGTACAGACTGTTATAAATTTCATTTGATTATCATCACAGATCGACGATATCACAAATGTATCTAATAAGTATTTTTTCAAAAAAAATCGGTATTATCTTCAGTTGAGACGACTTCCCATAGATTTTCTCTTCTAGTCTTCTAGTCTTCTAGTTCTAAACGTAGATTGAATGACCAAGTTTTCTAATAGGCTATTGAGACATATTATTATACTCACGATGAACTGTTGAGGTTACATGACAAGCCCTGCTGCTTACGCGAGCTTCAACTTCTTCTCGGGGGAAACAAATTTTTCAATCAGAAGCGTCACGGTGAGGTGAGCTGGCGGCCTGAAGATGATTAAGGGCCAATTACTGGCCCGACGGCGATCGCACCTTCCTCGAGTCGAGTTCATTGAGTAGCAGGAGGCCTCTCGAATGTAAATAAGCGGTTGGAGAAATCCCGACAACTCTGAAGGGAACAAAAACAAGTCGTCTAAATTGATTCTCAGTAGCCGCACGCTGACAAATAATGACCGTTTAGTGGTGTATAATTATGAATCTTTTTCGAAAAGGTGGTTTCCAATTAGATATGAGATACAATGCTAGTGTTGAGTAGGTATACGATTTTGGAATCGATTCAATTTCTTCACCGAGAAGGCAACTGTCCACAATATTGCGTAGAGGATATTGTCAACGGAAGCTATGGAAAATGCTTTAAAAATGGCGGCTAATCAGCATTGGTCACCTTACCGTGCCGAGGGAAGTTAGTGGGGAAATTAGTCCAATAACGGCGATTGCTTTGGTCGGTCCAGTTTCTGTACTGATGAGGACAGCTCCGAAGGAACTGGTCTGAGTACGGCGGTTATTCAAATTAAGTTGGTTTTGAAATGTATCAATATTTTGAACGTTTCATGATATCATATAATATATTATATCATATATTATTCATGATTTATATATTTATATGATGTATATATTATAAAAATGTTTGAGGTATCAAAATATCCAAAGAAACAAATTCCAATGTATCAAAGTGTCCATCGTTCCAAAATGTCCAACCTATCAAAATTTCCAAAGTGCAAAATCATTTTCCATTTCCTTGTATCAAAGTGTCAGTCTTACCAAAATGTCAAATCTATTCACATTTCCAGACTTTCAAAACGCCCGACGTATCAAAATTTACAACCTACCAAAATTTCCAATGTCCAACGAAACGAAATTTCCATTGTACAAAATTTCCAAAGTATAAAAATGTCCAGTGTACCTTAAATCCTTTTTAATTTCCACGTATCATTAAGTCCATCTTATTAAAATATTCAACCTATCGAAATTTGTAATGTGTCAAATCCATTTCCGTTTCCATGTACCAAAGTTTCCAACGTACCGAAATAAAAACTCATCAAAATGTCCAGTATGTCAAGACGACCGACGAATCAAACACCTTTCCCAATTTATCAAAGTATTCAACGAAAAAATGTCCATTGTGTCATATTTACATATCAACATTCGCAATGTATCATTGACAATTCATTTTTGGAAAAATTTGGACCTCTACAATCGATGGTGTTGTACGTGAATATTTACATCACAGCATTGTATCAGCACTCAGCAGTCATGTCCATCTGGCTTCTTGGTATCAGGGTCCGAGATCCGACCTCGGACATAATGAGGGACAAGGTTGAATCACCTTGTTCCATGAATGGTGGAGGGAGGATTGTGCCTCTTCTGGCTATGCTATCAGCCGACGCTTCTCCTCCCCATGGGGTTCGAATTCAGCTCCAAGACCCACGGGGCTCACTTGCTCGAGCCGTGGCACGCCGTCGTGTGGCCGTAGCCCTGAATTCAGACCAGATAAATGATCCTCCTGTTAGGACTCGGGTGGTCATCCACTCCAGGATGAACAGTGGGTAACCAGCTCGAATCAAATCCTTGGCTGACTTGCCATGCCATATCCCTCGCCAGGTGATAGTTGCTCCAAATACCTTTAGTTGGTTTCGCTGAATGTTTGCAAGTGCTGCTGCAGCCTATAGCAATGCGTGAACTTCATATTTTTGAATTTTGAAAGCATTGATGTTTGCGAGGTAGCCAGAGCCAGAGACCAATGAAAGCTTGGTGTTCCCACCTAGAGGTCAGGACGATAACCTCGCTGTTGGTGTGGCTCAAGCCATACTGGCCATCCTTTACAAAAAGCATAGCCTTCTAAAAAAATTTCCGAAAAAAAATTTCAATTGTACCATATTTAGGTACATATCAAAATTCCCAATGTATCAAATTCACGGTGAATCCGTATTTGGGAATGTGAGGCTCCCCGGCAGTAATTTGTGCTAATTTCGACGTTTGAATTGTGCCTATTCCATTTAAATGGGCAAACCATTTCAGAGACTGAGGTTTTTTAATGACATTTCGGAAAACACAATAATTTATTGTTACTCTCATATCAGGCTTCGTACATTGAAACGAATTGGGCAGTTATTGTTGTCCTGGTCTGACACATCTCTCTAAAGGTTCTTCGAGTTTTCCGTCATTATTTGATTGTCTGGAACTTTTAATGGTCATTTCCTGCATTTTAAAAGCTAATTTTCCAGTGTTTTCACAATTTCAAGATCGATTTCAATGGGATTTTTCTAGGAATAATAATAGCAAAATCTAACGATCTCGAAAAAAGGGTAGGTTCTTTGTTGATTTCTACTCAATTCAGTCTTGACGGTGGAAAAGGCTACTCTGTTATGACCGCTCGAGCCCGTAAGAATTCTCCGAATGAAAGAAGAAAAAAAACACTTCTTTCTTCATGGCCGTGGCTCCTGTTATAGTTAATTATCATTTTCTCCTCTTTATTGTGTGACAACTTCCTGTTTCGTTAATGAGAACTTGATTGGGAGACCCCTTCACTCCGTTTTAAACTCCTTAAGTCTGGTCTCGTGTTGATGAAGCAGTTGGGAGGAGAAGGGTGTCGAACAGGTTTTTGTGGAGCTCCTGGTTGTAGCAGCTTGTGTGAGAATCGAGTGACATCAATCGACAGGCTTCTTCCTAATCTTCATAATTGATCACACCTAAATTGTTATATTTTTGCTTCCTACTATTGTATTTGTGCAACTGGTAGGAAAATAATTCGAAATAATTTCGGTCCTCCGAAATCATAACAGAGCACTTCAGTGGAACTTTGAAGAGGTTTATTAAACACATGTTGAATTTTGGGGTCCGTATATAATCACAAATGGTTGGTTGTTCAGTTGACATAATTCCATCGCTCCCCCTTCAACTGAACTCCCAGACTCTTCCTCAAATTGAGGGTGGTTTTCGGGAAACGCTTTTGCCTGAATGTCCGCAATTTTTCGAAACGACAATTCTCGATTCGGGTCAACAGGTCTATCTTCTGGAATTTTTCGTAAATATCCCCTTTGTATATGCCTGATGAGATACGAAATTCGACCCATCTTCCTTTTTCAAATTTCCAAGGCCCACTTCATAATTCTCCTCCATGACTGTTAATTCAAAAATTTTCCGTAGATATCTAAGAAAGTCCTTGAGTGTATACTCTGTGGCTACGTGCGAATCGTCTTTCTTGTGATTCCGTAAAGCTGTTATCATCTCTTCATCATACATATTACATAACTCTCCTTCATATCTCTTACTTAACTTTTCATCGAATTTAGCGCGGAAAGAAAACTTGGAACATTAGAACATGTTGTTCTAATTACCACTGC
Source organism: Apolygus lucorum (assembly GCA_009739505.2). NCBI lineage: Eukaryota > Metazoa > Arthropoda > Insecta > Hemiptera > Miridae > Apolygus > Apolygus lucorum. Next base: position 17,540,363 of record CM019172.2, on the reverse strand, counting down.
ATGTCGAGTTTCATGGTACACTCATAACACTGGTTGGAAAACACTCAAAACCCACCCACAATCGATTTAGAGAATAATTGACGTAATTAGGTACTTGTAGCTACTCCATCGAATATTTCCAGGTCCAATATTTGATTATGTTTATTACATACTTCCAAATGATTTTATAGAACATCGTCCAACAACAACTAGGTCTATTCAGCATTACCTAATGCAATTACAAGAGATGATGAACAAAATAAGAGCCCAGCCAGCAATTTTTGTCCACCCAGAGTTAGAAAAATGCACGCATGTTTTTGTTCGAGGTGAACGGAAAAATGCAAAGTTAACCCTAATTGGACCATGGTGTCACTAGTTTCACCGAAAACATTTCAGGAACTCCACAGCTTTCCCAAGGTGTCACCTAAGTTACCAAAATCAAACTGCAATTTTAATGGACAGCAGAAGTTTTTGTGGGCTATGTGAAGTCTCAGAATATAGTCGCGACAAAAATTTTCAAAGAAATCAATAATAACAAATTTTAAAATTGTTCAAAAAGATTTTTTTTCTTCAAAAATGTTCAAAATATTTTCAAAAAAATGGTTAAAAAATTCAGCTCGATCCTTTAATTTTTAAATTGCAATTTAAATCCAGTTAATCTGGTGACACCTCGGGACAGCTGTGGAATTCCTGAGATGTTTTCGGTAACACCATGGTTCAATTAGGGTTAAAGCTTCCCTACCAAGGTCCTTATTCAGTGATATACGAGGAACAACGACGTTCACTGTAAGAATCAATGGCAAAGACTTTTCCATTTGCCGGTTTCACTTCACCGTTTAAAACAGCATTCATCTACCAGGAAGAAGGAGAACAAAGCCGATCATTCCAAATCACGTTTCAAGATGAGATTCAACCTGCAGCTACAAGAATAGCACAAGAAGAATCACAAGAATTGCAGCCACTTCCCAAAGCAATAACAACCTCTGAGCCTTGGATAGAACGACCTAAAATAATAAAATTAGAAGTGGAAGACAAGTCCGCCTACCTGTTCGCATTGCTGCTCAACATCTTTACTGAAGAGGGGGTAGTTTGTGGTAGCTACTCCATTGATTATGATTATCTATATATATAAAGAGGTGGAAGGGCCCGAGCGCTATCTAGCGACGATAGTTGAACCTTCTCTTCTTTTTTGGCAAGATGGATGCACATCCGTTATCGACCGGCGGTAATGTCTGTAGATCCCTGCCTAATCTGTAGGAAACCAGAAATTTGCCCTCGATGAAAAAGACAATCAAATCTGTTTGAGGCATCACTAACAAAGGCATTCAGTCTGAAATAAAAATCTATGTACTCGTAGGTAAAAAACATTAATTTTTAAAGCATTGTATTAGGGATGGGTATCGATACTCGATATTTCAAAATATCGATACTTTTGTACCGATACTCGATATTTTAGTACCGATACTGCACTATCCGATATTTTTGGATATCGATACTTTGGATCCGATATTTCTAAATATCTAATATCGATACTGTTCTCGCGGAAAATTCAACATAATGGCTAAAAAATGAAGAAGATAGTAGGCTTATGTGTCATTACTCTTTGGTTGCACAAAATTTGTTATTTTATAACACGTTATTTAATAACGTTTATATCATGGAAAAAATCACTCTGCTTCAACTCTTAATAATGAATAAAAGTTGTTGAAAAAATTATTTTTCTTGAGAAAATTGGATGATATTGATAGATTGTGACACTAAAGTATCGATACTCGGTATTTTAAAATATCGATACTCGTGCCCAACGATACTTGGGATATCGATACTCGGATACGATACAGTATCGATACAAAATATCGATACTTTTATAACGATACCCATCCCTACATTGTATTATTTAAGAAGTAATTAGAAATTCAACACACGATACAACTGATAAGAGAGATATCCTAGGTTTTTGAGCTCCGGAAGATTCATCTTATCTTCGCTAGGCAGCACTTTCTTCCCCTAGATGCTCCTTTTATTTCAGACGTGGAAAATATATTCACTTTTGAGTTTCATAAATGTTGCACGCAATAATTTACCTAGGATGTATTCCAGAGTATAAAACCAAAGTACTCCCCTAAAAAAATTGATTTTTTGAAGAGCCGTAAAAATTTATTTGATAACAAGTCCAGTGTCAACTNATAATTGCAATACTCAAACTACAAGGCTTTCTAAAAGTATCAAACTCAAAATAGTGAGGAGTTTGCGAGCGCAGGCGGCAGGTATTTGCCATTACCGAGACGAAATAAACGCGATATTCTTGTCGAAATCGACTCCGATAACTCCACCATCAATCCGTCATCAATAATAGGAGCATTATCGTGATTGTGAAACCTCGTGGAGGCTATCTGAGAACTTTCATCGGTTGTCACTAATAGCTGAGAAGTGACTCAACGCCTCAAGCAACATGAAACGCATCAACCATTGATGCTTGCACAATCGGGGGAGTCCCCACGAGCTCACATGAGGGTTTCAACCTCGCCCAATTAGGGTGGCCATTCTTAGTACTGTTTGATTGAAATTTTGCATTTTCGAAGTCTATATTTGAGATCTTGTGAAAACTGATCCTTAAAAAGAACAATTTTTTAGCTTGATTTCACTCCTAATCGGACGAGCTAACCCTTTATAGATCTTTCGGTGAGTCCACGACCTGAAAATTATTTCGCCGTCATTTTCATCCTCTTACCTCAAATAACCATGAAATTCAATAAAACAATGAAAACCCTTAAACATTCCATTTTGGAGTTTCCTCTCATTTCCTCTCATCAACATTGTAGGTGTTTCTTAGAAGGAACATGTTACTTGGAACTATCTTTTGCTTCGATGACACAAAAGATGAAATAAGGCATCAAATGTCAGAATTTTCTCGTTGTACTACCTGTATGGATAAATGAGTTTTATCAGCCTTACTGAGGCACAGTATCACATTTTTTCAATGGTAAGAATGTTACTTTATCAACAAGGTGACACGAAAATTTTGTAGCTTTCTTATTTGACTAGTACAAATTTGCAGACGAATAATAACTTATTTGTAATTTGTTGACTGAAAATAACAAATAAAAATTCACTAGGCATCGTGCGATTTTAACTTTGGAGTGTTTCGAAGGCTTTGAACTGCTTCGTCTTCCGAACCTGAATTATTATTGGAAATCACTCCGACAGCGAGATCTACAAGTTTTGAGAGATATCTCTCTCTCGCAGACGGTCGATTATTTGCTTAAAACGCTGCAAATTATTACACAATGGTTTATTATTTTTCTATATAGATCACTCGTCTACAAAATCACCAACCATCCAATATGAAGGAAAAAAAAAAAAAAAATCAGAATCACCAACTATCGATTACATTTCGATCAGCTCTAATTTGAACGGAGATTAGGCCTCTTTTGCGATTCACACTCGTGTTTTGATTTATATATATATATATTTCAAAATAAACACCTAAATTTCCGTAGGGAGCGAACGGTTTGTCCTACAGAGCTCCGCGTGGTCTCAAAAAATTCTAAAAATTCTATAGAATCTTAAATTGAAGGAAAAACAATACCTTTATATCGAAATTTTTTGAGTTAGGGCGTTTTCAAAATTTCAAAATTGATTTTGGAACCCTTAGAAGTGACCTACCTCAACCAAAAGCTTCGGGGCACAACTAGACCCCAAATGGAGCCTACATACCAAATTTCATCAAAATCGGTCAATGCTAAGTGGCAAAAGTGCCGCGTACGGCGTACGGCGGACGGCGTACGGCAGACGGCGGACGGACGGCAAAATTTTTATTCGATTTTTGGATTCTACGTACCTTGAAACGTAAACCATCAAATTTTGAGGGGGTGTTAAAATTTTTTTTTTCTTGGTCGATTCCAAAGGTTCATTATTGAAAATAATAAACCAAAAACAGAAAAAAAAACACAATATCAGCTTTTTTCAGCAAAAGAACAAACGAGATTTTGTTCCTTTGAAGGGATACTTGTATTTCATCTTACAGGAATCTGCTCCATCAGAGGATCATAGTTTTCACTTTCATAAAACTGCGCTTTACTTTTAGAATATCGTCAAAAGTATGCAAAATCCAGTCAATTCAATTCACTTTCTGCGGAGATATTCCTTTCTTGAGGCGAAAAGGCTTGGTTTTAGGCAATAGCTATACCTTCAAAAATTCACTTCACATTGACCGAGGAGACTGAAAGAGGAATCCATCTGAAAAGTTTTTCTTCTTCCACACGTTAGAGTGATTTCAGTTGACTAGACCTATCCATTGATGAAAAAACTGAAACTCTATAGATGAAAACACATGGGAAGTATCCAGGTAGCCTTGAAGTAGGTGTTCCTCTGAAGGAACAAAAACCGGAAAAGGGTTAAAATCTAATTCGCACAACATGAGTGAATGGAAGAATTTTCGGTCGTGGTGTCTTGGAATTGGTGTCTTCAGAAGTCTTGGAATCCTAGATGCACAAAAACTCCCCACAGATTCGATATGAGAATGAAATGAGGTTTTGATGAGTTTTTGGATCACTGACAGCTTGCACACATTTATTGGGTAGTTTGAGACCTCACACATAATAAGAGGTTATTATTTCATCAGTATCGGCTCTGTAAGAACCGGGGTGAACGTAAAAAAAACGTAAACTCATCTCAACTATGTTGATGTTTGGTAACACAAGCAACTGTCAACATACGATGTCTAAAAATAAGGTTACCAAAAATGCTGTTGAAAATCGAAAAACGCTTTATATTGAATGAACTTTCCAGGTTGTGTACCACAATAAACTTGCGTATATTTACGTACAAACTCAACATACCAAAATATGTATTTTTTTTTAATTTGGCATTAATTATTTATACAGCCATACAGATACTTACAATCTCATCAAGCATCACACCTCACATCACATGTATCAAACATATACATTACACGATCTCAAAAAATTATAAATTTCTTTACATACTGCATAATTGTTTTGCTGGAGTAAAGTGATATAATTGAAAGGATTGATAGCTACTTTAGTGACACTTCTGAAAAATTGTTCTCTTTGCACCTCCTAATTACTGCATTCCATCACAATATGTTCAAGGGATCCATTTGGATCCCCACAGCTGCTACACTCTGTCGATGACTTCTTCCCGAAGAAAAACAGGTATTTGTCGCATTTCCCGTGGTTTGCTCTCAGCCTGCAGATCGTTCTTCCAAAGTCTTTAGGGACATTCCTTCGCATTATCCAGGGTCTACGAGGTAGTACAGGCTGTATCGTCTTGAAAAATGCTCCTTTCTCCATCGTTGTGAACATGTTCTGCCATTATGTCCATAAATTAAAGATGGAAGGGAAAAAATCCTCAACCTCGATATTCATCGCGAGCCTCTGACCTTCATTTGCTCCAAAATATGTATTTACTTTTCTTCATAATCACCGACTAGCTCAATACACTTTTCCTGACTGGGCACCAGTTTTTTTACCCTCTCATATGAAAGGTTTGGCTCGTCACTCTTACATCGACTGTTGTGTCACGTTATTCTATGTTAATTAAATTTTCATTTATTGTTATTTCGATAGAATGTTCACTTATCCATATTTTTAAAAATGTTTCACTGATCTTATGTAGGAATAAATGCGTTACTATTGTTGTTTGTAAAGCGTTAGCACGTTATAAACAACAGTGTTATTAAAGATAAAATGAAAAATTGAAACAAGGCATCCTTAAAAATAGCACAAAAATCTCTAAAACACAAACACGGAAATGCAAGTAGGAGTTTTGATTTTGGAGAACCCACATTTCGAAGTTCCTTTGGTGGTGACGAGAGGTTTTACGGTTTCACTAACCGTTTTGAAGATCGAATGAGACCATCAGGATGACTGTACAACTAACCATTCGCTCCATACTAGCGTTTATTGAACAAAGAACAATGAAAACACGAGTGAGAAAGACCGGTGATTTTGTCATCCCGAAGGCAGAACGAGGCACACCCATCCTCCTCTCACTTCAACTCAATCCGGAACGATAGCTTAAAACCTCCTTTTAATGAGACTGTCAATCAAAGCCTCGACTTGTCCCTCTTCATACGTCTCATCGTTCGATAATTTGTATGGACGTCGTGGTGATTACAAAAGCGAATTCTCAGTCAGTCACAATTGAGTATAATATTGCTGCGAGGACGTGCTCATTCTACCTATCATATTCCAGAATCAATCTACATATCTACGAGGCATTACGCGTGCCTCGGTCGTAATTTGAGCCCATTGTTTAGAGGGGATATTGGATGAAAACCTCGTTTGCTCTGAGTCATTTGGTATCGGTGGATCGTTACGAGACGTTGGGAGATCATGGTAATTCGTTCGACCGACTGCGGATATTCATTACAATCAAGTAGACTGATCTGTGAGGACAACTAGTGGGTCGCATTGTCTTGAGCCTCGTCCACACCTGCAAACCATATACAATATTCAATATGAGCAAACGCCGTGAATAACATTCCACTTACTTCTCATCAATTGATCGCCACAAAAAAAAGTCCTCATTTTTCCCGAAGGGAGGTACGTTGGATGTGCTTGAAAAGTTCTAGATTCTAAGAGTGAGAGGTCTGGCAAATGTCCAAATGAAGTGGTCTCTCAACTTGTTTCAACTTTTATAAGGTTCATTCCTGCAATAGATTGGTAGGTATCCCTTCCACTTTGTCTGCCTAGATTGGCATTTGTTGATCCTCCCAGATCCCTTTACTTCTCTGAGCCAATAAGGATTCAAGTTATCCTTTCATTTATATCTCCTTCAATCTGATTGGGGATTGAGTATGCCTTTTACTTTCTCGACCTATGGGATTCAAGCTTCTTTTCACCTGAGACTATACAGGGTGTCTAGAAAATAGCTCTCATTCCTTCAAGGGGTCGATTCAACAACTAATTTGTAACAAAAATTGTCTATTAGCAATTTTTTTAGAGGCTCCTTTTCCGAGTTATTTCAATTTTTTAAAAATTATTTTTTCATGATTTTGACCTTATGTCATTTGGTAATAACTTCTTTAATTTGCTGTGATAATTACAATTTGAGGACACCGTTGGAAAGAGCATTAAATTTCCCATCTCCCTGAAACCAAATTCATTTTTTGCAGTTGAATAAAGCAACTTGAAAAGTGAACTTGGTAACTTTTCGAAAACTTTTCGTTTTTCAACGCCCGCAATTTCCAAATAATTCAGGATAATTAACTATTGCCGGTAAAGCTAAAAACTGCGCCAGAATCTCAGCTTTCTAACGGTGTAATGAAAAAAATGCCAAGTGGGTGTGGCACATTGCTTCCTCGTATCCATAACCCGATTGTATAGTGATGATCCGGTGCATAGTAGTTGATCTCAAAACATCAATCTCTAAATACCTTGGACTACTCTCATAGGGGACTCTACACGTCGACCGGCACAATCTCTGAATATTGTTGGAAAATGTAGAAGTTAAGAATATACTTTCGCGTATGCGTAGTGGCTACTATCAGTCTGGGAGCGATGATTTTCGTAGGGGACCATCTACACGCCAACTCGCATAATCCCCGAAATGTCATCGAAATCGGACGATTGTAGAAGTTCTGGCTGTGGCAAGGATTTCATGACAGACAGACTGACAGACACACACGAAACCAAAATTGTTCACCGAGGTCTAAAACGTAAAACGCGAGTGGAAATTTCGATTTTAGATAACTTTTTTTCAACCTTGAAAAGTGAAAACAAAGCTTCCCCTACCTTGGTAGACTGGGAAGCAAAAAGAAATATAATATAATATATTATATAGTGTAATAGAGCCCTAAGTGTAATAGTGTAATATATATAGTGTAATAGAGCCCTTTTTGCTAATTTTTTAAATGATATTATCATTTAAAAAATTAGCAAAAAGGGCTCTATTACACTCGAAATTGAGAGACCTCCTGGTTTTGGGTGGATGGAAGTCGAATTGTACGCAGCTGTCATAAGGTATCCATCTTATGTAACCATTGTGAGCCCTGTACCAAAAACGTATGTGCCCTCCTACGGATGTAGTTACGAACTACGAAAATACAATCACACTCACTTTCAGTGCTATTTCAAACTGAACATTGACTCGTTATAACAAACAATATTTGTACCTTGACGAGTTTTCAAAATTCTCAACACTATGATGAATCGGATGCACGTTTGGAGACCGCAAAAGGGAAAAATAACCTGACCCTGAGCCACCCTGTGACCTGAAAGCAAACGTCTAAACTCACCTCTAAGTCGACGGGGACGTGCTAACAATCGTCGATTTGAAAGGGAATCGATCGAAAGTCGAAATCAAGTAAAGAGGCGTTTGAGAGGGTCAAAATATATTGAGGTGGATTGTGAAGCAGATATGTTTGTTTACTCGGCTTTGGGGAATAGCCGTGCGGGTTGCCGTTGAATGTAAACATTCAACCGATTCCGGAGGCGAACGTTTGGTTACACAATTGATGTTTCGTCTGACAAGTTGAAAGAACCCCATCTGACGCGTAGCCTATCTGGCAGCACGATCTCCAATAATATCGAGATATTCGGCCACCAATGAGGTCGGAACATGCGATACACAATTTTGATTAGAGGAAGAATAAGGAAAAATTAAAGAGAACCCTTTTTAAAAACAAGCTTTTATTTGTTGTTAATAAAACGAACTAAAAAGTTAAAAATGAATTACCTCTAATAAGAAATGTAACACTTTATCGCAGTCCCAATTTAATAAATAAAACGCTGCAAATTATTACACAACGGTTTATTATTTTTATATAGATCACTCGTCTACAAAATCACCAACCATCCAATATGAAGAGAAAACGCTGCAAATCATTGCTCAAAGGTTTATTATTTTCTGTATAGATCATCCTTCTGTATAGATCACTGGTTCTCCATCAATAGCACCTACCACCATCTGCATTCTCCCTTGACCTTCCCTCTCAAATTTCAGCTCCTGCGTTCAATAGGATTGAAAATGGCTTCGGAGCTCACTCACCTGATCAGTGATCAGAAGAGTGAAGAAGATCTCCTAGAATGCTGGAGACGCCTGGAAGAGCACTTCCATTCAATAGGATTGAAAATGGCTTTCGAGCTCACTCAGCTGATCAGTGATGTGAGGAGTGAAGAAGATCTCCTCGAATGCTGGAGACGCCTGGAAGAGCACCTCCATTCAATAGGATTGAAAATGGCTTTGGAGCTCACTCAGCTGATCAGTGATGTGAGGAGTGAAGAAGATATCCTCGAATGCTGGAGACGCCTGGAAGAGCACTTCCATTCAATAGCATTGAAAATGGCTTCGGAGCTCACTCAGCTGATCAGTGAGCAATGATTTGCAGCGTTTTTTACCTACAAACATTGTTTTACCTACCAATTTTTTTTACCTACCACACCTACCTATTGGTAGGTACTACCTACCACACTATAATGGCTTCACACCTTCACAATCAAGTTTATTAGAAAGAACTAAACGCTTCACACTCGATTCGAAAAATAGAAAGCTTGATATGGAAATTTGATTACTGGTTACGCAGAAGGCAAAACTGTATACAAATCGAAGAAATGAACAGCGATCGCATTTTAGTCAGATAAAATTTGAACGGCGATTAGACCTCTTTTGCGATTCACACTCATGATTCTGTTTTATCGAAGGAAAACTTTCAAATACTCGTAGGGACCGAACGGTTTGTCCTACAGAGCTCCGGGTGGTCTCAAACATTTTTTAAATTTCAATACTATTTGAAATTGTTGAAAAAACGATACCTTTATTTCGAGAGTTTTCGAGCTAGGGCACTCTTGAAAATTTCAACCCTTAATTTTCACCCCTTAGATGTGACTGACATCAACCAAAAGCTTCGCGGCACAACTAGGCCCCAAACGGAGCCGATATACCAAATTTGAACCAAATCGGTCCAGTGTTGCTAAGAAAAGTGCCGCGTACGGCGGACGGCGTACGGCGTACGGCGTACGGCAGACGGACGGAACATTTTTTGGATTTTCGGATTCTACGTACCTTGAAACGTAAAACATCAAATTTTGAGGGGGGGTTAAAATTTTTTTTTCTTGCTCAATTCCAAAGGCTTATTATTGAAAATAATAAACCAAAATCAAAAAAAAAAAAAAAAAAAAAAAAATCAAAATCATCAACCATTGATCGCATTTTGGTCAGCTCTAATTTGAACGGAGATTAGGCCTCTTTTGCGATTCACACTCGTATTTGGATTTATATATATATATATTTCAATATAAACCCTTAAATTTTCGTAGGGAGCGAACGGTTTGTCCTACAGAGCTCCGCGTGGTCTCAAAAAATTCTAAAAATTCTATAGAATCTTAATTTGAAGGAAAAACAATACCTTTATATCGACATTTTTTGAGTTAGGGCGTTTTCAAAATTTCAAAATTGATTTTGGAACCCTTAGGAGTGACTTACATCAACCAAAAGCTTCGGGGCACAACTAGACCCCAAATAGAGCCTACATACCAAATTTCATCAAAATCGGTCAATGCTAAGTGGCAAAAGTGCCGCGTACGGCGTACGGCGTACGGCGGACGGACGGCCAAATTTTTATTCGATTTTTGGATTCTACGTACCTTGAAACGTAAACCATCAAATTTTGAGGGGGTGTTGAAATTTTTTTTTTCTTGGTTGATTCCAAAGGTTCATTATTGAAAATAATAAACCAAAAGCGGGTTACATTTAGCATCTTCTTTTTCCTCTTGCTATCACAACTTAACAGGCTTTTATTTATAAAATTGGCACCGTAATAAAGTGTTATATTTCTTTTTTTTGGTAATTTATTTTTACTTTTTAGTTCATTTTATTAACAAAAAAAGCTTGTTTTTGAAAAAGGTTTTTTTTTAAATTTTAATCTACGACTAAAATTTTATGAATTGGAAGATTTTCCCTTATGAATTGGAGGATGCCTTTTATGAATTGGAAGATGATCCCCAGGAATTGAAGGATGACCTCGTAAGAATTGGAAGATGATCCCATAGGAATTAAAGGATGGAGGAATTATGAAATGGAGGCTACCCTTCATGAATTGGAAGATGGTCCCCTATGAATCGGATGACGGCCTCCTATGAATTGGAGTATGTCCATTATAAAATTGAGGATGGTCCCCTCTGCATTGGAAGATGGTCTTTTGAAAGTGAATAATATTGCATTGGCATACGATTTATACATGCATGCAAAATTTCAGCTCATTCGGATACCGAGAATCAGATCAAATTTAACTTGCTCGATTTCATTAATGACAGACAGACAACGAGACAGGTGAAACAAAATAAAAGCTTGTAAAAATAAAAAAAATAATATTCTTTATTGTTGGAGTTAGAAATTTAAACATACCTGGTACGTAAAATATACCAAAACATGGTTACAGCAATAGATCCTGTTGAAGAAACCCCCAAAACAACAACTCAAGCACGAGTAATTGTTTTTAATTAATTATATTTCAAATTGGATTTTGGTATTTTGGATTACACAGTTTGAGTTACATTTAATTTTTTTCATTTTCATGTCTTTTTTGTGACACATAAAATCAAAAAGCGTTACTTATCATGGCGTCAGTGTTTTCATAACTGGTTCTATTTATTTACAAAAGGATGTTAGAATTAATACACTGAATATCAAAAAATCTCTCAGAATAGAAGAGAAAGAGAAATTCTCTCAACGAGAGGAAGTTGAAAATCCTCGAACAAATTCGTATTCTTAAAAATTTTCAAAATTCGAACACGTTTTTATTAGAGAACTGTTCAAACAATTTTGCACACTTTTTGAACCGATTACCCACAGTTCTACGGTAATCTTGAAGAGAAATCCGTTTGCGGAATAAAAATATCTCGATCCGTTCTCAAATGGGGATTAAAAGAAATTTGTCCCCGATGGTGCTGCCATCTCTTATCTCTGAATCTCACCAAAACCTCGAGACATTTAGCCTTAAAAAGTCTCAATGTCTGTAGAATCGTATGCAAGTTTTGAGCGCTTTTCATTCAATTGGCTTCTGAGTCTACCAAGGCACCTAGCGGAAACATTGTTTTCACTTTTTCAGAACATAAATAATAATTGACTATAATTTGAGAAGATAATAATTCATAATACATTTCCAAGTTTAGAAACCTCCTCGAGGTTGAAAAATAGTATAGCTCCTTAAAATATAAAGAATCAAAGTTTGTTAGTGATCTTACAATTATTAAAAATTTCGTTTTAGCAGTAACTTATTTTTTAACTTTTTTCACAATGATGTAAATATGTTTATAAATACAAGTCAAAAGATCGGGACCACATGGTATTTTAAAGTACATGCTTTTGACCTGGGGATCAAGTTTGAAGTTAAGTCAAGTTTTTGAGGTATGTCAAGTTAAGACCAAACAACTGATAAGCAATATTTGCTCCCTAATACTTGGGTATTATTTTTCGCTTTTACTGATTCGCTGTGGCTCCTTTAGATCGTGATGAAGGAATATGGCTTCCCGAGACACACACGGAACCAAAATTTCGTAAGAAGCATCGGAACGAAAGCAAGATCGACTACAAAACTTCCCTGCTTTGGTTGTAAATGAGGAAATATCGCTTTTGTGGATTTGGTCAAGTGCTGCACATTTTATTTGTCATTTCATGGATTTTTTGTTGTTGCAGGTGTATCGCCTCTGGAAAATACTCCTTATGCTGCCCGTAAGTTAATTCAATTCCTCATTGGATTTCTCTGATCAACATTTATTTATTCTTGTTTCCAATTTTCACATTCATATTCGTTGAAGTCAGTATTGTGTTTGATCATGGAAGACCTACCCAAACTCCATGGCAAGTGCGTGGAGAAGTAAGTAGGTGCTGCACTCAGGCTTGGCGGAATAGGTAGGAACTATCCAGATTCCCGCGCGCCCACATATGAATGGAATTTTCAGATTAGAAAACTACAAATTTCATACACAAATGAAAAACAAACAAAAAGAGGATAACTGTACCTATCTACTTAATTCTAATCAGCCAAAGCTGACTGATTGAAAGAAACCATCGACAGTATAAAATTCAGCGTTTATAAAAATCTTTTTCAACACAGAATTAATTTTTCTACAACATTCATCTTTCAAAAGCGATTTTGATCATTATATTTTTATGTTATTAAGTAGCGCTGTATTATAAATTTTGGCTTTATTTTGATATTTGCGTTTTTGGGACAGTTTTGGACTTTTTGCAGGCTTCTGAGGTCAGATTTTATCTGTAAGGGCACATGAACAGGAATCAATTATACAGGGTGTTTCACGAAAAGGTTACACCCCCTTCATTTTCGCAAAATACAGCGTAAAAAATTCCAACCTACGCAATTCTTCATGATTTTTTGTGAGGATCTCAGGAAAAATACTTTTGCGCAAAAAAGTTGCGCGCAATAGTGCGCAATTGACACTAACTTCATTTTTTCAAATAGAATCTCCCCGTTCTTATTACAGATTCGGATTCTACGTCAAATTTCATGAAAAATTCATACCCGAATCGATTTGTTTTATTGCGCGCAACCTGGTTTTTTTGAACGCTGTAAGTTGCGCAACTCCACAATTACGCAAAAATTAGGTTTTGGAGAACCCTTAGTGTGGTACATGTTTTTTCATCATTTTTTGACGCTGAATCACAGGGTGTCATCCAATTCGAGGTAGACCAAGATTTCAAGAGGAAAAATCAACATTTCCTTTACGAAAACATCAGTTTTGTGGTTGAAATCAAGATTATTTTTATTTTCTCACCTCATTTTGAACCACGGGCTAGGGGCGGTCTACGGTGGAGTTAAAAATAAAAACTGGCAGCACGATCATGCTTGAACTGAATAAAATTGCCTAAAAACTCATAACGATTTAAAAAGAGCGATTTTTTCACTAAAAACAACCGAATTTTTTGCCGCCATTTAGAAAAATTCCAGTCAAATTGAAAAACGGATGACACCATGTGATTCAGCGTCAAAAAATTATGAAAAAACATGTGCCACACTAAGGGTTCTCCAAAACCTAATTTTTGCGTAATTGTGGAGTTGCGCAACTTAGAGCGTTCAAAAAACCAGGTTGCGCGCAATAAAACAAATCGATTCGGGTATGAATTTTTCATGAAATTTGACGTAGAATCCGAATCTGTAATAAAAAAGGGGGGATTCTATTTGAAAAAATGAAGTTAGTGTCAATTGCGCACGATTGCGCGCAACTTTTTTGCGCAAAAGTATTTTTCCTGAGATCCTCACAAAAAATCATGAAGAATTGCGTTGGTCGGAATTTTTTACGCTGTGTTTTGCGAAAATGAAAAAGGGGGTGTAACCTTTTCGTGAAACACCCTGTATGCACTGGTTGGTCCCAGTAACGATGGATTTCATAAGGGCCGTTAATCATCTTAATAATTAATTAGTTAATCCTTAATCACACAATGCTTGAGAATTTCATCGAACTTGGATCAAAACTGCCAAAGAAAAATAGTGAAATCCTTGAAACTGGAAGCTGCAATCAAATGGAGGGCGATGTAATTCATAGGGAACCATCATTCTACTGTCCTAATCAAAGTATCCCTGAATATTCCAACTAAATCGGACTGTGACTTTTTACAGTTCTTCCCGTTACATGGGTTTGGGGACACTCAAGCCGAATGACAGATATACAGGCAAGAAACCAAAACGCTGCAAATTATTACACAATGGTTTATTATTTTTCTATATAGATCACTCGTCTACAAAATCACCAACCATCCAATATGAAAAAAAATCAAAAAAAAAAAAAAAAAATCAACAAAATCAAAATCACCAACCATTGATTGCATTTCGGTCAGCTCTAATTTGAACGGAGATTAGGCCTCTTTTGCGATTCACACTCGTGTTTTGATTTATATATATATATTTAAATCTAAACCCTTGAATTTTCGTAGGGAGGGAACGGTTTGTCCTACAGAGCTCCGCGTGGTCTCAAACAATTCCAAAAATTCTATAGAATCTTAAATTGAAGGAAAAACAATACCTTTATATCGAAATTTTTTGAGTTAGGGCGTTTTAAAAATTTCAAAATTGATTTTGGAACCCTTAGAAGTGACCTACATCAACCAAAAGCTTCGGGGCACAACTAGACCCCAAATGGAGCCTACATACCAAATTTCATCCAAATCGGTCAATGCTAAGTGGCAAAAGTGCCGCGTACGGCGGACGGCCAAATTTTTATTCGATTTTTGGATTCTACGTACCTTGAAACGTACACCATCAAATTTTGAGGGGGTGTTAAAATTTTTTTTCTTGGTCGATTCCAAAGGTTCATTATTGAAAATAATAAACCAAAATTGATAAGAAATGTCTACAACTCGAAGGGGAAAGTTTCTATTGCACGGTTAAGCTACAGACTCGACTGACAAAGTAGATACGTATGTCTCGACACCCACAAGAATACGACGAACGGAAAAAAGGACGTCCCGTTTAAAGGCTAAACTTCCCCATTAACAGAATCCGGGGATGGAAGGCCCCCTTCGACCACTTACGCCCTCCCATCACAGTCAGACACCCAGTGATTTAGGAGTCACTTTTGGTCTTGGAAGTTGAAAGATAGAAGGGGGGAGTTGAGAACTGTTAAACAGCTGCCTTCAATTAACCGAGATTCGTTCCGTTCTATTTGTATGTTCGTTCATTCAAAGTGGGAAAAAACCTTTCTTTTGAGGTATCGACGAATTAGAAACTAGAGCGAGAGTGAAGAATCGATCTGATGAGGAGGGAGGCGATGAGTGGTAAACACAGCTTAAGTGCTCGATTTGTAAATAATCGATTCGTATTTCCGGAAACCTTAGCATCGCACCTTCTTATCTACGGTCCGAAGGCTGTACAAAACAACCTTTTCCCTATCACAGAGGCAAAAAACTATTTTTTAAAGTTCTTCTCATATCTAGATGAGGAACAAAGAGTTGACTCCAAAATATATTCAACGTGAATTGAGAATCAGATTCACATTAAATTGCATTTTTGCCCCAAATCAGAAGATTAATTCTTTAATTTTAATAATTTCCCCAAATCAGAGGGGCATATCGAACTACTTTAGGATCAGTTGAGGTGGTTATAAAGTCGGTATTACGACTTATATTTAGAACTGGATATTGGAGCGATAGCAAACCATTGTTTACCAAAATTGGAATACTCCCCTCTAGACTTACTTATGTTTTTATTTTACTTCAATACTACTTCAAGTGTCAACTTACAAAAATCCCTCGATTATATGGAATAACTCGACATCTCGTATATTATCGTACCGATCCCCCTAACCCTCCAGCACTGAGGTGAAATTTGCAACGAAATCACTGAGGTCGGGTCATTATGACCCAAATTTAGTTTTTGATGTATTTAGTTATAAAAAAATGTAAAATAATCACGTACGGTTATTATAAGGGAATATTTATTAATTTTCTTGAATATTAACTCAAGATAAACGAAAAATCACGACTCAAAAATTATTTTTTTCTCATCTGAAAATATCAGTCATTTTTCAAAAAATCACGCCTAAGGTAACATTGGAACTACAAATTTGGTAACTTATTTCAGTAGTATTGATTTAAAATTGACATGAGCCCATTAGATCAATCCCAAAATCAAAGAAAAATTGAAAAAAAGTTATAATATTGAAAATAAAGAAAGGTAGATCGAAAGACAAAATTATGTTATGTGAGTAGTTACGATACGACTAGTCATTCACAACCATTGTAAATAATCTCTCCTTTTGTAAAATAATAGGTCCTGGTCAGTAAAAATGTGTTGAAAAATTAATGAAACACAATCAGGTCCCATTTCGTTCAGAGAAGCATTATAGTTGGAACATTCGGTGCATTGAAGTTGAGAATGCCTTTTGCAGATAGTTTGTTTGCACCGACTGCAGAATGGGGAGTATTTGGTGTCGTTGGTGCAAAAATGGCATCTTTTCCTTTCTCTTCATCTCTTCTCGTTCAAGTATGATCAAGTATGAAAGAAGAGTTGCTCGAGTAATGAGGTCGGGTCAGATTCGCAAACTCTCGAAGTACATGCATATGTCAACAGTCGAAGTTACACTGAAAGGTAGACCAAGGTACGTGGTAGGATAAGGGGGAATGGGAAGGGGAGGGGGAATACAGTGAACCACAGTAAAATTATTGGCGGTTGAAGAGGAGCTCGGGTCACATTGACCCGACCTCAGTGCTTGAGGGTTAATCCTTAGTATGATTTTTATTTAAGGCATTTTCGTTATTTAGGTCCCAGGATTTTTATACAATTACTTCCAAACATTAAACTTTTTGAAAAATTTAGTCAATTTAAAGAAGTGTTTATGAGTTTCTTATGCAACAGTATTTGAATGATTCCTCTTCCGTTACTGAACTTTTTTCATTGATACATTTTCTTTGTTTTATTGATCATTAGTATAACGTTTATGTATGATTAATTTACATGCAGCTCTTGATCTCCGGGCAATTTCCTTAAATTTTGGAGATCAGAAATTACCAAAATGTTTTTGACATTTTATGTCTTTACTATGGCACATAAATGAAAACGCTGCAAATTATTACACAATGGTTTATTATTTTTCTATATAGATCATTCGTCTACAAAATCACCAACCATCCAATATGAAAAAAAAAAAAAAAAAAAAATCCAAGTCACCAACCATCGATCGCATTTCGGTCAGCTCTAATTTGAACGGAGAGTAGGCCTCTTTTGCGATTCACACTCGTGTTTTGATTTATATATATATATTTATATTTCAATTTAAACCCTTCAATTTTCGTAGGGAGCGAACGGATTGTCCTACAGAGCTCCGCGTGTTCTCAAAAAATTCTAAAAATTCTATAGAATCCTAAATTGAAGGAAAAACAATACCTTTATATCGAAATTTTTTGAGTTAGGGCGTTTTCAAAATTTCAAAATTGATTTTGGAACCCTTAGAAGTGACCTACGTGAACCAAAAGCTTCGGGGCACAACTAGACCCCTACATACCAAATTTCATCAAAATCGGTCAATGCTAAGTGGCAAAAGTGCCGCGTACGGCGTACAGCGGACGGACGGCCAAATTTTTATTCGATTTTGGTTTATTATTTGCAATAATGAACCTTTGGAATCGACCAAGAAAAAACAATTTTAACACCCCCTCAAAATTTGATGGTTTACGTTTCAAGGTACGTAGAATCCAAAAATCGAATAAAAATTTGGCCGTCCGTCCGCCGTACGCCGTACGCGGCACTTTTGCCACTTAGCATTGACCGATTTTGATGAAATTTGGTATGTAGGCTCCATTTGGGGTCTAGTTGTGCCCCGAAGCTTTTGGTTGAGGTAGGTCACTTCTAAGGGTTCCAAAATCAATTTTGAAATTTTGAAAACGCCCTAACTCAAAAAATTTCGATATAAAGGTATTGTTTTTCCTTCAATTTAAGATTCTATAGAATTTTTAGAATTTTTTGAGACCACGCGGAGCTCTGTAGGACAAACCGTTCGCTCCCTACGAAAATTTAAGTGTTTATTTTGAAATATATATATATAAATCAAAACACGAGTGTGAATCGCAAAAGAGGCCTAATCTCCGTTCAAATTAGAGCTGATCGAAATGTAATCGATAGTTGGTGATTTTGATTTTTTATTTTTTTATTTTTTTATTTTTTTTTTTATTTTTTATTTATTTTTTTTTTTTTTTCGTTCATATTGGATGGTTGGTGATTTTGTAGACGAGTGATCTATATAGAAAAATAATAAACCATTGTGTAATAATTTGCAGCGTTTTGGATTCTACGTACCTTGAAACGTAAACCATCAAATTTTGAGGGGGTGTTAAAAATTTTTTTTTTCTTGGTCGATTCCAAAGGTTCATTATTGAAAATAATAAACCAAAATCGTCACGCGGGGATCGTCACGTGGGGAGCGTTATGAGGGGAGCGTTACGAGGGGAGCGTTACGCGGAAATTTCTGATGATTTTCACGTACAACCAATCGTTCCTAGGGAAACTAACTTCCTCATTTTCCACCCCATAAAAATCGTTCACCACTCATTGGAAAGGTCTCAATTTATTAAACATAAGACATAAAATGTCTCTCGTGGTTGCGTACTTGTACGAAAGCTGTATCCACCGTTTGAGTTTGAAAATAGTAAAACAAAATATGTAAGTTCCTACTTTGACTATTTTTGAACTAAAATAATTTGTTCTTTAAATTAAGTGGTACCTGATGAAAAAATTACATTTTAAGTATCTAATGCTTTACATGTTGTATATATATTTTGCTAATAAATGGCTTTAAAATTAAAAAAAATTGGTTTATCCGTCATTATGAAGTCTTTAATTTGCCAAATGCCTCATTTCGAGTGCTTACTAAAGGATATTGCGCAGTATGCATATATCTCTTGAGAAATAACCGTATATTTATCATTTGTGTATATATTTAACAATTTTCTAATTCCAAATCTGAGGAAAAACATAATATTATGTGACTCAGAATATTCACCCTCAAATTGGAGGTCGGAATCGCAGCTGGCCATTATGCGGAGGCTCTCAGTTCTCTATTTATCCTTCCATTATCGCTCTCCATCGCTCCTCTTTCTTTCCCTTGTCGCCATCACTCATTTCATCACATTCCCCTCTAACGCACGGTTGAAGAAGCCAATTTAGACCTCCTTAACGACGTTTGACTTCCGATCTCCACTGCGACCGTTTTAGCCTTTACCAGGCCTACGATTCTGTAGGCCAAACGTTACGCCCCTGCATATCTGGAGGCAGCTTTGGTACATGTTCACGGAATCCGTGAATGGTTGTCCATTATTTGAGGTTGCTGGTGATCTCTGGTGGTTTTGGAGATCCCAGTTGTTTCTGGTGTGGTTTCTGGAAAATTCCTTCTGGATCTTTTGTACTCATGGAGGATGCCGGCGACGTTGGTTGGTGATTTTCCATCATGTATTGCTTTTATCCGTATGACGTCACACAGAATGGATGTATCGATTCTTCGACTAATCGAACTGTTATTCGAATCTCCCTGAAAGGCGGCCATGTTGACTCCATTGTAAACAAAGCTTAAATGGACGGTTTTTCATTATGCCAATTTATGCGGTTATTACTTGCTCTTCTCGTCCTCGTCAGTTTGGAAGTGAAATTAATGGGGCCAGCACGGTGCCAAAACCACATTGTGGTTCATGGCACGACCTCTACATATGGATGAATGCAACCATAATAATGCGTTAGTGTTGTTCTTCAACGTACAAGTCAACTCATGGGGCCAGTAATGACTCCATTGCATGTTAATCTATCCATATTCGAACCATAAAACGGAGTAAACGTTTAGGTCAATATATATATGGAACCTAATTTTGAAAATTTGCTCATACAATACTGCTTCATGGCTCGAAGTAGGGTGCGTGCTAGAGTCGGGAAAGTGGTTTATTGTAATTTTTAATTGAAAGTAGACCCCTCACTGAGAGTTTTGGTACCAACTGGATTCTTCTATAATGAGTAAATCTTTTCCCATGATTTTTCAAAGTTTCATAACAATGTTGACTTAGCAATGGGCAGGGGATGCTCTCATAACATTATTTTCATCAAACGATCGTTGTTGAATCTACTACCTGCCCAAAACATGGCATACGTCGTTATTATTTCAATTAACCTAATAATAATTGGATAACATTTGAATTACTTACCTTTCCAAACACCACCATCTTGTCACCTGGGAGTACCTTGCATGATACGGATTTCACATGTCCTGAAGTAACGAAGTTGTGCGCGTCCAAAGATTTGCAGCACTTCAGTGGCTACAGGGATATGAAATCCTTCTTCAGTACAAGATTCTCCACGAGATCTTCGCGAGTTATGTCAGGAAAATCGTCGTCACACTCAACAACACTCTGCTCAAAGGGGTCCAAACCACTGCAGAGACGTATCTTAAGACACATACTGAGTATGGAATTTCTTGTCAGACATCTAACCCACAAGGGAGACATAATAATAACGATTACGTAATTGCTTTTTAAGAATATTATCACCATCGTTCTGTTTACATACCAAGAAACTTGGTATGTAAACAGTATAACCTTGCTGGATAGGAGCGCAAATGGTGCCCCTTCACGACCAGCTGATCGGGTCAGAGAAGATTATGTTGAGAAGGTTATGTTTGATATCGAAAATAATCGATTATTGAGTCTCGAGGATAAAACGAATAATGTAATGGAATTGGAAAATTTCGATTTTATCTGTTAAAATCGAAACAGATAAAATCGAAATGTTGGTATTAGTTAGTTGTCATATTATATCATGGTTGGGGGTGTAGTGAACGGGTTTGATTGAGTTGGCTGATATGTACGATTCTGTTGTTGCTTGGTTGTGTTACCGACTCAATTTCGTACGTTATTGACGGTAATATGTTGGTCAGTGGCGTCAGGTGAGAATAATTGTCAGGCAAACAGCTTGACTAGTCTTAAAGGAATAAACAATACTGAAAAAAGCAGAAAATTATTACACAAAGGTTTATTATTTTGCTTTATAGATAAAGTGCCAGCAAAGAAAACAACTTTGCCATTGTCACTACCTACTAACCATGTTTTCGCTTCATAATCGAGTTTATTTAGATGAAATAAACGCTTCACACTCCATTCGAAGAAATAAAGAATTCATTCATTAAGAAGTTCGATTACTGGTTGCTAAGGAAGCGTAACCCATGGCTCATCTTCAAATTTTCTCTGCTTTCAAAGCCACGAAACAGCTCCTCGGTTGTTTGCCTTGGCTGTTGCTGTGGTAGTGGGGGTATAGCAATTCTGGACCCCGCTCTGAACCCCCCCCCCCCCACCTAATCGTCGCCTGTCATCTAAAGTAGTCGCGCAAAATTCATTTCTTTGAACTGTTTGCCTTGCATCGCCTGGCCCGCGCTAGTTCTCGTATATTGTACTAGTAGTTACCAACCTCTACAACTCTCTGTTGTATTACGGGCTAGTATCCTAGGCAAAATACGTACTTATTCCATTTTCCTCTTTTAATAATTTTATTAACAATTTTCCAAAATTGGCTAAATATTACTAGCAAAAAATGGAAATATAGGAGAATCTCATCAGAAATTAATTTTTTCATTTTGCATATTTTTAGTAAGGCAGACAGTGTTTGCTTTGTTTGCCTAGAGGAGACGCCACAGATGTTGGTGGCTTTGTATGGTTTACTACATTTTTCTGATAGTGTATTGTTTATTTTATAACTGATTATGTATAATTTTGTTGCTACAAAATCCCCAAGGGAAAAACTTTTATTGGTGTGGTGTTCGTTATAATATATTTTTCGTGCTGCCAGGGCTGTTTGTAGGTTTTGGTATGCAATTTACCATAATTGGTCAGACGTTCGAGTTTCCTGTGGGTTTGGTATGTCCCATAGGAGTTGGAGTGGTGTTTGTAGTTCAGTCCCTACATGGAGTTTTGCTGGTGTGAAACCAGTGCTCGAATGTGTTCAATCTGATAACACAAATTTGAGAGAAACGAACTTGTAATGTTCCAATTCCTGTATTTCTCAGAGCTTCTCAGTCTACTTTGAAACACTCATATCACTTTCAGAAAATGGAAACAAAAAAAAATTCTCACAATCTTTCTGAGCAGATTTGGATCCGTACAATACCAAAATCTCCATTATTCTTCGTCCGAAATTCCTTGAATTCCCCTATGAATTTAATTGTCGCAAGGGCAAACTTAAATTCCTTGTTTTGAGCTGGACAAGTATACTGTTCCTTCCAATTTCATTGAATATTTCAGTGAACCCTCGAGTTTCATCGAGGTGTGATCATTGGTAGCTACTCAAGAGCAAATACTTGTCCTTGCCATGGAATCCTTGCGATTAAAAGGCGATAAAATACGATTTCCGCGTTTTTCACCCGATTTTTATAGAATATTCCGGAATTATGATAGAACATGAGGAATCATTTTGATCCACAGTCTTTTTTTCCGGTTTTTGGGTAGATAATGAATTGAGGTGTTGAAATTTGGACTGCAGCTTCTCGTCTGTCGGGGAGTTTCAATTGGCTGGCTGCAGTAGAAAGCGCTCGTCGAGATAGTTTTATGGAAAATTTACCTACCTCGAAAGTACCTGGTATTTCACCGGAGGTGTTTAAAATGCTCTAGAATGTACGTTTTCTCGCAAGAACTTCAACTTTTTATTACAGATTTCGATTCCTCGTTAAATTATACATAACGTACCCAAAATAAACATTTTACAAATCGTGGGTTTTGGCTAATTTAATTTTGACTCCCTAGAGCCAAAAAAAAAAAAAAAAATTCAAAAAATAGTATCAAAAAGTCTATTTCTTCTGGAGATTATAATTTGAAAAAATTTGGCTATAATTTCAAAAAGTCATTTTCGGCACACTATATAAGTGATCTCCCACTCGAGCGAGCGAAACGAGCGAGTGCTGCTAGTATGGTCATAGAGCCTGTGGTTCACCAGTAATGAGTCACTCCGAGAGTTGTAAGGCCTGAATACAGGACGTTCTGCATTCACCCGTTAATGGATTTCTTCTTCCAACTGCCTCGGCTTTTCTCATTGGCTTTTAAGAGGCCCCTTAGTAACACAAAGCGCGCCTCTATTTAACACTAAGAGGCAGCACCAGCTTCCTCGTTCTTCAGCTGCCCCAATTGCTCCATTAAGCTCAGTTTAAACTTTACTGAAATAGACTTCGTTATAACCAAAGCTAAAATTCATCTCCTCGTTTAAGGAACCCGTGAATTACACAGTACGAACGAAAAGGTAGGCGGATCAAAGGTCTGCTTACACTGAATGAGTGATGTTCATTATTTTATGGAACCCCTTCTGAGAACATTTCTCACTGCACGATTGCCATAATTTTGGACTTTCAGTAGAGAAAAAAAAGCGAAATTATCATTTGGGAAACACCTTGAAGAATTGAAAAATTGAAATTGTTTATTGCCATCATTATTCAAATGGTAGGTACATAACATAGAAACTAAAATTAACAATTCTGGTAAATCAATAATAATTTCGAAAGTTTAAATTGCGATGCCCGTGCTGGATAGTTAAACCACTGTGGCTCAGCACGGAGTTGATTCTGGCTAGATGCAGAGTAAAAATAAAATAAAATAAAAATCCTCTTTTGTATTTCCTTTGGCCAATCAGTTTAATTTATAAAATATTCTAAAGGTCGCTCAGCCACAAATTTGCTTAATTCTTTTTTAAACAATTTATTACTATTAATATGTAGGTAGTATATCATTTATCCTTTCGAAATCCCTATTTATCATTTGCATCCCTTTATACTTGGTGGTCATTTGTGCATACTTGTTCCTCACTTTAGGTAATTTGAGTCTATAATTTCTTGATTTTTCGCTGCCTAACGTCATTTGAAAATATATGTTTATGTTTCTGAATTATTTTGAGCATATTCTTAGCATATAGTTGGTAGACAGTAGAAAGTTTCAACTCTTTAAATAATTTTTCGGTGGGGTAGCGACTAGGTCTGTGGAACAGCACCCGCAAAGTGATTTTTGTATTTTAAATAATTTATCTATTAAATAACTTGAAAGTACCTCCCCAAATGATTATAACGTATTGCAAGATCGACTCAAAAGAAAAAAGTTGGAAAAAGAATGGGGAATGGCAGCAAATTATTACACAAAGGTTTTTTCCTATATAGATCACTCGTCTGCAAAGAACACAGCATTGCCATTGTTACCACCAACCAACATGAAGAAAAACATCGATTGCATTTAGGTCAGCTAAAATTTGAACAAACACACTGTGTTTGTCCTACAAGGCTCTGCGTGGTCTATAAAAATTCTAAAAATTCAACATTATCTTAAATTGATGAAAAAACAATACCTCTATATCAACATTTTTTGAGTTAGGGCGTTTTCAAAATTTCAACCCTTAGAAGTGACCAACATCAACCAAAAGCTAAACAAATAAGTAATATTTTGTGATTTACTGGAACAAAAAATAATGCTGAATACTTCATTTGAAGAAGAAAAAAAAATGTTTTTTTTTTAATTCTCAGCTAATCATGTTTTATGGTAAAAACCAAGAATTGGTGCGCCAGTTTTCAAATACCTACTGTTTATATTACATCCATCAAATAAAGCATGTTTCCATTAGTTCATTCTCAATTATCATTCGGTATTTTGGGCTGCGTCTACTGAACTCTCCCAAGCTGATTAGGTGTTCAAGAAGTGAGACACTGATCCGATTCATCGACCGCCATCGGCTCTTAAGAGGCTATTGCTATTCATTCGACGAAAGAGGAAGTTCGGATAATGAACGTCCGAAAAGGTGCTCGCTAATTGGTTTTCTCGAACAAGCTCGGAAAAAAAGTAATAAACGAAAAAAAAAAAAAGTTATTCTGTATAGAAGACGCGTTGAAACGAGGTTTCTCTCGGCGTTCTCACGGCAATTTACCTCGGCTTCAAGGAGGAACCAAGGACTCAAAATGACCGAGTGAATAGGGATTATAATAGGACACGTATTATCTACATCAATCAATATAAATAGATGTTGGCATTTATTATATCTTTTATTAGGCACAGTAAACAATTTGTAAAAATTCAACTATGGAAAAAGAGGGAAAATTGGCTCACTAGGATTGGATGCTTTGCCTTCCATGGTTGACCATATCGATACCTTAAAGCACAAAGGAGCTATGTCCATCCAACTTCCACAATTTTTATTTTTTTTTTAATTTCAGAAAAACTCAAATTCAACAGAACTATTATTGAGTTTTTTTTTACGATAATAGCTTGAAATTTTAAATTTTATTGAGGAAATTAAAGAGTTTAGTGTAATTAGCCATTATTTTACAAATTGTTCATTGGTGATAATTTCTTTTGCGTTTTTGTCAAAACTCCGTTTTTGGACATAGCTGCTTTGTGCTTTAAGGTATCCATATATTCTTGTACACTCTGCATATATCACTCCCTTTTTTTCATTACCTACAATATTGTTGAAATTCTAGTTTCAAACTTGTTAATAATAAAAATAGCTGAAATTAAAATTTAAAAACTATGGAAAAAGTGCAAGTACACAGATGATACGTTTTGCTTATATTTTCTATCCACATCAGGCTTGGCCTGTGTTGTAGAGAGATCTTTGCTGAACGCTCAGTCGGTCGCCGTTCGTTCCTCGTTCCGGGTTAGTATTTAGCCAAATCGAAGGCGCAAAAACATAAAAAGTTGTACTTAAATTGGAAATTTCTTGGAAAGATTTTAGAAATTCAGTAGTGCACGGATCTGGGGAATTGAAAAACTGAAATATTGCTGCTGGAATCATCAAAATCGAACAATAATTGCCAGAGAAAAATTGGAAAAAACCGTTAATTCAGTTATTTTTTTTTCATAAAATGTAACTAAACTTTAAATTTTCAAGGATTTTAGAAATTCATTAGTGTACGGATCTAAGGAATTGAGAAACTGAAATATTGCCAAAGAAATAAGGGGAAAACATGGGAAAACCCGTTTATTCAAAAGTTTTTCCCATTTTTCTTTGCAATTATTGTTCGATTTTGATGATTCTAGCGGCAATATTTCAGTTTTTCCATTCCCTAGAGCCGTGCACTAATAAATTTCTAAAATCCTTTAAAATTTCCAATTCAAGTACAACTTTTTAACTTTTGGCTCCTTCGATTTGGCTAAGTACTAAAAACGCAGGCGACCGAATGATACCCCCTTAATTTCAAGTAACAAATTTTTGCGGTAAATTACAAGAAGTAAAAAAGTAAAGTAAATAAATTGCAAGAAGTAAAAAAGTAAAGTAAATAAATCGCAAGAAATAACGTGAAGTGAACAACCATTTCAGGTCAAGTCAGAAGTGAAGTAAACAACCTTTTCAGGTCCCATTTTTGTCCGACTACCATTCTTGGCGTTTTGGACGTCATCAGCTTTCTTCCAAAATTGGTTCTGATGATTTCGCTCATGGTTACTTATTGCCTCCCACTGAGAGGTTTCATCTCTTTCAGAGCTCGATCGTCTTCCACATAATCCCATCGTACCTGTCAACTTATCCATTGCTGTGAGGATTGTAAGCTGTCATTCGACTTGTGGCTACCCCAAACGGTGTAAGAAAAGTTTTTAGCTCTTGGGGCGTATGAAAGACGAGCCACGGTCCAAGTGGGTCTAGGAAGGAATAGAGTAGTATCGGAAGTCTCAGTCGGTCGCCGTTCGTTCCTCGTTCCGGTTTAGTATTTCCATAAATCGCGAGGGTTCAAACTTTGAAAGTTGCACCTAAATTGGAGAGACAAACGAAAAAACAGATGGGGGTGCTCAGATTTCGAGTAGGAGTGTAGTTGAGTACCTTCAAAAACTAAATGAATTATAATATTGGAGACAACACTGAACTGAGGCTATAGCATTTCCGAATTGAGTTAAACTTTTTCCATTTGGGTTTAGACCTTTTCCATTTAGATTTAAACCTTTTCCATTTAGATTTAAACCGTTTCCATTTGGATTTAGACCTTTTCCATTTGGACTTAAACTCAGGAAATTATCGTGGAGTTAGAGGTAAAAGTATCCAAGTCACAAATTCAACACGTGGGAAAATCAAATGCAGAATATTATGATTATTTAACTGTTGTTATTATTGGTGATCAATATCATCAAACTATGTATCCAACCTAAGAAAATAATTTATTATCATATTTACCAAACTAACTTTTGAAATTTTAATTTGATTTTCGCACAATATGAATATACCTTATCGGTACTTTTACCTCTAACCCGACGTTTTTATGCCACAACTTGAAAATTAAATCATGCAAGTGTTTTTTTATGCACAGAAATGTAATATATAATATATATATATATATAAAATAATGAACACATGTTTTTTGAACACAAGAATTTCTCATGAACGGAAGTTATAAATTAAGTACAGTATTATTCTTTCATCACATCTGAAGTGGAACAGAATGTTTATGGCACTATGCAAATGAGAATAATATTACATACTTACTTACTTACTTACTATGATGGGGCTAACTACTGACGTTTTGATGGAGTTTAAATCCAAATGGAAAAGGTTTAAATCTAAATGGAAAAGGTCTAAATCCAAACGGAAAAGGTTTAAATCTAAATGGAAAAGGTTTAAACCTAAATGGAAAAAGTTTAACTCAATTCGGAAATGCTATACAGTGATAGACATCTGAGAGAAGTGGTCAACGATGGCGGACTTTCAAGGGAGGCCGGTAGATTCGATTATTCGATGCATACCGATAGTCTGTGACGTCACGAAGGAACTACCTATCGGCTCTGGCTCTCAGGACTTCCGGTCTTCCGGGACGTGTATTGAGGACGGAACAGCTGAGGAGGAAGCGGCGTTTCGTCGACAGCCTCTCGAGGCACCGAGCGAAGTTGGGAGCCTCAAAGGCGGCGAAATGTGGAAGGGGACCATTAGCATCGAGAGGCAGCTGAAATCACCACTTAGAGGCTGCCCGTGAGACAGACGTGAGGTTTGAGGCGGCTTGTCGTGTTGTAGAGGGAGAGATTGAGGAGGAAGCAGTCCGGCGTAAAGGAGAGATTGAAGAGCCCCCCCCCCCTCCCCCCGAGCAACCTCCTCTTGTTCTCCGTTAATTCGACTCCAGTTCTCGTGATTCTCATTACCCCAGGATTCCCATGATCCCTATAACGAGAGTCACCAGGTTTATGATTACTGATAAAACTCATTTCATCTTATGAATAGTTATTCAGTTATCTCCAGAAGGGAAAACGTCTGCCAAGTGGGTGTGGCACATAGTTTCCTCGTATTCATACTAGCAACCCGCACAATCTCTGAATTTCTTCAAAATCGGATGGAAAATGTAGAAGTCATGGAGCTGTACAAGGTACAATGTAGCTGTTACAAGGATTTCATGTTTGCGCATGCGGAGTGGCTGATATCAGTCTGGGATGATGATTTTCAATCGTATCTTTACATAGAAAAATGGGGTTTTATCCAACTTGATTTTATTATTGGTTTATTATTTTCAATAATGAATTTTTGGAATCGACCAAGAAAACAAATTTTTCAACACCCCCCTCAAAATTTGTTGGTTTACGTTTCAAGGTACGTAGAATCCAAAAATCGAATAAAAATTTGGCCGTCCGTCCGCCGTACGCGGCACTTTTCCCACTTAGCATCGACCGATTCTGATGAAATTTGGTATGTAGGCTCCATTTGGGGTCTATTTGTGCTGATAGATCACTTCTAAGGGTCAAAAAATGAATTTCTAAATTTTGAAAACGCCTCAACTCAAAAATTTTGATATAAAGGTATTGTTTTTCCATCAATTTAAGATTCTATAGAATTTTTAAAATTTGTTGAGACCACGCGGAGCCCTGTAGGACAAACCGTTCGCTCCCTACGAGAATTTAAGGGTTGGACGTACGATAAATCAGAAACACGAGTGTGAATCGCAAAAGAGGCCTAATTATAGCAGACCGAAATGCGATCGATGTTTTTTCCTCATGTTGGATGGTTGGTGGCTTTGCAGGCAAGCGATCTATAAAAAATAATAATAAACCTTTGTGTAATAATTTGCAGCGTTTTTTGCATTAGTTGCAAATTGTGTTCAACTTTTTCCCATATTGTTGTCTTAACGTGGGAAACTAATTTATGGCCAAAATTGTATCACATGGTGTACGTCAACGCTGCAATTTAGTATGGAATGTTGATGCCAAGAAACGAAAACGCTGCAAATTATTACACAATGGTTTATTATTTTTCTATATAGATCACTCGTCCACAAAATCACCAACCATCCAATATGAAGAGAAGAAAAAAAAGAAAAAAAAATCAAAAAAAAAAAAAAAAAATCAAAATCATTAACCATCGATTGCATTTCGGTCAGCTCTAATTTGAACGGAGATTAGGCCTCTTTTGCGATTCACACTCGTGTTTTGATTTATATATATATGTATTTCAATATAAACCCTTAAATTTTCGTAGGGAGCGAACCGTTAGTCCTACAGAGCTCCGCGTGGTCTCAAAAAATTCTAAAAATTCTATAGAATCTTAAATTGAAGGAAAAACAATACCTTTACATGGAAATTTTTTGAGTTAGGGCGTTTTCAAAATTTCAAAATTGATTTTGGAACCCTTAGAAGTGACCTACATGAACCAAAAGCTTCGGGGCACAACTAGACCCCAAATGGAGCCTACATACCAAATTTCATCAAAATCGGTCAATGCTAAGTGGCAAAAGTGCCGCGTACGGCTTACGGCGGACGGACGGCCAAATTTTTATTCGATTTTTGGATTCTACGTACCTTGAAACGTAAACCATCAAATTTTGAGGGGGTGTTAAATTTTTTTTTCTTGGTCGATTCCAAAGGTTCATTATTGAAAATAATAAACCAAAATCGCATTCGCGACACTACCGCGCGCGAAAATGTCCTCGTGGTTCGGTTTTTTACCCCTTCAACTGAATGAGGGTAAAAAGTAAGGCAAAGATACTGATCGTACGATGTGAGAGTCGTCTGTTGATCGTCCAATTTCTTCCTCTGCTTCTTCCAATCTGGAAGCTGATATTCTGCTTGGATATTCCATGACTTCATCATATTTCTTTGTAAGTAGATCCTCTCAGGATAATGAATGTTTGAACTCTTCTCTTTGCTCGTGATAAAGTTTAAATTTTCAATCTCTGGTTGAAGATTAAATTTTTTGCCATTTGACTCTTCGTTAGGGGTGGCAACGATATATCGATATATGAAATATATCGATATATTACGTTTGATATATCGATATATTTATATCGATATAGTGAACCGATATTATCGGTCAATATCGATATATTTAACGACATATCGCGACCTGTTTTCAAGTAAAAAAAAATTTTTTTTTTTAGTAAAAATTAAATATTGAAATGAATGGACGAGAAGGGACGCCTGTACTTGTAATAACATCAAGTAATTTTATTCCAAATTTTGTAGGTACCTACTGATGGGTTGATTTCAGACTGTTGACTTCAGCTCAGACATGATTGTGTACATAGTATTCACCTACAGTGGCTCTCAAGGCTCTAATACTTGACTTAAGCCAAAATTAATGGAGGCTCGTCCAGCTTAAAACAACCTACAATACGAAGTGAAGCAGGTTTTCACAACAATTATTTTCAATTTTGAAGGATCATGATCGTCCACAGTACCTATACCCCTGTCAATTTATAAATTAATTTAACATTGCAATGACATTTTCGCACTTTTTTCCAGTTTTTAAACAATGAATTTCGATCATTCATACCCAGTAACTTTTGAAAGTAGGTTAATACGTATTTCACACGGTTTTTCCAAATAGATCTTCCGATATGTCGATTATATCGATATAATTCCCTCAAAATGATGTTAGTAACTTTTCTATTCACCTACCTACTTACTTCTTCAAGTTTTTCCTAGTAGACACTCCGATATGTCCATAAATGTCATCCTAAATTATTTTTATATTGTTTTAAAACTATTAAATTCACCTACCTACTTCACATGTGACATTTTAAAGTAGATCTTCCGATACGTCGAAAAATCGATATTTTTCTCCGATATATCGAAATATCGATATATCTTCTCCGATATATCGAAGGTATCGATATCTCATTGACGATATATCGTTTGATGAATATATCGATATATTTCATTCGATATGCCATCCCTACTCTTCGTTAGTTTTATGTTTAACTATTGTTGCCACTTTTATTTCATCAGGAATTACAGCTGCTCTTACAGCTGATTCCTGTCAATTGTTCATTTTTCCGTTTCCAAACAATGTGTTTCTGTTTTAGGGATGGGTATCATTATGAAAGTATCTATATTTCGTATCGATACTGTATCGTATCAGAGTATCGATATCCCAAGTATCATTGGGCATGAGTATCGATATTTTAAAACATCGAGTATCGATACTTTAGTGTCACAAACTGTCAATATCAACCAATTTTCTCAACAAAAAAATTTTTTTCCAACAACTTTTATTCATTTTTCACTATTAAGAGTCCAAGCAGAGTGATTTTTTCCATGATATAAACGTTATTTGTGCCAACCAAAGAGTAATGACCCAAAAGCCTCTCTATCTTCTCCATTTTTTAGCCATTATGTTGAATTTTCCGCGAGAACAGAATCGATATTCGATATTTAGAAATATCGGATCCAAAGTATCGATATCCAAAAATATCGGACAGTGAAGTATCGATACTAAAATATCGAGTATCGGTACGAAAGTATCGATATTTTGAAATATCGAGTATCGATACCCATCCCTATTCTGTTTGTGTTTTTTGGTAGCTTGATTGCCAATCAAGCTACCAAAAAACACAAATCAATGATTGGTGATTCCTGCCTCATCAAAAAATTCCGTTTCATTGGACACCAATGTTCTTCTTTCTACAGAATTATTTGAATTTCTTTGAGAGAGGCAGTTTGTCTCGGGAATATGATTTTCAGATTCTTAGAGAGAAACCTTTCAGTGACTCCAATGACCTCTCTAAAAGAACCTCTCTAAATGAAATGTAAATGAACTAAGTTTGATTTCACGTGAGATGTAACTCTTGCATTTTCTGAATCTACAAATATGGCGGGTTGTGGTGAGATTTCTGTGCGGGTAAAATGTAGAAACGTTGGCGTTTCCATTCGAATTTTGATGTTTTGGTTTATTATTTTCAATTATGAACCTTTGTAATCGACCAAGAAAAAAAAATTTAAAAACCCCTCAAAATTTGATGGTTTACATTTCAAGGTACGTAGAATCCAAAAATCGAATAAAAATTTGGCCGTCCGTCTGCCGTACGCGGCACTTTTGCCACTTAGCATTGACAGATTTTGATGAAATTTGGTATGCAGGCTTCATTTTGGGTCTAGTTGTGCCCCGATTTAGTTGATGTAGATCACTTCTGAGGGTTCCAAAATCAAATTTGAAATTTTGAAAACGCCCTAACTCAAAAAATTTTGATATAAAGGTATTGTTTTTCCTTCAATTTAAGATTCTATAGAATTTTTAGAATTTTTTGAGACCACCCGGAGCTCTGTAGGACAAACCGTTCGCTCACTACGAGAATTTAAAGTTTGGACGTACGATAAATCAGAAACACGAGTGTGAATCGCAAAAGAGGCCTAATCTCCGTTCAAATTAGAGCTGACCGAAATGCGATCGATGTTTTTCTTCATGTTGGATGGTTGGTGGCTTTGCAGACAAGTGATCTATATAGAAAAATAAAAAATAATAAACCATCGTGTAATAATTTGCAGCGTTTTTTTTGCGGATTTTGGTGTATTTTATTACCGTAGAACGGAGTACCGTTCTACGTGCGTTCTTCCAAAAATGTACTTTTTTGACTTCTCAAAGTTAAATTTAATACGTAAGTAAAATACATGTTGTACTTGAAAATCTTCCGAAGGAAATAGTACCATTCACCACCCACCTAGCAGCTTACAGTGCCAAGAAAAAATCATATAAACTTGGGTTCGCCATCGTACCTTCCTTACTCTCGCACTTGCTTCACGTTACTATTATTGATAGATCCTCAGTGAGTCATGTTTACGACCACGTTGATAGTTTCGAAATTGACAAACTTCGCATTGTCAGGATTTTCCGGGCATCGATCTTCGTGACTGGTTGATTTAAGGTAGCCAAAATCATCGAGATAAATGAAATATTCATAAGAGCGTTCACAATTTAAGGAGGAGGCTCGACTGTACGTGCTAATGATGATTGGGGCTCAAAAATGCTAATGAGACAACTCGAAGACACGGGCTGAGTAACCCATTTGTGTACGGTTTAACCCCATCCTCGATTGTTTTCAACTCCATTAACTAATCATCCTTTCCCCGGAGTGAGGAGGTGTTGAAATTTATGTGGAGACTCCGGTGAAATATTGTTACCGAGTGAGGTGTGACGAGTTGCGTGGGTTTCACGACATACTATCGCGTGACGTTCTTAGAAATACCAGAATACCAAACTTTGTTGTCTCTAAATACTCAAATTTGTTCTGCAAATTGTGTAGCAAAGGATATTTCAGAATGTTCCACGAAGGCAAATCTTGGGGAGGAGTAGTGCTCGAACACGTTCAGGAGAAAATGTTGATGGTTTGTGACTGAAACGAGTGATCTTTGAGTCATCAGATAATCTCATTGTTGATGCGGAAATCCTGCCTTGATTGACCCAAGGGTGAACTGCGATAGCCTGTTAGAGCAGCACGAGTGAAACATCTGTTACACCCGTGGATTAGTTTCCAGTCATAAGGGTCAGCTTCCAAACATTTTGATTAGTTTCCAGCCTTAAGGCTAAATGTCCCGACTTTAGTTGTGAAATCTGCCACCACGTGGCAGCACCAAAATGAAGAAAATTTCGTTTACTCCTCAGTTGAGAACGGATCGAGATATTTTAGTTCTGCAAACGGATTTCTTGTCAAGATCATCGTAGAATTCCGGGTAATTGGTTTAGAAAGTGTGCAAAAATTTTTTGCACACAGTTTCAGCAAAAATTTGTTCAAATTTTGAACATTTCCAAAAAGTGGCCTTATAGCCACTTGCAGAACCTTCATCAGAATACGAATCCGTTTGCGGAATTTTTCTAACTTGATCATAGCCGTCGGATTCACGTTTTTACGATTTGGAGAGGTGGCGAGGGGGGCGATCATGGGCTGGGGGGGGAGGGCGGCGATCAAACGCCCCGCCGCCGGCCCGACCTTCACATTCATGTTTTGCTAGTATGCACCCTTTGGTCTCTATTCCTTTTCCTGGCCTCCTAATAGGTAGCTACCATCAACCTTCCCATTTCCAACTCCTCTGTCTTGAGGTTGATCGAATTGGGCGAAATTTCCATAAAAATCAAGACACATAGACAAATAACTTATGAGAAAGATTCTGATAATGGTTTGGTAGCATGTTATACATGTTATTGATTGATACTGGGGCGATGATTTTCATAGGGGATCGTCTACACGTCAACTCGCATAATACCCCTCAACAATTTTCATCGAAATTGGACATCAACTTCGTATAGTTTCAGGTGTTACAAGGATATCATGACAGACAGGCAGACACGGAACCAAAATTGTTCAGGAAGGTCTAAAACATAAAACTCGAGTAGGAATCCAAACGAAAGGAGGTAGGTACTTTTTAAACGTTGAAAAGTGAAAACAATAGTAGCGGAAGTATTGTTCTAACTTTTCAAGGATGAAGAAAAAAAATATCTCCAAAATCAAAATTTCCACTCGCGTTCTACAACTACAACTTCCTGAACAATTTTGGTTCCGTGTCTGTCTGTCTTTGAATCTGTCGTGAAATCCTTGTATCGGGCCGAACTATAAGAAGTTATTGTCCGATTTCGACGAAATTTTCAGGAATTGTGCGGGTTGGCGAGCAGATGGTCCCCTATGAAAATAATCACTCCCGCACTAATAGTAGTGACTGCGCAAGCGAAAACGTGAATTGTAACAGTCTTAACTTCTTCATTCCCCATCTGATTTCGATGACATTTTCAGGGATTATGGAGATTAGGGTGTAGATGGTCTACTAAAATCACGGCCTCCAAATTGACAAAAGCATCTGCGCATGCGCAAACATTAAATCCTTGAAACAGCCATAATTTCTACATATATCATACGAATTAGACGAAAGTACTGCTGCCTATAGTATTCGAATGTCAACAGTGCCCGATGTACTCGGGATCGCTAGCGAATGAGAAAGGTGTGCGACCTTGAACTCTTCTCGAACTTTTTGAGTAATCCGAAAAGGTAAACACGTAGGGTTGCCATCTGTATGGTAATTACCTTGTAAGACCACAGCACTATCCCTAGTTCTAGGATATTTATTAGTGCACTAACGGTAATTTTGGGACAGTCATGTTTGTAATTTAGTAGTATACCTAGTACTACCTCAAAATTCAACACTTCGCTAGTGTTAGGCGTTATAATTACATGAAATCAAAAATGACATTAAAACATATTGTTTAGTAATGCATGCATTCCAGGGGACCTCCCATTGGATAAGCATTGGATCAGTTTAACCAGTTGTTAAGTGATAAAACTGTTTCACTCGATGTAATTTATTTATTACTTTAGGCAAGAAATAGTGACACCCCCCCCCCTCACCCTTATCCACCATAACATTTCTAGCGGCGTGGGAGACTTGAATCTGAAGAGCATTTTAAAATCCATGATCTACGATACCCAACATGCAGTAAAGGAACCGAAATATTGAAAAATCGGATATTTTGTGAATATTATCCCCCCCACTAGCCCCCTCCCCTTGCGAATTTTGGTACTCGGGTGAAATTATGTACAACTCGGAAGTTATTTGAGTCAAACAAAAAAAGAAACACGCAAATCGGTTGGAAATTGAGGCCAGGGCAGAGTTTACAAGATTACGCCCGCAAATGCACGTTTTTTAAGCATTAACCCCCCCTTTCCCCCCCTTAAAAAGCAAAATTCGAAATTCCGGCGCCGTAGTGCACAACTAGATAGTTTTCTGCGTCGATGAAAAAAAAAACCACAAAAATCGGTTGAGAACTAAGGGCTGTGCAGAGTACACAAGATTATGCCCAAAAACACACGTTTTTTGAGCATTAACCCCCCCTTTCCCCCCCTTAAAAGGCAAAATTCGAAATTCCGGCGACGTAGTGCACAACTAGATAGTTTTCCGCGTCGAACAAAAAAAGAACCAGGAAAATCGGTTGAGAACTAAGGCCTGTGCAGAGTACACAAGATTTTGTTACACACACACACACACACACACACACACACACACACACACATACACACACACACACACACACATACACCTATGATTTTTTTCGCGGATTTGGATTCAGAATGGTCTAAAACGGATTACTGTGTGGTTATTTTTTTTTCTGTTGAGTGTTGTCCAACTTCACCCCAGATCGATCGCATAAGGACGCCCAAGTCTTACTGTGGGACGTCCTAAAAACAGAGAAAATTGATAATTTAACTCTTAGAAGAGAGAATTCGAGAATAAAAATTCAGACACGGGGGATTTTAGTTTCAATTATTTAGATTTATTTTGATATTATTTCAAAGATATTTGAATTTTTGGTAAATAATGAACAGGTGTTTTTACCTTTTTCAACACTATTGCAGAGAACCTACTAATTATTTTTTCATCGTCATTAGCTGTTCACAAAATTTGGAAATCAACGTCAAACGTCAAGAATTAGCTCCTCAAACCATCTATTGCTAGTGCAACTAGAACGGTGTGAGATGACGTTTGCAACTAGATTTTGTACAACGAAACTTGAACAACTAAGTAGGTACCTACCTAGTCCATGTGCAGTGAACTGAAATTACCACAATTTCTGAACCAACTATTTAGTAGTGCAAACCATTATCTAAATCAAATTAACACAGAATGTGTCTCATAAGTTATTTGTTTATGTGTCTTGCTTTTTATGGAAATTTCGCCCAATTCGATCAACCTCAAGACAGAGGAGTTGGAAATGGGAAGGTTGATGGTAGCTACCTATTAGGAGGCCAGGAAAAGGAATAGAGACCAAAGGGTGCGTACTAGCAAAACATGAATGTGAAGGTCGGGCCGGCGGCGGGGCGTTTGATCGCCGCCCTCCCCCCCAGCCCATGATCGCCCCCCTCGCCCCCCTCCAAATCGTAAAAACGCGAATCCGACGGCTATGATCAAGTTAGAAAAATTCTGCAAACGGATTCGTATTCTGATGAAGGTTCTGCAAGTGGCTATAAGACCACTTTTTGAAAATGTTCAAAATTTGAACAAATTTTTGCTGGAACTGTGTGCAAAACATTTTTGCACACTTTCTAAACCAATTACCCGGAATTCTACGGTGATCTTGAAAAGAAATCCGTTTGCAGAACTAAAATATCTTGATCCGTTCTCAACTGAGGAGTAAACGAAATTCGGCCCCGATGGTGCTGCCATCCCTCATTTCAGAATCACACTAAAACATCGTGACATTTAGCCTTAAGGTTCAGTTCAAGATCATTGACTCAGTTTCAAACTATTGGGATCAGATTCCAAAACATTGCAATGGTTTCCAACCATTAGAAGCAACTTCCAAACGTTTGGATCAGTTTTCAGTAGGTAATAAAGATTTGCTTCCTAACATTTGGGTCAGTTTTCAGTCATGAAGGTAAGTTTTAACCCTTTGGATCAGTTTCCAGTCATAAGGGTTAGCTTCCAAACATTTTGATTAGTTTCCAGCCTTAAGGTTTAGTTCAAGATCATTGGCTCAGTTTCAAACTATTGGGATCAGATTCCAAAACATTGCATTGGTTTCCAACCATTAGAAGCAACTTCCAAACGTTTGGATCAGTTTTCAGTTGGTAATAAAGATTTGCTTCCTTACATTTGGGTCAGTTTTCAGTCATAAAGGTAAAGTTTAACCCTTTGGATTAGTTTCCAGTCATAAGGGTTAGCTTCCAAACATTTCGATATATTTCCGGCCTTAAGGTTTACTTTTAAGATCATTGGCTCAGTTTCAAACCATTAGGATCAGATTCTGTAATAGATGAGGAGAGTATGAATAAGAACGGTAGACAGTGTAGACTAATTTATTCACCAATAGGTAGGTAGGTATCAAGAAGGAATACGAATACACAATACGAATTAATAATTCCCTGTATTATAGATTCCAAAACATTGCATTGGTTTCCAACCATTAGGAGCAACTTCCAAACGTTTGGATCAGTTTTCAGTAGGTAATGAAGATTTGCTTCCTAACCTTTGGGTCAGTTTTCAGTCATAAAGGTAAGGTTTTACCCTTTGGATTAGTTTCCAGTCATAAGGGTTAGCTTCTAAACATTTTGATAAATTTCCAGCCTTAAGGTTTTCTTTCATGATCATTGGCTCATTTTCAAACCACAAGGATCAAATTCCAAAACTTAGCATTGGTTTCCAACCATTAGGAGCACCTTCCTAACCACTGGATCAGTTTTCAGTCATAAGAAATAGTTTCCAAACCTTTGGGTCAGTTTCCAGCCATTTGGGAAGTCTCCATTCATGATGAGTAGGGCCTGGAGGACCAGTTTTGACACCTTAAGCGAAATTCTGACTTTGACACGTAATTGAGTTACTATATGTTTTTCCATTTGTTCAAACTTTATTTTTACATCTACTGCTACATCAGGATGTCTTTAAACTATTCAGTATTGAAGACAACCACAAATTCAAGTCACAAGCATCAAAATCAATTTTTTGACCCAGTATTTGACAGCCATATTTTTCGTTGCACCTGTGATTGACACTTCAGTATTTCTGCATTAAATGATTCTTTGTATCAAGCACGAAAAACACTCCTATTCCTTATTATTAACACTTTTTGGTGAGATGTCAATTACTGGATCCTCGTCAAATACTGGTCCCTACACCCTAACTTCCAAACATATGCTTCAGTTTCCACACATTATGATCAGCTTTCGAACCTTTGGATCAGTAGCCAACCATAAGGATTAGTTTTCAAACCTTTGGATCAGTTTTCAAGCATTGAAATCTGCTTACAAACCTTTGGGTCAGTTTCAGTCATTTGGGTAAGCTTCCGATCCTTTGAATCAGTTTCCAATGATCAGGATCAGTTTTCAACCAAGTGAATCTACTTAAAATGCACGAGTACTTGTGAAAGATGATGTTTACTTGTTATCCCAAGTACAGTTTCAAGTATAGTTCTTGTACTTGAAACTATTTTTTGTGTATTTAACTCGTGCTTCGTTTTAACTACTCTGTTCTTAGGGAAAGTTTTAAAATGATAAGTCACTCCGCTAGATAACTTGAGTAATTTTTCAGCAAACATTTTTTAGTTTTTGCCAAAATGTTAATAACAACAAAGTTTGTTAGCCAGAAATAGTCCAAAAACCAGGTTTTTGTGGTTATTATCTTCAGAATCATAGTAATGTATGGTATATTCGGATTCAGCACAAAATTTCTAATACCAATAAACTTTCAAAAATTGAAAATTGTCCACAAATTAAAAAAAAATTATATATCTATATAATTGAAACTATTAACAAAAATTACAATAAATGGACTATTTTTGATATTTTGGTTAACGCCGTTTTCAAAAACTATAAGGCAATAGCGAAAAGAGGGAATATCGACCTGTTGAAATCGGTGTTAACCAAAATATTAAAAATAATCTAGTTATTGTAATTTTTGTTAATATTTTCTTTTTAGACATGCTCCAGTAGAGCCAATCGATTTCACATTCATATATATTTATATGATATATTATATGTTACATAATTAATGAAAACCTACTTAGCGAGAAATGCAGTGGTCGAGTGGAGACGAGTAGAACATGAATACAAGCATACAGCCTCCAAAGGAATTTTCAAGAAAAATGAATCTATTGCGATAGCCTCAAAATTTTTAGAATGGACTCTTTCGAAAAAAATGTACACTGAAATCCGTTTTGGAACATTCTGAATAGATCACTGGAAAGTGTTTAAAAAAAGTAATTACTTAGTAGTTACCTTTTGTTCCCATTCTTAAATTTCATTTAACCATAGCTTCAACTGAAAGATTTCTCTATACATTTCTCTTAGACTTTCTTATGGACAAGTGAGTAAAAATTTACTTTTGTATGTTGCAGAGGTGGTTAGCGGCACAGCGGCAAGTTCCCTCCCCGGCGCCGCGCCGTCCGCGCCGGCGCCGACGTCGAAAAAACGCGGGCGCAAAGACTCGCCGAGCTCGGACGACCGGTCGTCGGAGGACGGCGAGCGGAAACGGAAGAAAGCCCGGACGACGTTCACCGGACGGCAAATCTTCGAGTTGGAGCGGCAGTTCGAGCTCAAGAAGTACCTCAGTTCGTCCGAGCGGTCCGACATGGCGAAACTCCTTTCCGTCACTGAAACTCAGGTCAGTTATATTCTTTAAATAATTAAACCTTCGAGTAATAATAGTAAAATTTGTATTCATACGGGGTCATTGATGATAAGATGTCCAAACGCTTGGTCTTTGGGCACCCAAAATACAACGAAAAAAGTTCCTCTTGATCCAAGTCCGATTCTCAAATGTAAGGGAAAAGTAGAAAAAGGAGAGAAAATGGCCTTGGAGCTCACTCAGCTGATCAGTGATCAGTCAGGCGCCTTCAGCATTCTCTATTGACCCTGCCTCCGTAACGCTTCAAAGGGATCTGTTGGATGACGATACCTATTTTCCTCTCACGATCATGTTGACATCTCATTTGTTACTCACGATCATATTTTAGTAAACATGCGCATAATTCAGCTTTCCGTACAGGTACATTCATCTTAGGGACCATGTACCATGTTTAATAAATTGAGAGCTTTCCAATGAGTGGTGAACGATTTTTTTGGGGTGGAAAATGAGGAAGTTAGTTCCTGCGTTCAACAGGAGAGGAAATGGCCGTGGAACTCACTCAGCTGATCAGTGATCATCAACTTTGATGATGTATAGAAGTATGTATCTATTGACCCTGCCTCTCAAATTTCAGCTTCCTGCGTTCAACAGCATCAGAAAAAAAGCGTTGCATAGTTTGTGTCGAAATTTTTGGAATGACCCCCAGAACTAAGACATATCCATGTGTTGTTCGAGGGAAAAACGTGATTTTTTGCCTAAAATTAATCAAGGGTGTTCATAAATCGTTTCGTCCCTCGTCATCTGGGTTGAAAGTTCGTCGTTTTGTCCTTCTTCCTTTCGTTTTGCTTGTCTTGACTGTACCTCGGTCGTCGGACTCAAATAAGCTAGGTACAATAATTGTACAATATTATTATCATGTCACGACGACTGTCTATCCAGTGTTCGTCATGTCTTCTGTCAAGCTAGGGACTTCAAAGTGCGATACTGCAATTATTGTCCAAAATAACCGATTCACGAAGAAGTCTGTTCTACGAGTATATCACAATGCAGTAGGTCACCTGCGTATCAAATTCGGAGGTGCAGGTTCCACGTAGGACAATATCTCTTTTTTTTTTGTGATCTTACTTAAAACAAATACCTATTAAATTAGTATGATGAATTTGAACATTTCTGTAAATCCTCCCCCCCATTTCCCCTGTTTCCCCTTCCCTCAGAGCCACAACTTCGTCACAGGTCCATGAAGGATGGACAGAACAGTGCAAGAGCGAACCGATGTATTGTTTCGTCCCCTGACATGGATGAATCAATGTACGGCCAACTAACCATATCTCTTCATGGTTCAGTCCTACAGAAATTTCAAAGAAACCATTGAAAAGTTCATTGAATTCCCTTAAGGAAACATAACTTTTCAAGTTTCCCATTCAACTATTGTAAACACAGAAACAGTTCTAAACTTTGATAATATCTGAATTTCGAAATTTTTGAAATTTTGTCTTGGAAGAAACAAATTATTTTTCCACTCTGAACTGTGCACATTTCTCAAAAAAATTTTTTTTTATAAAACTTCCCAAAGGTTTAAAAGAAATTAAAAATACTATAGAATTTAGGGGAAACTTCCGAATAAGAACACGGAAAAGCGTGAATTTTGTTTCTACGAAATCATCGTCCTGGCTTGAGGCTCCGGGGTTGGTCGAAGGTCGTCGCAGTAGATGACGTAGCCCAACTCATGTTTCCCCTAGTTTAGAAAGGAAGAATAAATTTGTTATACTTGTTGGTCGAATCGACTCGGGGTCCTCTTCTTATTAAGAAAAGGCAAAACGTAGGTTTTATTTTTATTTTTTAGCAACACATGCGTTGGCTAACTTACCAAAACCTACCGGTTTCAACAAAAATTTTCCCTAATATTTCCATCTTTATGTCTTTATTTTTGCTAGTTCTCTCTATCAGCCTCCTTCCCAAACATCTCGACTCTACAAAGTTCATCAATAAATTTGTTTGCTCCAAAACAAATTTTCTAAAATTTAGAAATTTACTAAATTAGAAATGTTCTAAGTTGAGAATTTGTTGAGTTTAACTACTTTTGATACCTAACTTGATAATTGGAAGAACCAAAATTACAACTCTAACAAGCTATTATTTAAACACGGAATTCTCACGAGTTTATCAATAAGAAGTTTGACATTATTTATTTAATTTTTAATTGTAATTATTTATAATAATTTGCAGCGTTTTTGGTTCTACAAAAAAATTTGACTTTGATGTACTTAGTCGTCAGAAGTTGGCTCAGATTAGTTGCTGCATATTCCATCGGACTTTTATCAATAGAGGAACTCTGTGAAAATAGCAAAATATTCTGTAAAATCGACATAAAACGGAAAAAAGTGTTCTTGATTGTATTCAACGCTCAGGAAACGAACTAATCTTGATGACATGTAATTCAGTTTGAGGATATACTGCTCATTCACCAGGCAGACTTATTCTGCGGAGTGTTTTTTGAGGGTTATTCCCGTATAATGACCATAAAATTCGCTGTTCGGTTGAATTTTGAC
Source organism: Apolygus lucorum (assembly GCA_009739505.2). NCBI lineage: Eukaryota > Metazoa > Arthropoda > Insecta > Hemiptera > Miridae > Apolygus > Apolygus lucorum. The sequence continues at coordinate 17,497,086 of CM019172.2, read as the reverse complement.
GTTCCAAGTAATCGTGAACGGAATCGGTCGGTTTAACGCGAACAATCCCACCTAATTGTACGATAACTCAGCACTCCGAGACCTTCGCTTTTCATTCAATTGAGCGATGGGGCGTCAGTCGGACACCACCGACTCTTGAGACGCTTAATTCGGAGAGGAGGGAAAAGATAAAAGATCGTCGGTCGATGGGGAATGTGTGGAGAGGTGGTCGGAAGGGGGCAGTTGTCCGTTAATAGGTTTTAATGGGGTTCTTATGTCTGAAGAGAACCACTGGGTGGTTCGGACGTCGAGGATTAGTCAGAGAACCGCTTGTCTAGAGTCCCATTCAACCTCGACACAACTTCCTCTTCGTTTTAGAAGCACCTCGTCAGCATCTATCAATGTTATGTTCTCCGAGTACGCAATCGTACTCACAAATTCATATCTGTTGGGTGAATAACATTATTCCCAAATCAATCAATATTCTAAATAAACGCAGAAAACCAAAAATGTCTGACAAGAGAGAGAGAGAAAATAATAGTTATGTTGAATTTGAGTTTTTCTGAAATTAAAAAAATAAATAAAAATCGTGCGCAAATCATAGTTATATTACAGGAATAATAATATATTTTGTGGTTTTGAAAAAAATTGAACAATAACTGGGAAATGAACTGTTAGCAAACGAACTCAAGGCGGGTAATTTTAACAAATGTCTTATGTTTAAAACACAAACGGTGGATACAGCTTTCGTACTAGTACGCAACCACGAGAGACATTTTATGTCTTATGTTTAATAAATTGAGAGCTTTCCAATGAGTGGTGAACGATTTTTGTGGGGTGGAAAATGAGGAAGTTAGGTTTCCCTAGGAACGATTGGTTGTACGTGAAAATCATCAGAAATTTCCGCGTAACGCTCCCCTCGTGACGATCCCCGCGTGACGATTTTTCATTTATGTGCCATAGTAAAGACATAAAATGTCAAAAACATGCTTTATTTATACAGATTTAGGTCTAGATTTAGGTATAGAACAATTGTATAGATCGATTTTATAAATGATAACAACGTAAATTATTTATTGCTTTAAAGTGCTTGATAAAAGCATAAATTACGACGGAGACATTTGTCTGTCTGTCGGAGAATCCTGCAAGCGACACTAGGGTTAATTAAATAAATAAATTAGTACATAAAATATTTGAATGTTACATTCTTGAGAGACCCAATTGAATTGAACGGCTACCAATTGAATTCACGGACAAGGTCAAGTCTGTACCTCCATGCAGCTCTATAGTATTTTGCCAAGGTGACCCATTTGTTCTGGTCGTCCAAAAACTCCACAAGCTCCTCCCTTGCGAGTGATCTTCGTCCAAGGAACAGGACCCGGAACTATCGAAGGATCGGGCAGACTCCAACGAAATGCAGCTCATCTTCGAGTTCTCCGGGGTTGTACAGTGAGCACAGTTCGCATCTGGGGTTGCTGGGGAGGAAAGGCTTGTGATTCAAGCCAATCAAAGCGCCTCTCAATTTCAAAATCCAGTAAAGAATCCGAGGCGGATCCAACAAAGCACTTGTCATATTCACACATCTCACTTCATGGTTCAATTGCTGGAACAAAAGTCTGACAAATTGAAGTGAAGTATTCAAAACCATTCAGGTTGAATTATCGTCCAACTGCCATTTCTGGCGTCGCCAACGTCATCAGATGTCTTCCAATGAGAAGATCAGAATTGGCTTCTATGATTTCGCTCATGGATACTTATTACCTCATCCACGGTTACTAGACCTGGGACCTGGGACAATGACGTCACCAGCCACCCTGCCGACCAGTGCAGAGCTCCTTGTTCTTCACTACTCGTTCGCTTTCTCTTTAGTTTTTTTAACTTATTGTTTAAGATAAGTCTGATCCCACATTTGTCGTAAACTGTTGATAGGTTCTAGTAAATGTACCTACATGATTGATGCTTATAAGAAGTTCTTTAGACAGGAAAACTGATTAACATTGCAGGAATTTATTTAGAGTAACCTTAATTACTTGACTTGCACTGATATCTCCTAGGTTTGTTTGTATGGATACATGGAACAGTTTGATTGGTATGTATAAGGAAAATTACAATTTCAAAATAACATAAAATCACAAAAAATAAAATTAGCTTATTATCCCTTAATATCCTGAGGTATCTTTTCGGAAGTCCGATTTCTACCTGCAATATTTTCTCCACTTTTAAACCTAATTTGACAGCCGTTGGCTGTCTTGATACTCCAACTATCGATTTTGTAAGTAAACGTGATGATAGGTAGCTCAAAAAAAAAAAAATAATAATAATAATTCTCGAGTTGACAGGCTACAGTAGAGCCTTCTAGGTGTCTTCTACCCTCATTTCTCATCTTGTAGGCTATTAGTGGGGTTTCCTTGTCAGATATGACGATACTAAGGCAGCAAAGATCCCTCTATGAAGTGAACCTTCCCCACCTTATTCTTTAGTTCTTTACTTTATGAGAAATAACAGACCCCCAACATCCCACCAAGGATTTTTCCAAGTTTCTTTTTTCTACTCCAATAAAAGTGGGTTTATAGATAAATTCTGCTCACACAGATAGCACTAGTGTGGCCCTTGTTAAGATCATTCTAGAGCTGACAGACTGTAATAAGTACATGTAGGCCTTTGAGGAACCTCCTATTCAAATATTCTATAAATTTGTCAAAATACATCTAAATTCTTAACAAGTGGGAAATTAAGGGTTAACGCGAAGACAATTTACGAAAACGGTATTATTGTGAGTAGGTATAATTAGAAATATTTTTCATTTTTTGGTAACTTGACGGCTTCTGGCGCCAGCTCGTTTTTTAAAAGTTTCCTTCTTCTTCCGAGGGCGGTGGTTTAGATGTTTCATTCGTATGAACGATCGGGTCCGGACGAAGCGTTGAACCACGAAGTCGTCACCATGGAGTAGCTGTGACTTTATTTCTCCCATCAGTGTCGCGAAAACTTTTCTTCTTTATTTATTGTGTTCCCGTGGAATTCGTTAAACATATTTTCCATTTCCTGCACAGTTTTCAAAAAAATCTTTAGGCAGTTTTATAAGCCACCCCCGGGACTGATAGAGAGAAAGGAGCTAATTATTTCGCTTCGACAGAACAATGCGATGTGCGCACGGGTCGGAAAAACTGTTAATTGTTATTTTAAATCTAAACTAGACCTCATTCTGAGAATTTTGACATCTTTTTTTTTAATACCTTTTTCAAAGATACCTTTTGAATACCTTTTTCAAAGATTTTTCACATTTTCGGATGTTTATGACGTCATAGTAGGCTTTGAGGTCCCGCCCAGGCGAGAGGGGCGCGTGACGTCATAAACATTCGAAAATTTGAAAATCATAGAAAAAGATTTACTCATCCAAAAAGAGAACGGCCGGTGTCAAAATTCTCAGGATCACTTCTACTTTCTACAGTGTGTATGGCACATAGCTCATTACATGCTCACATGGGTGTGATTGATTGTTAAGAAAGCTCCAGAATGAAAAATGCGAGTAATATTTTTGACTTTGGAGGATCCACATTTTTTCAGAACTGCTGCATGAATATCAACAAGAAACAAAAGTCGTTTTTATCGGCTGTAAGCTTCAACGTGCGACACTACTTAGGTATTTGAGATCACCAGACTTGAGATCAAACGAATATTACCAAATATCATGCATGCATATGCATTATGAAACGAACTCACCGTTAAACGAAGGTCTAGATTCAGGGATCGAAAATATGTAGACGAAACAGTGACTTTATGATTGATACTAGGTAGTTTATTCAATAAATATTGAATGACACGAATTATGATTCAGAAATGTAAAAGCGAAACAAGAGAGCAGTGAGAACGTATAACCAAGCTATGTCGTGAACAGTTGGAAAACAAGTGAGAAGCTAGTGTCTGAGAAGCCAAGTTACCAACCAATGTTACCAACCACATGATTCGGCTTAAGCTAATCCTCATTGAATTTACCCAATTTCAAAGCTTATAAGCAAGAACATGTTATTCGAATGGGTACATTGAATTGTATTGATATTTCATATTTAGAAAATATTCAGAGTCAGATTATACAATAAACAGTTGAGAATGCAATGATACTTCATGTGGTATGAATACTCGGTACATGACAACATGAACCGTATGACGTCACAGGGTAAGAGTCACTCATTGAAGACATCTTATTTCCAACAGTTTTCAATTGTACGTTTTCCATCTTCATATCACTTCTGGGTGGGTACATGGATTAGGTACGTCCAAAACAACGTTACCTATTCAACGGGATTCTGATGGAACCGGTATATAACCAACAAATATCGAGCGATCGTAATTGCCAACCAGATGAGGACCAAGAAGGGGGTCCGGGATTACATTGAATTAACAAGATAATATTAACTCGACTTAATCACAATCAGTTAGTGACATTTCATTAGCGGATACCGGAGGACCGTTGATTGCTCCAGCAAGCGGGCAATTTGATGAGGTCGTGATTAATTGACGGAGTATGGCAATATAATAATCGACCATCACGTTGTTACCAGATCGCGAACATTGTTCGAGTTAATGGTCTCGGATTCATGTTGAGTCACCGGGACACCAGGCACCGATGCGGGTAATAGGATTGACCACAGACAGACCGATAGACTGATTATCCCACTCATGTAACTTTCATCCCACACCAACTCAACGGTGCTTTGATTATTAGCTACTATGAGTTTCGAACTGTCGACAGATCGTTCTATACTTTGAAACTTTTAGCAACATTACATTTTTCACGCAGGTCAATTCTTATCGAAATCTGGCAGTTTCGTGTAATCAGCGAGGAACATGGAAAGACCACAGACTGACGCGGAACCAAGTACTTGTGCAAAAATCTCTAAAACAAGCTGTGAAATAATCCTAGTATACAATTTTCTAAAGATGAAATTTAGATATTTATCAATATCTAGGGATTTATGTCAATATCGATGTATTTACCGATAATATCGTGACTTGTTTCCAACAAGTAAGAATTATTATGGTCCTAATTGGACCATGGTGTCACTAGTGTCACCGAAAACATCTTGGAAATTCCACAGCTGTTCCAAGGTGTCACAAGACTAACTGAATTCATATTGAAATTTAAAAATTAATGGACACAGAGTTGAATTTTTTAAACAATTTTATGTGAGTTATTAGAAACCCAAAAATGATGTTATAACAACAATTTTGAAAAATTTGCCATCATTTAAAAAAAAATGTTTGTCATAACTATATTTTGAGATTCCAACAGCCCACAAAAATTAAAAGTAAACGAAAAACAACAATTAAAAGTAAACAAACAGCAATTAAAAGTAAACGAAAGTAAACAACCATTTCAGGTTGTTACTTTTCTTTACTTACTAGTTCATCCCCAAATTTGCAACCCCGAAAACCCTGTGCTGCTGACATTTTCGCACTTTTTCCAGTTTTTAAACTGTGAATTTTGATTATTCATAATATGAACTGGGTATTACCCAGTAACTTTTTAAAGTAGGTTAATACTTACTTTAACCGGTTTTTACAAGTAGATCTTCCGATGTGTTAAGTACATCGATATATTTCTTCCAAAAAGAATGTTAGTAACGATTCAATTCACCTACCTATTTCGACAAGTTTTCCATGCAGATCTTCCGATGTATCGAAATATCGATATATTTTCCCTAATACCTAAATAGGAGGTATCGATATCTCATAGACAATATATCATCTGACCCGTATATCAATGTTTTTCATTCGATTTTCCATCCCTAACAAAATCCAAAAAACAACAAAATCCAAAAAACATGTAATTTGTTGATGATAGTCAAATCATTGCCAAATTTTGGTGTAAATTGGTCTGTTAGAACGTCGAGTAACTAACGGCTCTGATTCGGATTATTCTTGATTCGATTTTACATCAATACTCGATTATTGTCGAAGTATTAATGAGGGCGTTAGCTTGGAAATGTATTCAAGGGAGGTAAGTGTTCATAAATCTCCAAGGTTCACCGTAAGGGCGGAGAACGTAGGGCGGCACTTAACGCGCTTGGATAACGATTTCCGCTCCAAGACGCCGGAATATTCAACCTCAGGGTTTTCCCCTCGCGTTTAATCATCATCAATATCATCATCTCATCAACTCATCATCGTCCCCGTCACGATGAACAATCTTCTCCGTATCCTCCGACCCGACGAATAAGAAGCTCGATGGGATTAGGGGAAGGATCAAAAGGGTTAATTCGCGAATAATCCAGGAAGGGAACGGTTATACGGTTAACGGTTAATATCGCTATTGACTATTATAACTTCTGTAGAAGGTAAACAGTTTCAAAGTGAGAACACTTCTTCGTGTTTTTTATACAATTTTCGATAAAACACGAGTGACTAAAGACCTGATAATATCAAGTACCTAATAATTCTTTCACATAATAGAAACCTCCCTGACATCGATGTGCTCAATTCCTCTCTCACCCCCTTAAAGAAGTTCCCTGATACCAAATTTTCGTTTAGATAACTGATAAAATGTTTTGCCTCATTAATAACTTAATATCGAAATCTTATTTAAATAATGTTACTTTAAATTGAAAACTGGGTTTTCTTTTTATTTAAAATACTTATTGTTATGTTGGTTTGTCGTTGAATGAAGGCGATGGCCTTCTCGATGGCTAGACTCTTGACTGATTTTCTTTGGTCCATTCTCAACAGAGATTTATCCCTATGCAAGGCGGATGTACTACCGTCCCGGCGCTGAGTGCTGACTGTTGAGGGTAGTGCAGGAAGAGACCAACCCACGAGTCTGCCTTCTCTGGCGCCTTTAGCCAGGCCAAACTTTACCTAGTGCTCGTAGTGTTCCTAGTTAAACTGTAAGGTAAAGAGAATGCAAAGGCGCCTTGGAAAGCAAACCTCTTCCTCTGAGGAACCAGGCTAGTTGCAAGACAAAGGTAGGTTCGTCTGCTTGTGGATGCCATGGAACTGACTCCATGGACTTATTTCAGTCTTATTTCACTGTAAGCGTCACCTCAATTCCAGTGTGCTAAATGGCCGTTAGCTATCTTGATACTCCAACTATGGAGTAAGAAAATTTGTGTAAAAAAATGTAATAATAACATATTAATTAAATGAGTTGACAAACTGTAATAGGGCCTTTAAGATACTTTCTACCCTCATTTCTCACCTTGTAGGCTATTAGTTGGTTTTTCTCAGAAAAGGCAGCACAGATTCCTCTATGAAGTGAATCTTCTCCACCTTATTCCTTGGTTCTGTACTTTATGGGAAATACCAGATCCTAATATCCCACCGAGGTTTTCCAAGTTTCCTTCTTTTACTCCATCAAAATTCGGTTTATGGTCAGATTTTGCTGACGCAGATAGCGCCGGAGTGGCCCTTGGAAAGATCATTCTTGAGGTGACAAACTGTATAGGGCCTTTGAGGTACCTCCTGCTCAAATATTCTCTAAACTTTAATCAAAAACTCCGAAAAAGACATTTTTTTAAACAAATGGGAAATTAAGGGTTAAACTTGTTCAGGCTCAGAGCTGTGGATGGAAAGCCTATCAGTTCTGACCTGCCCGGAATGCCAAATATCAGCAAACTTCTTCAGGACGACCACCTCGCACTCTACCTTCAGGAGCACCTACACCGTGTAGGCGTATAGGTACTATATTATATTACACCTATAGCATAAAATGATTTTTTTCTTGTGCGATTCCAAAGGTTTATTATTGGAAATAATAAACCAAAAGCAGAGACCTTGAAAATGGGCTATCTGAACAGAAAATAACTAAACTTTATGTAATAATTTGCAACGTTTTTGAGTCTTGATCCGGATTCAAACAGAGCAAGATGATTTCACCAATTAGGAAGACATTTTTATTTCAAGTTTTGGATTCTTTGCACCTTAAAACGCAAACCGTCAAGTTTCAAAGGTTTACGACTTTTTTTTGGTTCATTGAGTTGGAAATTGAAAATGATAATCCAAAAGCAAACGAATTTGAGCGGTTTAATTTGAATTTGTACTGAACCAAGCTTGACAATCTAGATTCCGGTAAACATTTTCGCTATGTGATTGTTCAATCTAAAATATTAGGGGGGAATAGCTCAACGACCGAGTGTGGGGGACGTGAAATAGTTTCTGGTAAATTTGCCGTTTAGCGCTCAAGAGGCGTTTGAGCGTGTAGGCCTGGAGAACAATGATGGTGGGGGGTACAAATTAGATTGGGCCTACAGTCAATTAAACGTTGATGGGGGGGGGTTGCTGTCATTTGCAGGCGGTGCAGCGCTGTGACCATCAAGCGAGCGGCCTCAGGGAGCGCTCTGGGCGGGGGTCTCTGATTTGTGTGATGTTTCATAGAAGCTCTGATCATGGAGGTTTTGTGAAAGATTTGAACGAAGCTCGTAGTGTGTTTGGCTAAATACCTAATTTCGGATATTGCTGCCTCATTTTCGACGGAAAGGAAATTTCCAAATCAAATTCAAGATTTTCCATTGGTACCAAATTTAAGATTTTCCAAATTCAAACTTTTCCAAATCAATTTCAGAATTTTTCAAATTAATATTAGGCTCAGTTTAAAATATATTCAATGGAGTTCGAACAGTATCGTAATATTAGAAAAAAATTCTCTTTGGTTAACCGGTTCTCTGGGGACCGGGGGATCTTCAATTTATGTTGTCTGGATGTACCTATGGGGTTGTGATGCAATCAAAGGCGAGGGGAGTGGAGGTGTCGTTCGCTTCTACCCATCGTATCTGTTGGAACCTGGAACTCCCAACGCCAACCGAAGTAACAATGGTAGTGAGTGGTAAAGCTTCCCTCTCCTTCCCAATAAGTATGAGAAAACATCAGTTACTTGCCAACTCTTGTATGTACTCCTGCTGGGCCCCAACTAAATACTAAACAGTGTGCGTTAATAATAAATATAGACTCCTTTTGTATGTCCCAGAGTTGCATTTATCAGTGGTAAGGAAGTTGGTACAAAGTTCAAAAATTTCAATATTGAAAATTTCAATGGTTTACCATTTAATGGTAAACCCTGACATTGAATTGGACAAGTTTGAATTTCGTATGGAAATTCTTGAATTTAACTTGGAAATTATATTCTCGTGGAGCAAACATTTCAATAAAAGTTGTGCGTCGCCCTGGGAGTAAGTGAAATCTGCCCTCAAACGAACACATGGAAAATTTACCAAATTCGTTAAGTTCATGTTATAGGAAAGAAATGGCCTAAATTTGAAGTACTACTAGTGCGCAATATTGTGCTCAACTTTCAAATATCTGGATCTTGTGCTGGAATCACTGCGTTTACACAGTATTCTTTCCCAAATGCATGAGTAGGTTATTTGTGAAAACTATGCGCACAACTTTTGAACAGCTAGATTGATTTTTATGCGTTTTTGCATCACCTATATACGTCAGAATAAATTTTCACAGCGGATTTCAATAGTTGGAATGTTGAGTATAAAAGTACATTTTGATCGAGGATAGTTTCGCTTTATGAGGGTCTTAACTCGTTGATTTCGCAGGACTGTAAGGCCGAGCAAAGCGAATTGACATTAAATTTTGTTTAAAAAATAATTTGTTTTTTTTGAAAACGGAAATTATTTCAACTATCTAATTGCATGTAAACTCAAAGAGAGGCGTCGTTGATGGGAAATGTTCCTGCTGCTCACATTCATGTAACTTTTCTTTCCCCTTGTCAGATCGAGGTTGAGGAAAGTAAAAATAATAACCATTCGTATCCTCTTTCTAGTCGGGAGTGTTTTTCGCAATACAACGGAGTTTACAACCTTAGCAATTAATCCAGTTCCAAATGGAAGCGACGCTGAGAAGAAGATACCGGAGGCGAGGTTTTTTAACGACAACTCTTTCCTTCATCTGACGATACCCACGTAATAAATCATTCCCGGTTTCCATCCATATTCTTCAACAATGGCTGTCTCTTGCCTTATTCCCCGGGTGCCACTCCAAGCGAGACAATGGCTGATGGAAACACTATCGACTCCTGACCAATGGAAATGAAACAATAATCGTTTTATAAGGTCGTTTCTGTGCGATAATTTTTCACTCTGGAGAATCCTCCATCAAAGAAAGCCACTACAAATATACCTATATATTTTTCCGCTCATTGAATCAGCTTTAATAAGACAATGTGGATTTTCAACAAACTTCGAGTTATTTGAGACGATCAAGTAAATAAATAAATACATCAATAAATACTTATTTTTCTGCATTTTTAATCATTTCGAAAAACGAATGAATATATGGGTGATAATATCACCCATATATTATCACAACATATTATGTTGTCGTACTTCACATCCATTTTTGAAACCTTACATTTCGACTGATAGTTTTCTAAAGAATATTTACTTCTCTACAGTCTATTCTTTACTTCTAGCCACAAGTACGAAATCATCATTCATATTCAATACAATTTCAAGTGTCTTTGTTGTAGTCACGATAGCCCTTTAACGGTCCCCTATAAATTTCACCGAGTAAGCATATGAACATGTGGACTTCCTGAAACGTCAATTTAACAAATGATCACTACAATGTCTCGGATTAGCTCTAATTTAAGATGACAATTTGTCACCAGCCCCAAGAAAACGGTTCATAATGAGATAAATAGATATGTTTATTTGGCGCCATTTTGTAAAATTTTACATGAAGATAAATTCAATATGCGATGCGATTTGCTCAGATTTCCTACCCGACGTCAGGCTTGGCCCTTGTTGTAGGGTAGGATCTTTGCAAAATCGCTCCATCTTTGTAAATAAATTGATATCTACTATACATTACAGTAATAAGTAAATTACTAAACGATGCATGATTGGTCTGAAGAATGGACGCTATTTGATAATTTCTAATCCTATGCTTATATATGTCGTTTAATATCCTCTCGCATCTGAAGCCCAGATCAGTAGAAGCATTATATTGCATAGAATGCGATAAAATTTTTAGGGGGCCGCCTAGGGCCTCACCTTCACAATCCTTTGCGCCGGCATAGATTGGAAAATTTGATCCTTTTCTACTTGATACTAGAGAGAAAACTTTGTGAAAAGTTGAGAAAAGTAGAGTTTTTGCGTACTTCGTCTTGTTGAGAGGAAACTCTAATTGGATGTATGACTGATAGGAATATGTACAATATTAATTTTCAAGGAAAGAATTCAAGGAAAGAAAGAGATGATTTGAAGTGACAATATACAGTGAGTTTATGAGAGTTTCATTCGAGTATAAATATTTATTACCCGCGTTCTATTCTCCGTTCAGGAGTTCCTTTATTATTGGTTTGGTATGGAAAGGCCGATCTAATCGATCGGCCGCGAATAAGGTTGGGCAATCTATCAATCTCATGACAGCTCATCGGTTCCCTCGGATCACTGTTATACAACCGTTAGCACACCGTCGGTCTTTAATCACGAAAAACAGAGTGAGGGGTGCAAATATAAAGAGATCGAAGGAAATTGGTGTATTGATAAATTGAAAAGCATGGATGAATAATAATCTCGACAGAAAGAATTTTTAATAAAAGAAAGAATTTTTTTATTATTTTTAGTTTTTTATTATTATTTTTTTTATTATTTTTTTTTATTTATTTTTTTTTATTTTATTTTATTTTTTTTTATTTTTGTTAATTTCAGTAGGTATTTACTCATTGTGAGTAGGAAGGCTTGTGCATCTTCCAGTAGGACGAGTATTTTTTTTTATTTTTGTTAATTTCAGTAGGCATTTACTCATTGTGAGTAGGAAGGCTTGTGCATCTTCCAGTAGGACGAGTATTTTTTTTTTATTTTTGTTAATTTCAGTAGGCATTTACTCATTGTGAGTAGGAAGGCTTGTGCATCTTCCAGTAGGACGAACAGAATAATAAGGGTCTTTCTTTAACGAATAAAATCATTCGCGATGAGATTGTGGAAAACCATTTTAATAGAAACGGAGTTGAGTAGAACGTTGGCTATTTTCACGAAAATAATGAGTTACAAGTTAAATCGATTCCGTCGGTTACTTCATCATCAGTAACAAACAATAACTGAAGGTACATCACAGAGAGCATAGGTTATAATATAAGCTATAATAACCATATTATAGTCACAAGTGAAAGGGAGGTTGAATCCCATTGGTCGAGAAAGTGAAAGTCATACCCAATCAGATAGAAGCAGATAAGTGAAAGGAGAATCCTATTAGTTCAGAGAAGTGAAGGGACCTGGGGGGATCATAAAGTGCCAATCAAGGCAGACAAAGTGAAAGGTAGCTCTAACATTGGTGAGGGTAACTTTGTGAAGGGGGAGGGGGACCAAGCTGTTACAGGAATGAACCCATCAACGGTGAGTTGAGGGACCACCTCATTCACTTATTTACCAGACCTATCACTCTTACGAATCTTGAACTTTTCAAGCACATCCAACATACCTCCCATCGGGCAAGAATGAGGAAATTCTATGCACTTTCCGTTTGTTAGACAAAACTAAAGTCATGTTTGGATTCTCTTAGGTGATTCGCAAAAGCAGATTCCCTAAATTTCCTATCAGTTTGACCTCAATACTCGAGTCCACAAGAACATTTAGCTTATAAACCTCACTTTTATCTTGAACGCTAATTTTATCTTTAACACAACCCAACGAACCTTTAAGATTATTTTATATTTAAACCCTATTTTGAAATCTCTAGATGATAACATTTTGCCAATTTTGTCAGAAATCTTTCCATAATAAGGTACACTTATCAAATTAGAAACCCTGACTCTACAATTTTTCCTAAGAACCTTATTCCATATGGAATCAATGAGACTTCCCCCATATCCATTGCTTGCGGATATACTTTTGATAATAATTTTTTCTTTAGATAAATTTTGATCATTCATTGGTATTGACAAAGCTCTATTGATCATACTATGGAAAGCAGCATGTTTATGAACTAAGGGATGATTTCATGTACTTTGAATAGTGATGTCACTGTAGGTTCACTTGAAGTAGAACAAAAATAACTTACCAACACATGCGTGGAAGGCACTTTCCCCTTGTCCAACAGATCCGTGGTAGCATACCTGAAGCAGCACCGTTTTTTGACCACCCACCTAATAGGGTGTACGCCTGGGTAGGAAAACTGTTTATTGTTATTTTTAATCTAAGGTAGACCTCATTTTGAGCATTTTGGTACCAACCGCGACCTTCTAGCATGTGTAAATCTTTTCCGATGAATTTTTATAGTTTCCACCGTTTATGACGTCACAGTGGGCTGGGGGTCCCGCCCAGGCGAGAGGGGTCGAAACTGAAAAATCATAGAAACAGATCTACTCACGCTAGAAGGTTGCGGTTGGTGCCAAAATTCTCAGGATATAGTCTACTTTCGATTAAAAATCTAAAAAAATCAATCCCATTGCTATCATATCACTGATTCAATTATTGAAATTCGTCGCTTCGACGAACAGTTATACACCAGGTTTGTGAACAGAATACCATGATATTTTCTACATTCTTCTTATTTTCATCATTATTATACATTTTCTTCCATTTAGATTCTACAATAATTTTTGCCATACAGGGGTCTCAGTCAGCGAATAAACCGTTATTCCACTTTTTCTCTGGCTACAACTGTTCAATTTTGATGAGCACCAAAACAATTTCGATCGCCTCTTATCAATCTCCTCACTTCTTTTTCTTCTCATGCTTACTTCGGAAATATGTATTTCTTCTGGAGCGTTTTATAGGATTCTGAACAATTTTGGACCCTCGTCTGTCTGTCTGTCACTGTTGAAAACACTGATGGACATGTTCTGGACATTCTGGAGCAGAGTGAGAAGGAGGAGGATGTATTCGTTGTCTACAAGGACGTGAATGCATAAAATTTACAACAATAATAATTATATGGTAGGTAACTATAGGTGTACCTTTATTATAAATCATGATTCAAAATAGGAACTCGTGTGTTTTATCGTTTCTAATACAGCCTGATCAAGAAATAGAGAGAGAGAAAAAAAAGTGAGGGCCCTAATGGGCAGTCCAGCCGGGACCGGACCCACCATGGCGGCTCCTGGTGAAACATTTGTAGTTGATAGATGGTCGAACCCATTTGTCTCATTCCTATGTACCAATTTACATAAATATTGCATCGAATTTCAACGCTCAATAATTCTCCATTGAAGTAATGGAATACTAATTAGTTGGAGAGTAGATAAGTAAGAATGAGTAGTAGCAAATGTGTAAACGAGGGTGTAAAAAAGAAGGAATCCCTCGAAAACTCCGCTTCGTGGTCTGATAAAACGGGGGTAGAACAGCTTTCGGCCGTATATAACAATCAAAGTCGTCAAAAGGGGTCGGTAGCTACCCTCTCTCCACCATTTAACGGCATCATCCCAAATAACGGGGTGCTTTCTACTAACCCTGATGAAAACGTCGGTTTCCCTCTATCCAACAAACGACTACCCTGCGTCGCCTCTTGGGCTTCTCACTGCCTTCATCAAAATGATAACCGGGTTGAAGCAATTAGGATAAAACGAAAGTCAAAAACCTCTTTCTTCGACGTATTTCTCATGAAAGTAGCGAGAACATTAACAATTCTAGGATCTACATCTTGATCTCCGAGGACATCAATTTATCCAATGTACAACGAATTCTCTGAAGGTCACGATTTTTGGAAAATCGATCAAAATACCAGTGGGGTTGGTACCAACCCATGGTACCCATGGCAACCATGGTTGGCACAACATGAAAGCCACGCCTTATATTCTTGGTGGCCTTTTACACAAAGAGTTAAGAGGGAATGATTCTCTCGAACTGATACCTGAATTTTGCTCTGAATTGGTGAGTAGTTGAGGGGGTCTCAGTCGGTCGCCATGCGTCTCTCGTTCCGGGTTAGTATTTCTCTTAATCACCGGCGCTCAAAGATTAAAATTTGCATCTAATTTTGAAATTTTCAAGCTTTTTTGAAATTTATTTGTGCATCTGCCTAGGGAATTGAAAAACTAAAAGATTGCCGCTGGAATCATCAAAATCGAACAATAATCTCGGCAAAAAATGAGAAAACCTAACTGAATGAAGAGCTTTTCCAACTTTTTGCCGGCAATTATTGTTCGATTTTGATGATTCCAGCGGCAATATTTTAGTTTTTCAATTCCCTAGGCAGTTTATTAATATACTAAATAAATTTCGAAAATCCTTGATAATTTCAAATTTAGGTGCAATTTTTCAACGTTTAGCGCCGGTTATTGAGAAAAATACTAACCCTCAAGGAAGAATGAACGGCAACCGACTGAGACCCCCCGAATAGGCCGTAGAAGGAAGCTCGTTGATTTCATCATAATCCGATCAGTAGAATAAAGGTACACGAAAGATAGTGAAAAACCACCTACATAATCACGAAACCAGCAAATGATCGTGAAATCAGGATTCTCGTCACTGCCAGGGCGTTTTGAAAATTGCAACCCCAAACCTTCGCTGCTCAACAAGACCCCAAATGAATCCATTATCCCTAATTGTACCATGGTATTACTAATGTCACCGAAGACATCTTAGGAACACCACAGCTGTCCCAAGGTGTCACCGTAAACAAACTTAAAAAAAACAAAATTAAACAAAATTACATTGAAGTTTTAAATTTAATGGACAGCAGCATTTTTTACTGGCTATTGGAAGTCTCAAAATAGAGATATGACAAACATTTCCAGAAAAATTCATCGAAAAAATGTTCAAAATTGTTGTCGTAACATCATTTTTTGACTTCTAATAACTTACACAAATGGTTCAAAATATTCAAATTTATGCAACAATTTTTAAATTGCAACATAAAACAAGTTTATCTGGTGGCATCTTGGAACAGCTGTGGAATTCATACGATTTTTTGGTGACACTAGTGATACCATGGTCCAATTAGGGTTAAAAAATCTCAATTAAGAGGGATTCTCTAAAATTTTAAATAGAATGGAATTTTTAGGATCGAAGGAGACCACCCAGAGCTAAGGAAAAGCGTTTGCTCCCCACGAGAACTTACGGAAGGCGTAATCCCCGTTCAAATTTCAGCTGATCGAATTAGATCATTGTTTGTTCGAACCGAGATTCGTGTAGTACTCAGTTGTGCATCCTCAGCAACCAAGAACCGAATATCCTAATGAAAAGCCGTGTTCTTTGCAAGTGGGTGATGAATACAGTAAAATAATTGTCAGAATTTTCACTGTGGGTTGCCAAAATATTGAGCAATATAAAGACCGATAGTTAGAAAAAACGCCAAAGAGGAATACCAAACTGGATAAGGTTGGAAATTACCACAATGACTATCAAAGGGGGCCGAAATTTGAAGTGCCGGGATGCAGTATAAAGATTGTATCAACTAGTCACAATCAACAAAGAGCCAAAACGACATGGGTGAACAAATCTAGTGAAAAATACTATGGGCAAGCGAAGCGAGCGGACGAACAAGTATTTACAAGTTTTCTCGTGAAACCAGAATCTGAAATAAAAATTTAAATACCTACGTTTTGAACGATCTATTGTAGCTTCACAGACAATGTCATCTCTCAACAGTGTCAGGACCTTTAAAAAAATAAGTGCCCCGCTGTAGTTTACGGCAGTAGATCGGTTGGTTAGGAAAGTCCTTATTCCGGTCACAAATGAGCCCAAAGTTATTCCCGAAAATAACCGATTTCGTTTACGGTGACTGTGGCGACTACGGAGAGGAAGACGAAGAAAAGAAAATACCGTTTAATCTCGGAGGTTTTTAGAGGGCCATCAAAAACAGATTCCGGTCGGCTTCCAAGTTCGAAGGGAGTTTTCGAAGGGATCGACAAAACAGGAAGGGTCACAAAAAAGGGCTTTTAAACGTTGATGTTGAAAGTGTGATCTGTAGGAATCTCTTTCGAGGAGATGGGAGCGTTTTTAGCTGCATAATAGTGAGCCAGTCGGCTCGTTTGTAGCCGTTTTCGGCCTACTGTGAGAATACTCGTAGAACCATGATACCATGATGATGATACCATGATACCATGATGATGATACCATGATGTACCATGATATGGTACATGATAGATAATCATAGTTAGGCCTCAAATGTCTGCCACATTACATCATAATATGATGTAATGGCCCAACTAAATTATGATAACTTGACTGCCTGAGATATCAACGAGAAAATCATTATGGAAATTGAAAAAATTCTGCCGAATTGGGTGGGAAGTATAGTTAAATAACTTGTAAATAATATATTGAAATAGTTGGAGTTTATACCAATGCCAATTATTAACCAAATTTCATCAAAATCGGTCAATGGTAGTGTGAGGTCACGTGTCAACGTTGCTACGTTAACTACTTTTGATTGGTATATCGTTATCTAATAAATTTAATTCAGTTCATTCTTGTAATCCACCAATTGCGTAACTTATTTCATCAAAATTTGGTAATACTATTTAATAGTACTATTTAATAATATTAACTTAGAAAAATGAATTTTGAAACTTTGAAAACGCCCTAACTCGAAAAATTTTGATATAAAGGTATTGTTTTTCCGTCAATTTGAGATAGTATAGAATTTTTAGAATTTTTTGAGACCACGCGGAGGTCTGTAGGACAAACCATTCGCTCCCTACGAAAATTTAAGGGTTGAAATACGATAAATCAGGAACACGAGTGTGAATCGTAAAAGAGGCCTAATCTCCGTTCAAATTTTAGCTGACCGAAATGCGGTCGATGTTTCTCTTCATGTTGGATGGTTGGTGGCTTTGCAGACGAGTGATCTATTATATAGAAAAATAATAAACCATTGTGTAATAATTTGCAGCGTTTTCTTCCATATCACTGAAACTTCTTTCGAAAAATGAATTGTGAGGCAAACTCCCCATTCGCCACCCTGGTTTCCCAAGTTGTGCAGCCTGCTGATTGATTTTGCTCATACGCTGTGTACCTACTACTTTGTGAGCTGTCTCCACTGGTTGGATTTGTTCCCTGCATACCTTATGGGAGGCGGCTTTTGCTATAGGCTCAACGAGTTGCTTTCCCGTGCAGGCAGTTATTGATGGATGATACTCTGAATCAGATTTATGATAGTTTTAGTTGAATAAGGATTTCAAGGGTTTATAGCATTTACGAATTGAGTTAAACTTTTCCCATTTAGGTTTAGTCCTTTTCCATTTAGGTTTAAACCTTTTCCATTTAGGTTTAGTCCTTCTGCATTTAGATTTAAACCTTTTCCATTTAGATTTAAACCGTTTCCACTTAGATTTAAACCTTTTCCATTTGGATTTAAACCTTTTCCATTTGGATTTAAACTCAGGAAATTATCGTGGAGTTAGAGGTGAAAGTACCGAAGAGGTAAATTCATGTTATGCGAAAATCAAATTAAAATTTCAAAAGATGGTTTGGTAAATATGATAATAAATTATTTTCTTAGGTTGGATACATATTTTGATGATATTGATCACCAATAATAACAATAGTTAAATAATCATAATATTCTGCATTTGATTTTCCCACGTGTTGAATTTGTGACTTTTACCTCTAACTCCACGATAATTTCCTGAGTTTAAATCCAAATGGAAAAGGTTTAAATCCAAATGGAAGAGGTTTAAATCTAAATGGAAAAGGTTTAAATCTATGGAAAAGGTTTAAATCTAAGTGGAAAAGGTTTAAATCTAAATGGAAAAGGTTTAAATCTAAATGGAAAAGGACTAAACCTAAATGGAAAAGGTTTAAACCTAAATGGAATAGGACTAAACCTGAATGGAAAAAGTTTAACCCAATTCGGAAATGCTATATATACCTATCTCCTAAGATTTATAAAATCCTAGCAAATTTATTTTATACTATATTAATGCTCTAGGGAAATGGAAACTTCAGGCAATAGTTTGTATTTTAAAAGTTGTATCTTTTGATAAATTTATTTTTTGAGCGGTAGTTTCATGTTCGACTTAGTATATGAGCAAAATACATATTTATGCTAGTTTTGTGTAAATTGGATCTTTGTTACTTTCTTCCTAACCTTACTAGAAAGTATCTGGATCCCAACAACTAAAGAGAATATTATTACAATCGTTATCATTGCTAAGCCTGGAAGGCTATCATTCCAGAGATCCACCCCTTTTAATGAGCTAGTCGTGGTGTCGCCAAAGTTTTAAAGGAATAGGCAGGAAAATCAGTTACAGTGAAAATCAAGTTACTTCTCACACAGCAGCAGTTTCCTGCTTAAAACCAAAGCTTGACTTATGCTTCATATTATCATGGTTTTCGAGCGTGTGGGCAAATTTAAATTTTATTTCTTGTTTTTATCAACATGAACATAATATGGACTTGGTTTTGAATGGTGGTGTGGCAAGATTGAGCTCATGGACCCCTGTGTGTGATCGTATCTCCTAGATGATTTAAGCGGACCTACGTTGCTCGTATCTTGACGTCATAATTATGTCAGTAATCGATACGTCCGTGGAGGTATGAAGGATAGAGTTTCCCGCCCTTTCACACACTACGTCAATTTCCGTGATCCGGGCTCACCGGAAACAGACCCCCTCGACTATCCGTTCGATTCGATGAGGCTTGAAACGCGGGATGATTCCACTAAACTTCTACCTCACGCTCGACTCATTAATGCTAAGGTAATCCATCCTCATCAAGTATAATGAGGATGCTGCAGGGCAGAAGCGATTTCGCAAGTTTCTACTCCCGGTGTTTTAGGATCAGGTCTGCAGGAAGCATCACACGGAAAAACGCTGCAAATTATTACACAATGGTTTATTATTTTTCTATATAGATCACTCGTCTACAAAATCACCAACCATCCAATATGAAGGAAAAAAAAAAAAAAAAAATCCAAAAAAAATATATATATATAAAAAAAAATAAAAATCACCAACCATCGATTGCATTTAGGTCAGCTCTAATTTGAACGGAGATTAGGCCTCTTTTGCGATTCACACTCGTGTTTCTGATTTATCGTACGTAAAACACTTAAATTCTCGTAGGGAGCGAACGGTTTGTCCTAAAGAGCTCCGCGTGGTCTCAAAAAATTTTAAAAATTCTATAGAATCTTGAATTGAAGGAAAAACAATACCTTTATATCAAAATTTTTTGAGTTAGGGCGTTTTCAAAATTTCAAAATTGATTTTGGAACACTTAGTAGTGACTTACATCAACCAAAAGCTTCGGGGCACAACTAGACCCCAAATGGAGCCTACATGCCAAATTTCATCAAAATCGGTCAATGCTAAGTGGGGAAAGTGCCGTGTACGGCGGACGGCCGGCCAAATTTGTATTCGGTTTTTAGGACGTCCCACAGTAAGACTTGGGCGTCCTTATGCGATCGATCTGGGGTGAAGTTGGACAACACTCAACAGAAAAAAAAATAACCACACAGTAATCCGTTTTAGACCATTCTGAATCCAAATCCGCGAAAAAAACCATAGGTGTATGTCTGTGTGTGTGTGTGTGTGTGTGTATGTGTGTGTGTGTGTGTGTAACAAAATCTTGTGTACTCTGCCCAGGCCTTAGTTCTCAATCGATTTTCCTGGTTCTTTTTTTGTTCGACGCGGAAAACTATCTAGTTGTGCACTACGTCGCCGGAATTTCGAATTTTGCCTTTTAAGAGGGGGAAAGGGGGGGTTAATGCTCAAAAAACGTGCGTTTTTGGGCATAATCTTGTGTACTCTGCACAGCCCTTAGTTTCCAACCGATTTTTGTGGTTCCTTTTTTCATCGACGCGGAAAACTATCTAGTTGTGCACTACGGCGCCGAAATTCTGAATTTTGCTTTTTAAGGGGGGGAAAGGGGGGGTAAATGCTTAAAAAACGTGCGTTTGCGGGCGTAATCTTGTAAACTCTGCCCAGGCCTCAATTTCCAACCGATTTGCGTGTTTCTTTTTTTTGTTTGACTCAAATAACTTCCGAGTTGTACCTAATTTCACCAGAGTACCAAAATTCGCAAGGGGAGGGGGCGAATGGGGGGGATAATATTCACAAAATATCCGATTTTTCAATATTTCGGTTCCTTTACTGCTTACTAACTGTCCCCAAGCTTTGAAATTAAGGAAAAATTCTCATTATACCTCCGGATTTTCATGAATTATTCTCTGTACGACCATGGTACTAATAGTGGTGCCACCATGGTGCCAGGACACCATAAACCGCATATTTCGTGTTTTTTTTTTTTTTTTTGTGTGTTTCACCTTGAATACGGATGTGAACCTCGACGGACCGCCTACTAAAACTAATAGATGGAAGTTCAATGTTACGACGTATTTCCGCTTTGGTGCCAGACTGGCACCATTGGGGTTGGGGGGGGGGGGTGAACTCGAATTCGCATGTTGGGTATCGTAGATCATGGATTTTAAAATGCTCTTCAGATTCGAGGCTCCCATGCCGCTAGAAATGTTTTGGCAGTTAATGGTGAGGGGGGGGGGGGGTCACTATTTCTTGCCTAAAGTAATAAACCAAATTACATCGAGTGAAACAGTTTTATCGCTTACCAACTGGTTAAACTGATCTAATGCTTATCCAATGGGACGTCCCCTGGAATGCATGCATTGCTAAACAATATGTTTTGGATTCTACGTACTTTGAAACGTAAACCATCAAATTTTGAGGGGGTGTTGAAATTTTTTTTTCTTGGTCGATTCCAAAGGTTCATTATTGAAAATAATAAACCAAAATACTACCAACAGTCAAAATTGATTTCTGATTTGATTTTTTTTTTTTTCATAAATTCAATTATTTATTTGCAAGTGGATGTAAAACTCCGATGTCAAGTCTTTTTAAAGCCAAAATCCCTGAATAGATAAGTTCAGATTCCTTCAAGTTAGTTGACTCACTCTTGTCAACCTTCTTCTACCAACAGTAAGTAGTTCATTATCCCAATACCTATCTCTAGAAGATTTACAAGAGCCACACAATCCTTCAGTTTTCTATTTGTGGGTTTTTCACAATTTTGCCTAAAACATCGTAAAAATATTGCAAGTACCTATTGTCACTCCAATTTTTTGAAAAAATTGTCGAACATGATTATCCAGCATTGTAACGACTTTCTAAATATGACTGTACGAATGGTCTCCTAATACTCCGTTTTGTTGCCAAATGAGAAGCAATTTAAGTTTATTTTCGAAAATACTGTCATCTAGCGAAAAAAACACTATAAAATCGGGGATACTCAGCCTTAAAACGTGAAACAATAGCTAGGCTTAATTCTATGAGAATATTTGCATTTGCATCACCGTTTTATAGGGGATTAACGATGTCAGAATTCTTACCAATTTTGCTAGTTTTGGTTTCATTTTCAGTAATGAACCTGAGGACCAGAGCAAGATTACAATGTTAGACTTTCCTCAAAATTTTATGGTTTTCGTCTCAAGGTACCTACGTAGAACTCAAAAATCGAATAAAAATGTTCCTTATGTACGCCTTCCACGACACTTGGTTTATTATTTTAAATAATGAACCTTTGGAATCGACCAAGAAAAAAAAATTTCAACACCCCCTCAAAATTTGATGGTTTACGTTTCAAGGTCCGACGTTGAATCCAAAAATCGAATAAAAATTTGGCCGTCCGTCCGCCGTACGCGGCACTTTTGCCACTTAGCATTGACCGATTTTGATGAAATTTGGTATGTAGGCTCCATTTGGGGTCTAGTTGTGCCCCGAAGCTTTTGGATGATGTAGGTCACTTCTAAGGGTTCCAAAATCAATTTTGAAATTTTGAAAACGCCCTAACTCAAAAAATTTTGATATAAAGGTATTGTTTTTCCTTCAATTTAAGATTCTATAGAATTTTTAGAATTTTTTGAGACCACGTGGAGCTCTGTAGGACAAACCGTTCGCTCCCTACGAAAATTTAAGGGTTTATGTTGAAATATAAATATATAATTATATATAATTCAAATTTGAACGGAGCTATAATTTAATTATAGCTGACCGAAATGCGATCGATGTTTTTCTACATGTTGGATGGTTGGTGGCTTCGAAGACGAGTGATCTATATAGACAAAGTATAACCCATTGTGTAATAATTTGCAGCGTTTTTTCGACAGAGATTTCACTTTTTGAGGCATTTTTTTCTTCGGTAATTTTTTCCCTTAGATATTTCTGGCATTAAACGTTATTTTAGGGTCCTAATATAGGATTCGGCTTGAAACTCCAGAGTCTAACATTGAGGTGAATTCCCCATTAGCCCATAGAACAATATCACTGGTTTTCACTGCTTGCACTAAACACTAGTTTCACAGGACTTGGTTTGTTTCCATTGAAACGTACTTGTTATTAGATTCAAGTTACCTATACTGCCCAAGCAAATTACATACGTTTATATTAATCAATGTTTAACCACCTGGATTTAGAGTTAGATAATCACCAATAAACGGACAATAGAAGTTTATCACTAGTTCAACCGCCAGTTATCAAAGGCGAGATTTCTACAAGCCCCATTTGGTACAACCGCAAGATAGACAAAATTAGTGTAAAGTGTTACGAGTATAAACCCCTGCAGATAATACTCTATTGATGTTTGATAATATTACGGTTAAATTCTCTCGGTTAACGCTTTACCTACCGAAACAACTCGGTTAGCGTACAGGCGGGGAGGTTACCGTGGGGGAGGTTACGCTCATTAATGTAATTAGTGGAGCGTTGCGTCGAGTGACGTTGTTTGGAGATGAACCAGTTTTTGGTGAGGGAGCGTTTAGCAGCGATGTGTGCGTTTTACGGATTAAGCGTGCCGGGGAGGTAAATAGACGGTTACTAGGGGGTTGAAGGTTAAGCGAGCGAAATGGGCGATTTATCTCTCTATACTGTAATTCCCCGCTTATGGACGGGGGAGAGGGGGTTCCTTTTTGATCAAACGGGAATATTACGGTCGCCTCTCGAAGAGAGGTTTTTACTGTAGTTAATGTAGCGAGGACGATAACCCGTAAAGTCGGGATTTAGTTGCGCATATTACACAATTACGCTGTTACTCTATTTTCGACGAAATTAGGGGTCAACCAGTGGAACAATCGTGATTGGAGAATTATCAACACAATTTTTTAAAGAGATTTCCATTTTATAAACCCTGGAAATTATTACACAAAGGTTTATTACTTGTATGTGAATCACTCGACAGAATTGCCAATGTCACTACCTACCAAACTTACGTCACAATCAAGTTTATTCGGAAGAAATAAAGGCTTAACACTCAGTTCGAAGAAATAAAGACTTGCAGGTGCCTTCATTATAAAATTTGATTGCTAAGGACGCAAAACTTAGGACAACTCGAAAAAACGAATAACTATCGCATTTTGTACAGCTAAAATTTGAACGGAGATTGGGCCTCTTTTGCGATTCACACTCGTGTTTCTGACTTATCGTAAGCCCTTAAGTTCTCGTAGGGAGCGAACGGTTGGTCCTTCAGAACTCTGGGTAGTCTCATTCGATTCTAAAAATTCAATACTATTTTAAATTGATGAAAAAACGTCTGTCAAGTTGAGTGGGCAGTATAGCTTCCTCACTCATTGTAACATGGACGTATAGAATCAGTTGGCGAAAAATTATGATTCAAAGAGTTATTGAATACCAAAATATTGGCGATAATATGCGGGATAGGGTTGCAGGTATAATGTTTATAATAGTGTTATAAATAGTTGTGGTATATAAACCACTGAAATCAAAGAACGAAAGAGTGTAGGTATAAAATAAAACTACGAAGTTATGACGATAATGATTATTATTATTCAATACTAAAACTATAATAGGTGTACGTATTAGGATTATGGGTATTAATTTGTTATATACTCGTAATTTGAGTTTTGTTTAAAATTAAACGTAGAACTTTATTATTTTATTTAGCGGTCCACCGTCTAGGACCAAACCCACACAATCCCTGAAAATTTCATCGAAATTGGTTGAATAGTTGCGGAGTTTTGGTTGTAACAATAAATTTAAAGTTCGCGCATGCGCAGCGGCTATTGCTTGACCAATTTGATTGAAACTTATAGGGTGTCTCTTAGAAGTTAGTCCCTAACTAACCTCCAAATTTGAGCAAAATCGGTTCATTAGAAACCGAGAAACCGAGGTTCCAGGAAATTCACGTTTGCGCATGCGCACTCGCTCCTATTGGTCCGAAGGTGCTGAAATTGATAGGGGACCGTCTAGGACCTAACCCGCACACTCCCTGAAAATTTCATCAAAATCGGACCACAGGTTAGTATAGTTTTGCCCGGGACAAGGATTGACCACAGACAGACCGACAGACAGACAGACAGACACGGAACCAAAATTGTTCGGGAAGCTCTAAAACGCAAAACGCTGCAAATTATTACACAACGGTTTATTATTTTTATATAGATCACTCGTCTACAAAATCACCAACCATCCAATTTGAAGAAAAAAAGAAAAAAAAATCAGAAAAAAAAATATATTTTTTTTTTTTTTTTGAATAAAAAAAAACAAAATCACCAACCATCGATCGCATTTTGGTCAGCTAAAATTTGAACGGAGATTAGGCCTCTTTTGCGATTCACACTCGTGTTTTGATTTACATATATATATTTCAATATAAACCCTTAAATTTTCGTAGGGAGCAAACGGTTTGTCCTACAGAGCTCCGCGTGGTCTCAAAAAATTCTGAAAATTCCATAGAATCTTAAATTGAAGGAAAAACAATACCTTTATATCGAAATTTTTTGAGTTTGGGCGTTTTCAAAATTTAAAACTTGATTTTGGAACCCTTAGGAGTGACCTTCATCAACCAAAAGCTTCGGGGCACAACTAGACCCCAAATGGAGCCTACATACCAAATTTCATCTAAATCGGTCAATGCTAAGTGGCAAACGTGCCGCGTACGGCGGACGGCGGACGGCGTACGGCGTACGGCGTACGGCGGACGGACGGCCAAATTTTTATTCGATTTTTGGATTCTACGTACCTTGAAACGTAAACCATCAAATTTTGAGGGGGTGTTAAAATTTTTTTTTTCTTGGTCGATTCCAAAGGTTCATTATTGAAAATAATAAACCAAAAGCACATTTTTTTTTCACTTCTTTCACGAATACAAAGCTTCCCTACCTTCGGTAGTGAGGAAGCAAAACAATACCTTAATATCAAAATTTTGTGAGCTGAAGCATTTTGAAAATTTTATCCATTAGAAGTGACGGACATCAACCATAAGCTTCGGGGCTCAACTAGACCCCAAATAGAGCCCATAAACCAAATTTCATCAAAATCGGTCCATGGGAACTAAGCAACATTTTTATCCAATTTTTTGTTGGGGGAGGGGGAGGGGGGTAATTTTTTTTCTTGTTCGATTCAAAGGTTCATTAGTGAAAATAATAAACTCATAGGATAATAATAATAAAATATTATAAAATTGAAAAATAATAAATTATTAATAGAATAAAATACAAAAATAATAAACCAAAAATAGGAAAATAGCAAAATTTGTAAGTGCGCAGTGACTAACATTGATTCGATCACAATGAATTTCATGAGGGACTCTCAAATTGCACAATCCCTAGAAATTTCAATGTGAAAATTGTAGAGGTTATGCTCTTTACGTGGACTTCACGAAGGCGCTTGCGCAGAGGTTTCCACTCAGCGGAAAAATAATTCTAGAGAGAAAATATCACATCATTTGGAGAGATGGATATGTAAAGGAAAAGCCGGATCTCAGTATGTATAGTGACGATTCGATGTACCTATCGATGCGATATTTGACATCGAAATAATATCAAAAGGCTGTATCGATATGAATAAAATATCGGAAGAATAATATCGTTATCACTAATATCGATAGAATATCGAAAGGAAAATATTGATGTGACATAGTCACCGATATCGAATATGTTTTTGCGTCTGTTTTTATCGATACGAGTGATAACGATAAAAATCGAAAGAAAAATACTGATTCCACTAATATCAAATATGTTTTTGCTTTGTTTTTTAATCAATTTCAGTGATTAAGATAAATTATCGAAAGAAAAATACTGATTTCACTTATACCGAATATGTTTTTGCATCTTTTTTTTTAAATCGATATCTACTAACATAATGCAAATTCAAATTTTACTCGTAAAGTTGTATTAATGCATAATATAATAAATTAGTACAAAACAGAAACTATGTTGGACATAGTCATGGGTTGTCATGTTTTTTCAACATTTTTTGTTTATGTGTTGCGTTCATCTTCTGTTTCTATTTATTTTGATTCTTTGTTATTTTTTATATTTTAGGATAAATTGATAAATAACAATAGAAAGGAATGTAACCATCACAACCGATAATTTTTTTTCTTTCGATATTAATACTTTCCTTTCGATATTCGATAATATCGCAAGCAAAATATCGATACAAATATCGGAAATATCGAAACAAAATATCAAAATCAATAGATGTTGTCAGTATCGAATCGTCACTAAGTGTGTGTACCTCCCAGCCTACCTTGTTGGGATAAAATACGGCTTCATCCCAAAATAATCTAGAACAAGATTGTTTTCCATTTTATGCGAAATTAGTGCCCCTGAAACTAGTTCTTTTTTTTTCGTCCCCTGAAAAATTTATATTTTCTGACTTACAAGGATTTACACTTTTACTATCACAAAATTGTTCAGAAAACACTGAAACGGAATATGAAACAAAAGATTTGAAGCCAGAGCATAATATGCTGGCAAATGATTACAAATATATTATATTTGTAAACCAGTTTCAGGAAAACTCTTATAAGGCTGTGTTATTAGTTTGCTTGATGGAAGTATTACTCAAATTCAATCCCCGGACATACAAGTACTGGGCATTCGCGATGGGTCTTCAATCGAGTGAATGTAGTGAGACAGCAGGGCAGCGAGACGTACACCGTCTGCCCTTTGGAGACTCGACAAGGATTTTCCTCTTGTAATAATTGACGTCGGGTCTTACGGCCCTTCGCCCTTCGACAGGGATTTCAATGGTCCCCGAGTCGCCCTCCGCACTCTCGAGTATTGACTGAGCAAACTAATCCGACAAACACATTAGCCCGACTGAATAATATTGATTTCCCGCTCGCTTCCTCCGATTCACTCTTCAGGCCTTCTGAAGCATCACAAGCCCTAAAATGCAAAAGGGGAGCAGAAACGTCCACCAAGTGTGTGTGACACAGCTGTATCGTATTCACTCGACAAGAGATCTCACCACAAAATACCTAATATTGCACCTACAGAGATCATCATTGGTGAGTTCTTGACATCGATATAACATCCATTGTAGGCTCCCAGATATGCATTTTTTTTTCAAAATTTGGTGATGTAATATGCAAAAGTAGACAAACAAACAAACAAAAAAATAATAATAACAAAAAAATAAAAAATAAAAAAAAAAAAACAAAAAAATTAAAATCGTCGTCTATTGATACTAAGGATTAACATTGTTTGGCATTATCATAGTCATTAGCATTATCGATGGTCACCATCGAATAAACTATTGAAGTCAACCATCGATTGTTGAAAACCATTGGTACTAAACTATCGTTAGTGTGGTAATAAAAATATTGGATAGAACAAGTATTTGTTTGTAATTGTTGCAATTTGCATTATAAAAATTTCAGCGAAACCACTGGTCAGTTCAGGACAACCTAAATCAACCAAACATAAAGAATGCAATGACGAATTTTTCATTAACTTGAAAATAGTATCTACGGTAAAAAATAGGATGCAATTCAATATTTAAATATCATACACTTTTGTCGTATTCTCCCCACCTGAATTATTAGAATGTTTGAAGATCCCCACCCAACACAGCTCAGTGGACGGTAAACACAACAGAGAACGACTACCAAACACCTGAATATTTGAATTTGATACTGATGATGAGCGAAAAGATTCCACGGGAAATCGATGATTTCCTCCTCGAAAAGTTACTTTTTCGGTTGCAAATGCGGTAAAATCAAATAAAATCAAGAAATAGATATCACCACGGGATTCAGCGTAGAAAATCAGTGCTGAGTGATGTGCCACACTTGAGGTCTACCTTCATCTCAATTGTGGCACAATCTTTGAGCGCCCTCTAATAAACTGTTTGCTGTAAAATGTTCAAAAAAATTTGACGTAGAATTTGGATCTGCAATAAAGAAAAATGGGGTACAAACTTGAAAAACCCAAGTTGATCTTGGTTGCGCGATTGTGCATCTCAATTTTGTAATTTTTTAATTTTACGCAAACAATTATGAAGAATAGAGTTGGTCTGACCTTTTTTCGTTCACAATTGTGACCGTCCACTGGAAACGTATGTACCTAAGCTTCCGGAAGAAAATTTTTCAGCAGAACGAAAAAAACGAAGTCAGGGTCGAAAAATCGACTTTCCGTGTTATTATCGATTCGTATAGGATATCTAACGTAGTTTCTGAATCTATAAGCCGTTTTACAAATAGATTACTGGAAATACATCGCAAAACCAACGCGTGGAATAATGTACTTTAGGTTCCCAGGGCCTCTTGAACCTCATATCTTGAAGAAGAAGAAGAAGAAGTTTCTTATCGTTTTGCTTGATTTCAGCCTTTATTGAGAGAAAAAGAAGAAAAAAACAAAATTTGATTCAATATTCCATTTAGAAAAATATTATGGATCAGGGAACCTTTTGTAACCTTTTTCTTATTTTTTTTGTTTTGCACTCTTGTTTGACTAAAAATTGTTTCCTTTAAATACAATTTCAAGTAAGTGTCGATAAAATAAATATTTATTTTGTCCCCTCCCCTCCCCCCCCCCAACATTCTGGTTTTATCATTATGTTCGTAAGAAACTAGAAATTTGGTAAAACAATTCCAAGTTAAATAAGAAGAAGTCAAAACGACCGTAGTAACAAACACAAATTTCTGCGATTGTCCCAGTCTCGAATAAATAAAAAATCCATCTTTTGCGTGGATACCTACTATAATACATTCCTAACAATAACACTAGTACTATTTTTTTTTTTTTTTTTTTTTTTTCGGCAGGTAGGTGAGAAAATCTTTAATATCCACAGGTGGAGTTGGATCTCGTAAGATACCTTGAAGGATCCGCGACTTCAAGGTTATGTGGGATTCAAACCCACTAAAAAAAACACCTCCTTTTCTCCCACGTTGGATGATCAGCCTGGAACTGTTTAACACATTACTTCAGGCTGAGTCCTGGGGCACTTGGGGAAATCCTTGGGGCATCACTAGTACTAATAAAAAGGGGAAAAAATCAGAACCAGGTTGAAAAGGTGACAGTTTCTAAAAATGTTATTGCATTTTTCTCAAAAACTGCTTTTTTGTAATTCAGAAGTTCAAAAAATGATAACTTTTGGACGGATGAAGATATCGAAAATCTGAAAACGGCTTCGTGTTCGGAAGCTTCTCGTCTCTCAGGAATGACAATAAACCCGATTTCAAAAAAATAATTTTTTTCGGTAGGTTTTCCTGTGGGCGGTGACAATTAGAGAAAATAAGAGGGGTAGCGTACTTGGATACACTGTATATCCCATTTCCTAAAATGTATACATTTGCACGTGAATTTCTCACTTTGTTGTAGTTATGTAGATGCTTTAACTCAATAAAATGAATCAAGAGCAACCGATCACCTCATAATTAATTCATTCTCCGTGTATTGACGTGAAGCGGAACTCTACGTGGAGATGGCCAATTTAAATTCGATCGTTTCATTAACGATTTGATCAATGTTTACGGTAAAGAATTCAGCCGCTAGAATAATGAACATGAAACGCCACTCAAAAGTGGTTCATAATTAAACATGAGGGATCGATGCGCCGGAGTTTTCGAAAAATCGTAACACAACCATCGAACATACCTGCTGTGTTTAAGTTGAGCTTGTTGATAATTGCCAACTGTTGCAGGACAAACTTTGTTCGGGGAAAAAGCTTTATCGCGAATGAGAAATCCTCTCTCGGAAGGGAAAAAGGGGAGTCCGAAATAAATAATACGCCGTTTTTTTTCCGTCGATATGAAATATTTATCGCTCTTTATCGGATTCTGGCTGCAGTTCGTGTTTAAATGGGATTCACCTGTAATGCGACCTGGTGAGCGGTGTTCAAGAGCCAATTAGGACGAGGGATGACCGTATCGCGGATTACACACGTCGGCATTTCATTATAATGCAATATGTATTACTGCTTTAGCGCTATGATGGTGAGAGGAGAACGCAGGGTGATTCGACGACGATCAAACACAATTTTTGTGAGCAGTAAACGAATATCTTGCTTCTTCTTTTTCTTTTTACGGTAAAGTGAAAATATCTGCTGAAAATATTTTTTTATTATATTCAATAATGGAGCATTGAAATCAAGAAAAATTAAAAAAAAAAAAAAAAACGCTGCAAATTGTTACACAAAGGTTTATTATTTTTCTATATAGATCACTCATCTGCAAAGAACAACCAACATGAAGAAAAACATCGATCGCATTTCGGTCAGCTAACACTTGAACGGGGAATAGGCCTCTTTTGCGATTCACACTCGTGTTTCTGATTTATCGTACGTCCAACCCTTAAATTCTCGTAGTGAACGAACGGTTTGTCCTACGGGGCTCCGCGTGGTCTCAAAAAATTCTAAAAATTCCATACTATCTTAAATTGATGGAAAAACAATCTTCATATCAAAATTTTTTGAGTGAGGGCGTTTTCAAAATTTCAAAATTAATTTTTCGACCCTTAGAAGTGACCTACATCAACCAAAATCTTCGGGGCACAACTAGACCCCAAATGGAGCCTACATACCAAATTTTGATTTCAAATTTGGGCGTCCGTTTGGCGGCACTTTCCTCACTTAGCATTGACAGATTTTGATGAAATTTGGTGTGAAGGCTCCACTTGGGGTCAAGTTGTGCCCCGAAGCTTTTGTAGGTCACTTCAAAGGGTTGAAAAATAAGGTTCGAAATTTTGAAAACGCCCTAACTCAAACAATTCTGATATAAAGGTATTGCTTTTCCATCAATTTAAGATAGTATAGAATTTTTAGAATTTTTTGAGACCACACGGAGGTCTGTAGGACAAACCGTTCGGTCCCTACGAGAATTAAGGTTTGGACTTACGATTAATCAGAAACACGAGTATAATCGCAAAAGAGGCCGAATCTCCGTTCAAATTTCAGCTGACCGTAATTCGATTGATGTTCTCCTTCATGTTGGATGGTGGGTAACAATGGCATAGCCGCGTTCTTTGCAGACGAGTGATCTACATAGAAAAATAATCAGCCTTTGTGTAATAATTTGCAGCGTTTTTATTCAATTTTCGGATTCTACGTACCTTGAGACGTAAATCAACAAATTTTGAGGAGGGTTAAAAAAAATTTGTTTGTCGGTCGATACGAGAGGTTCACTATTGAAAATGATGAACTAAAATTGATGAAGAAGGAGTAAAACGGGAGTGGAAATTTTGACTTTGGAGGAATTTTTTTTTCAACATTTGAAAATTGAAAACAATGCTTCTGTTACTTGAGTTGACATAATAAAAAAAACTATTACATGAGTTCATAATAATATCGATACCTTAAAGCACAAAGGAGGCCTATGTCCATCCATCTTCTGCATTTTTAATTTTTATTAATTTCAGAAAAACTCAAATTCAACAAAACTATTATTGACCTTCTTGACGATAATAGCTTGAAATTTATTGAGGAAAAAAAAAGAGTTTAGTGTAATTAGCCACTATTTTAGGAATTGTGCACTGGTGATAATATCTTTTGCGTTTTTCTCAAAACTCCGTTTTTGGACATAGCACCTTTGTGCTTTCAGGTATCGATATTACTTTCACACATAGTAAAAAACGCTGCAAATTATTACACAATGGTTTATTATTTTTATATATAGATCATTCGTCTACAAAATCACCAACCATCCAATATGAAAAAAAAAGAAAAAAAAATCAAAAAAAGAAAAAAAAAATCAAAATCACCAACCATTGATCGCATTTCGGCTCTAATTTGAACGGGGATTAGGCCTCTTTGCGATTCACATTCGTGTTTTGATTTATATATATTTATATTTCAACATAAACCCTTAAATTTTCGTAGGGAGCGAACGGTTTGTCCTACAGAGCTCCACGTGGTCTCAAAAAATTCTAAAAATTCTATAGAATCTTAAATTGAAGGAAAAACAATACCTTTATATCAAAATTTTTTGAGTTAGGGCGTTTTCAAAATTTCAAAATTGATTTTGGAACCCTTAGAAGTGACCTACATCATCCAAAAGCTTCGGGGCACAACTAGACCCCAAATGGAGCCTACATACCAAATTTCATCAAAATCGGTCAATGCTAATGCTAATGCTAGTGGCAAAAGTGCCGCGTACGGCGGACGGACGGCCAAATTTTTATTCGATTTTTGGATTCTACGTACCTTGAAACGTAAACCATCAAATTTTGAGGGGGTGTTAAAAATGTTTATTTCTTGGTCGATTCCAAAGGTTCATTATTGAAAATAATAAACCAAAAGGCAAAAAGTCTGTTGAATTCTTTTTTTTGTGTGAAAATCTGTTCTTTTTCGCATTTTGCACGAATGGGAATATTTTGAAACTCTCTGGTGTCCTTGTTATTCTTTGTGAGGAAGCTGTACTGCCCACCCAACTTGGAAGGGATTTTTTTGTCCGTTCATGGAGTTCATAACCTCTAAGTTCATTTATCTTTGTCTCCGACGTTCAAAACGCCCTACATTCTCGCGAGCTTTCGTTTTTAATTGGCTCCTTTCCATCGTAGAATTAAAATCAACAAGGAAACGGATACCCATTAATGTCGAAAAATCGTAAGAGCCGTCTTTTTCGGGCGATCTCTCCCAGGGCTCTAATTAGGCGCGATTCCCTCTCTCTACATCCTCCTCGGCTTCATCACTCCCTCCTCTCCCTCTCTTTCGTATAAATTCCCGTCTTTCTTATCCGTGATTTCGAGGTTTCTTTCTTCAGAGTTGTTTCTACGGGAGGATTTTAATTGTGGAGGTCGTCTCATGAATTATTCAGGTGTTTTTCGAGAAAATCCGATTCTCTCAGAAGCTCTGTTTAGCGACATGTGTTAGTCAGGGAAGGCGCTACTGTTTTCGACCCTCCACATACCTACTCCGGTTTTATTATACAAAAGTTTTAAAATTCAATTTTATAAGGTTATTATCTGTATAATATAATAATAATATTATGTTATGACCCGCATTTAAACATTCTAAATAGTTTTTAAATAAAGAAGTACAAGAGGATCCCTGAGTGAGCCACCACCCACAAGGGAGGGATGAGGTACAGGGAGAACACGTCAACATGACGTCACCCTTCCACCTCTCTCTCCCTCAACTAATCTCTCTGAGTATATAAGCTCAATCAGGGATGCTCCCGTATGCCTTCTAGTCCAGTCAACCATCTCATTCATTCTCAACCATCTCGATGACATGCAGATATAACATATTAGTAATTTTTTAATAATAATTATTGCAAAGTTTCCACCCGAGTCTACTCAGGGGGCGAAAGCAATGCTTTCTCTTCTCAAAATTGGTCACAAAATTGTTCACCAAAGAGTTACAGTTAGTTTTTGAAATTTGATTGTCTTCACTTCGGCACATAAACGAAAAAATGTTACGAAAAAGCTTCTCAAAATTGGTCACAAAATCGGTCACTAAAATGCGTTACAGTTAGTTTCTGACACTTTATTGAGAAATAACGCCACAAAATTGGTCACGAAAAAGCGTTACAGTTACTTTTAAAAGTTTATATCTTTACTTTGGCACATAAACGAAAAACGTCACAAAAAAGCGTCACAAAATTGATCACAAAAAATCGTTAGACACAGTTAGTCTTTGACATTTTATGTCTTTACTTTGGCACATAAAGGAAAAAACGCCAAAAAATTAGTCACGAAAAAGCGTTAGTTTTTGAAATTTTATGTCTTTTTCAGGCACATAAACGAAAAAACGTCACGAAAAAACGTCACTAAATTGGTCATAAAATCTGCCACAAAAAAGCGTTACAGTTAGTTTTTGACATTTTATTGTCTCTACATCGGCACATAAAAAAAGGCAAAAGAAGAGTCACAAAATCGGTACATAAAAAAAGGCAAAAGAAGAGTCACAAAATCGGTCACAAAAAGCGTTAGTTAGTTTTTGACATTTTATTGTCTTTACTTTGGAAAACAAACGAAAAAATCAACTAAAAGAATCACAAAATTGTTCAAAAAAGCGTTATAGTTAGTTTTTGACATTTTATTGTCCTTACTTAGGCACATAAATGAAAAAATGTCACAAAAAAAGCGTTAAAAAAATTGGTCACCAAATCAGTCACGAAAAAGAGTCACTTAATTGGTCATAAAAAGCGTTACTTTTAGTTCTTGACATTTTATTGTCTTTACTTCGGTACATTGAAAAAAACCTCACGAAAAGGAGTTACAAAATTGGTCACCAAAGTGTTACAGTTCGTTTTTGAAATTTGATTGTCTTCACTTCGGCTCATAAACGAAAAAAATGTTACGAAAAAGCTTCTCAAAATTGGTCACCAAATTGGTCACAAAAAGAGTTACCTACAGTTAGTTTTTGACATTTTATTGTCTTTACTTCGGCACATAAAAAAAACCTCACGAAAAAGAGTCACAAAATTGGTCACAAAATCAGTCTCTAAAAAGCGTTACATTTGGTTTTTAATCATTTTATGCATAAATATAAAAGACATAAAATTTCTCATTGTGTTGCAGACTCGAATGCGAGCGTTTTTTTGTTTGTTTAACCCGTTGCAAGAACACAAAGCACTTATTAGTTATTAGGTTTAGTTGTTGGTGTTCTTGTTGTGTAGGAGGTAAGATAGGTAATATACAGATGAAAGGATTTGTACAGTGGATTAGGGGGTGGAGTAGTGTGTATGAGAAGAGGGGGGGGGAGTACAGATGGGTATCGGGGGGGGGGGGGGGGGGGGTACAGATGGGTGGGGGGCGGTGGGAGGGTAGATGACGTTTAACTGATGATCAATAAACAGTAATTGAGATGAAAAGGGCGCGATGTTGGCGAGGCGGGAAGAGATGCCACCCTCCAACCAATTACCCCTTCATCTCTGTAAGCATTTCCCGCACGTTCAACCTCCCCCGCTCTTACCGCGATTCAACGTTCAACCCTCACCCCCCGCGGCGATGTTTCGTGAACGGGTAGTAGCGAACAAAACACTGGCCGGAGGTTTGCGAGAGATCCGGGGTTGGAGTTGTAATGGGCTGAATCTCCACTTCATCTCCCCCCCCCCCCCTTCTCCGCCAGACAATCCTCCCTCTAATGACTCTCCTCTAAACCTATTCTCCGTCTCTTCCACCCCTCTCTCTCGCACTCGGTTTGTAATTGCTTCCCCCTCTCGCTCGCTCAGTTTTAGAGCGCTAATTGGGTGGCCGCTAGATACACCCGCGCATCTGCCAGTTTACCCCGGAATTACCCGCAGCGCTTCCCGGTAAAACACCGCGATCCGCCGCGCAGATCCATCTTCCCCCGATATGTCCGCCATCCGCCCTCGACATCCCTCCAGCCCTAGAGTAGTAGACTTCCCTGACACACAGTTATCAGTAGACTACGTAAAAATGACGTGTGAAACTGAAAAAAATATTTTCATCACAAAATAGTCATATAATATATGCTCATAATATTGTTATGGTCATATAATATATGTATGGACATATTATGTATTGCTTCTGAGTCTACCAAGGTAGCGGAAGCTTTGTTTTTACTTTTCAAGGATGGAAAAAAAAAATTTCTCAAAAATCAAAATTTTCACTCGCATTTTGCGTTTTTATATCCGCCCTCGACATCCCTCCAGCCCTAGAGTAGTAGACTTCCCTGACACACAATTATTAGTGGACTACGTAAAAATGACGTGTGAAACAGAAAACATATTTTCATCACAAAATAGTCATATAGGTATGTATTGCTTCTGAGTCTACCAAGGTAGCGGAAGCTTTGTTTTTACTTTTCAAGGATGAAAAAAAAAGTTGTCCAAAATCAAAATTTTCGCTCGCATTTTGCGTTTCAGTCCTTTCTGAACAATTTTGGTTCCCTGTCTGTCATGAATTCCTTGTAACGGGCATAACTATACGAAGTTATTATCCGATTTCGATGAAATTTTCAGGGATGTTACTGAGTAGTGTTTAGATGGTCCTCAATGAAAATCAAGGCCTTAAAATGCACAGAAGCCTCTGCGCATGCGCAAACGTAAAATCCTTGTAACAGCCATAATACGTACATTTTTCATCCGAATTTGATGAAATTTTCTAGGATTGTCCAGATTAGCGTGTAGATGGTCCCCTATGAGGGTAGTGAAAGGTACTTAGAGATTGGTGTTTTGAGATCAACTACCTCAACAAACTACTATCGGATCATCTATATAATCGGGTTATGGATACGAGGAAGCTATGTGCCACACCCGCTTGGCAGACGTTTTTTCATTCATTCAACAAAAAACGAACATGAACTCATTCTTATTAGTGTTTACCCTTATAATATAAAGGTAAATACTAAGAAGAATGAGTTCAACATATTATGTTGCGTATATAAAATAATGTTTTCTAAAAAGAAGCTATGAATACCTGAATTATATCACATAAATGTTCTTATATCACATCCAACACTCGATTTTCACTCTGGATAATATATTATACTCCATAAAATAAATGTTTTGAAATGAGTATATTATGCTTGAAATATTATGAAAGAGAAAATGAATGAAAATTTGAGAAAAAAGAGAAATCTCTTGCTATTTTGAGATGTGGAGAAAAGGTGTGCTTCATTCTCGAATTTTTCATATTATAAATGTTATCGAAAAACGCTGCAAATTGTTTCACAAAGGTTTATTATTTTCCTGTATAGATCACCCTTCTGTTGGGAGGGATCTCTCTGCCAACCATACGTACCTGCTACCTACTAGGGCATTTTTGAATATCCCCAACCACCTACCAAAGGGAAACGAAGGGTTGACGTTTTCAAAAATGCCTTAGTAGGTAGTAGGTACCTATGGCTGGCAGGGAGGGACTCCAAATAATTTTCAACAAATAGTAGACTACGTATCTTTGACGTGTAGGCGTTATGGAAAACCAAGATCCTGACGCGAAGAAGTCGAGATGAGGTCTTGACACCACAAAGGTCTTTTCACTGCTAGGTACCGATAGCACTGGAGGAGGCCCAGTTAAGAAGGCAGAGAGGGGGGATTGGAGGAGTCTCATTTCCTCACTCATTACGTAATTTTTACGTAGTCTATCACTCTAGGGCTAGGGATGGGTATCGTTACAAATGTATCGATACTGTATGGTATCCGAGTATCGATATCCCAAGTATCGTTGGGCATGAGTATCGATATTTTAAAATATTGAGTATCGCTACTTTAGTGTCACAAACTATCAATATTGTCCAATACTCTCTCGAACAATTTTTTTTCATCAATGTTTATTCATTTTGGTTTATTATTTTCAATAATGAACCTTTGGAATCGA
Organism: Apolygus lucorum; assembly: GCA_009739505.2. Classification (NCBI taxonomy): domain Eukaryota; kingdom Metazoa; phylum Arthropoda; class Insecta; order Hemiptera; family Miridae; genus Apolygus; species Apolygus lucorum. The sequence continues at coordinate 17,458,746 of CM019172.2, read as the reverse complement.
CCAAGAAAAAAATGTTTTCAACACCCCCTCAAAATTTGTTGGTTTACGTTTCAAGGTACCTACGTAGAATCCAAAAATCGAATAAAAATGTGGCTGGCCGTCCGCCGTACGCGGCACTTTCCCCACTTAGCATTGACCGATTTTGATGAAATTTGGTATGTAGGCTCCATTTGGGGTCTAGTTGTGCTTCGAAGGTTTTGGTTGATGTAGGTCACTTCTAAGGGTTAAAAAATAAGGTTTGAAATTTAAAAAATACCCTAACTCAAAACGTTTTGATATGAAGGTATTATTCTTCCATCAATTTAAGATAGTATAGAATTTTTAGCATTTTTTTTATACCACGCGGAGCCCTGTAGGACAAACCGTTCGTTCCCTACGAGAATTTAAGGGTTGGACTTATGATAAATCAGAAACACGAGTGTGAATCGCAAAAGAGGCCTAATCTCCGTTCAAATGTTAGCTGACCGAAATGCGATCGATTTCTTCAAGTTGGTTGGTGATAACAATGGCAAAGCCGTGTTCTTTGCAGACGAGTGATCTTTGTAGAAAAATAGTAAACCATTGTGTAGTAATTTGCAGCGTTTTTCGAATGTGAAGCGATTTTTCCTTCATAAAAAATAAACCTTTATGTAATAATTTGCAGCGTTTCTCTATTGTAATTTCGGATTTACATATCTTGAATCGTAAACCATCAAATTTAGGTACAACTTTGAAACTTTGAGCGCTGGTTTGTAAGAGATTAGATTAACCCTGAACGGGGAAGGAATGGCGACCTACTGAGAGAGATGTGCGCATGGGTCGGAAAAACTGTTTATTGTTATTTTTAGTCTAAACTAGACTTCATTCTGAGAATTTTGACACCAGCCGTTCTCTTTTTGGATGAGTAGATCTTTTTCTATGATTTTTCAAAGTTTTGAATGTTTATGACGTCACAGTGGTCGGGGAGTCCTGTCCAGGCGAGATGGGCGTGTGACGTCATAAACACTCGAATCTTTGAAAAATAATAGAAAAAGATCTACTCACCCAAAATGAGAACGGCTGGTGTCAAAATTCTAAGGACGAGGTGTACAATCAGGTAATAATCAGGCGCACACCCCATTGCAGACTCACGAGATGGTTCTGTTAGCAGATTGAAAGAACGCGATGGTTTGGTGGTGTCCATGTGTATTACTATCTCAAAAACATCGTCCTTCTTCTTCCTGCCTCTCAAGCCAGGGAAAATTGGGACCAATGACTGTTGACTACCGACCAATGATTAAGTTAAAGGATTTGTTTATTACATGCAAAACAAAACAAATACAGAACACTAATAAAAATAAAACAGGTTCCTTACTCTAGGGAATGTCTTATCAATTATGAGAATATACATTCATTCCCTCAAAAATAAAATCACACTTCAAGTAAAGGATGATACTTCTTTCAAATTTTAAAGGCGACTGAAGGGTATATAGAAGGGCAAGTGAACTCACATTCTTGATAAAAATCCTTCCTAACGATTGGCTCTCTACCTTATTATGACTAAAGTTGCTCGATGCCTGGATTACGATTACTGAGGCTCGGCCACAGAGTAATGGAGACAAGAGTAATGGAGAAGAAAGCCAACTGCATGGTGTCCAAGCATTTTTGAGGCTGCCCCAGTTGCGCTATCTACTTTCAGCTAGGATTGAGGAACTACTACGGAAGCGGTGGGGAGGGGGAGGCCACACTCTTCATACCGCTTCTTTTCAAATCCTTTCGAATGACCAGAAATTGATAACTTTTCGTTTCATCATCATTTAGAATTGCAAAAATTACTTGGAAAAACCAATCGAGGCGAAGGGTATTTTCAGAGTTCCTCATGCAATTGTAAAGTAAGTAAAGTAAGCAACCATTTCAGGTGGAATTTTCGTCCGACTGCCATTCTTGGCGTCGCGGACGTCATCAGCTGTCTCCCTAAGGGGAGATCAGAATTTGTTCTGATGATTTCGCTCATGGCTTCCCAAAAATCACCGCCCTGGGTTGGAACTAGAGGTGTGTCGGTACAGCTGTACCGGGACTGTGGAACCGAGTATCAGGTTGGAACGGTTCCACGCAGTGACAAAAACTCGACCCTTACCGGTCCAGTTCCATGGACTGATAAGATATCTTAAGATGGCTCTGGACCGGGAAGAGAATCTTTTCCATCAGTCCAGTTCCATCCTCACCAATCAGAATGATCTGATCAATCATCTCATCAATCTGATCATTCTGATTGGTGAGGATGGAACTGGACCGGTAAGGATGTAACCGGACCGATAAGATATCATAGAGAATGGTTCAATGGCTCTGGACCGGTAAGCATGGATCTTGTTCCCAGTTCTGTTCCATGTTGTACCTGGAAGCGCCCTTACTACTTCCATGGACTGAGAATGGTTCATGGAATGGCTCTTGAGCGGAAAGTTATCTTCTGGACAGGTTAGCATGGAAGTTGTCTCCAGTTTTATTAATTTATTATTGTCATGTTAAGTTCTTAAACTGCAACGTCATAATTCTTTCCTTGAATTGTTTGGTAACTATTATCTATATACATAAAACGCCAACCGTACGTACGTACGTATGCACGGAGGGGTCGTGGGAGTGGGGAGCCGGGAGTAGTTGGGGGCGGGACGAGTCGGAGGATTTGGGGGCGGAGGAGTCGGAGGGAGTGGAGGAATCGTTTTTGCCTACTTTTAGTAGGCTTTTCAGCTAGTTTATAATAAATTGCCTCTTTTATAACACTTGTTCAAATTCCTTCCTTTTAGCGAATTGTCAAGGAAAATGATGCTATTGTATTGCAAGTTGAGATCATAAGCATGGAAGAAGAACGATAGGGATTTGACTGCCTGCTTCATCCATGCCATGTGAGTGGGATTTGATCGCCTGTATCGGTAATGGAACTGTACCGGTAATTTGGAACGGTTACATCTTTGTCACCGTAACCGTTGGAACCGTTCCAGGGAAATACCTGGACCGACACACCCCTAGTTGGAACGAGAGATTGCCGATCGTCTAATAGACAGAAAACTTTCTGCTGGCGACCAGACTCGAACCCGCGTCCCCGCAAGACGGTTCTTATCCTATCACCGCAGTCGGGTACACTGTCCACTAGACCACCGACGCCCACTCCTCATGCAATTGTTGTTGTCCCTATCGCCAGTAGTTCAAATATTCAATTGACAACTGCCACCCATAGAAACGTTTGAAACCCAGTGTATTATTGAAAATCGCTCGATTTTTTTCGTACATATCGCGAATATAACTGAATGTTATCAAATTAATTACTTAGATGCAGCCGGTAACGCACCAAGGAGGAAAATATGTGATAAACAAGGTGACTTGTTGTGATGAGGTTGGGAACAAGTGATCATGAACGCTATCTGTTGCTTTCCACTATAACTACGTCCTGGAGCTCCACCAATCAGAACGCTTCTCGGGCTCCCACATTCAGCTTTCAGCCCAGTGGGCTCGGCCCTTTCCCCAGCCTCGCAACAGGCTACCTACGATTTAGGAACAGGTAGTAGTCTATGTTAGCAGGTATACCCTTTGGGAAATTGGTCAGGCGCATTCTTTCTATCTGCGAACAGTACTCCCACCAGTAAGAATAAAATCACTCGCGATGAGAGCTCTAGTTATTCTGTGTTACTTTTTTTTCAAATCGATATATTTTATTAAAATATTAATATCATAACAACTGAGCATTTGTGCCCATCAAGCTGATTTCTATGCATACAATATTTACACTTTTTAGAGTTGGCCCAATGGCTGTGCTCTAGTTCTGTGTTACTGATGATGACCTAACCGTCGAAATCGATTTAACTTGTAACTCATTGTTTTTCGTGGAAATAGACAACGTTCAACTCAACTCCGTTTTTATTACTCCCACCAGTAGTCAATTTCCTGACTGAATCAGTTACAGCCTAACAAAGCACTTGGCAGCTGCTTCATTATTGATTCTGTATTTCCCAAGGCTCGGATCAGTTGAGCTACAAAAGGGGAAAATCTCCGCGACGAGACAATCAATAAGTCAACTACTCTGGAAAAAGGGACTGCGAGGGGAGGATTTAATGAGGATGTTTTCGGGATCCACCGAAACGTCTCTACGTACAGACAAAGGCAATTTAAAGGGTCGTATCTGGTAACAAGGGTGATTCACGTGATCCCTCTTATAAGAGCGACTCGGGAGACCCTTCTATACCGCAATTATTAATTTGCAGGGGGTTTGTTCCTTATTTTTCACTCTCGGTTGTCATAAAGGGGAGAAAGACGAGGGGGTGAGAGTATGAGAAGGCTGATGCTGGGGTAGTTGTGAGGGAGAAAACGTGACGAGACTGAGGGAATCGGGAAAGGGTGCGATGAAATCGTTGAAATCCGTATTTTCCTGTCGGGAATGGTGTGGGTTTCACGTTGTATCCTGGTAATTCTCAGGACAAAAACTGCGGTGTCCTGTATGTAGGTATAGAGCCTTCTAGCATCCCACAGGAACCGTGAGATTCTCGTCACAAGCGAGATTTTCTTAGGACGAGGAACATGAGATGCTAACCTTCAGCAAGCATCAGCCCTAGTAACTCTTTACAAGACTCTTCTACAGCCCATTCTGGAGTATGCATCGGTGATCTGTAGGTACTCAAATTTTAAGTAAACGTTGTATACATAGGGATCAAAAGTTAGCTCCAGCTTTTGGTAATTTTTCTTGAGTATGACTTTTGCTTGAAAAGTATCGATTCTGGAGAAAAATCGATACTTTTCAAAAAACGCTGCACATTATTACACAATGGTTTATTATTTTTCTATATAGATCATTCGTCTACAAAATCACCAACCAATCGAATATGAAGAGAAGAAAAAAGAAAAAAAAAAAAATCAAAATCGTTAACCATCGATCGCATTTCGGTCAGCTCTAATTTGAACGGAGATTAGGCCTCTTTTGCGATTCACACTCGTGTTTTGATTTATATATATATATATTTCAATATAAACCCTTAAATTTTCGTAGGAAGCGAACGGTTAGTCCTACAAAGCTCCGCGTGGTCTCAAAAAATTCTAAAAATGCTATAGAATCTTAAATTGAAGGAAAAACAATACCTTTATATCAAAATTTGTTGAGTTAGGGCGTTTTAAAAATTTCAAAATTGATTTTGGAACCCTTAGAAGTGACCCACATCAACCAAAAGCTTCGGGGCACAACTAGACCCCAAATGGAGCCTACATAATAAATTTCATCAAAATCGGTCAATGCTAAGTGGAAAAAGTGCCGCGTACGGCGGACGGCGGACGGACGGCCAAATTTTTATTCGATTTTTGGATTCTACGTACCTTAAAACGTAAACCATCAAATTTTGAGGGGGTGTTAAAATTTTTTTTTATTGGTCGTATTTTCAAATTTTTCAAATTAAAAGATTTTCAAATTTTTCAAATTAAAAGAAGAATCTGACATCCCTTGGTAGAGAATGGAAAAGGAAAATTATAGAGGTGTGTCGGTCAGGAGTGAACGTATTGAAAAGATCTTATCTTCAAAATGACCTTGTCAGAACTGAACGGGTTATCAAAATGAACACGGTCATTCGTTCATCAACCCACCAATCGCGTTTTCCGGTTATATTACGAGAACAACGGCAGAAGGCCAACAAAATAAATTAATTGCCCGCAATATGGATGTATAAAATATATTTATATACATGCATGTTTGTACATGGATCATTAATGAGTGAAAATGACAAGGAAGTATCAATAGAAAGAAGTAGATGGAAGTGGTATTCTAAGCAAAACCTTCCATCATCCAAGTGAAGAATGGACTGAGGACTAAAACGCTGCAAATTATTACACAATGGTTTATTATTTTTCTATATAGATCACTCGTCTACAAAATCACCAACCATCCAATATGAAAAAAAAAAAAAAAAAAAATCAAAATCACCAACCATTGATCGCATTTCGGTCAGCTCTAATTTGAACGGAGATTAGGCTTCTTTTGCGATTCACGTGTTTTGATTTATATATATGTATATATATATTTCAATATAAACACTTAAATTTTCGTAGGGAGCGAACGGTTTGTCCTACAGAGCTCCGCGTGGTCTCAAAAAATTCTAAAAATTCTATAGAATCTTAAATTGAAGGAAAAAACAATACCTTTATATCAAAATTTTTTGAGTTAGGGCGTTTTTAAAAATTTCAAAATTGATTTTGGAACCCTTAGAAGTGACCTACATCAACCAAAAGCTTCAAGGCACAACTAGACCCCAAATGGAGCCTACATACCAAATTTCATCAAAATCGGTCGATGCTAAGTGGGAAAAGTGCCGCGTACGGCGGACGGACGGCCAAATTTTTATTCGATTTTTGGATTCTACGTACCTTGAAACGTAAACCATCAAATTTTGAGGGAGTGTTAAAATTTTTTTTTCTTGGTCGATTCCAAAGGTTTATTATTGAAAATAATAAACCAAAAGACATAACACACTCAAAGACTGATTCATACGATTCGAATCGATCTTTCATTTGTTTTTGTCTTTTAGCTCAATAGATTCATTCAAAAACGCCTACTCATTGTAACCTATTCCGACTCGTTCGGTTTTTGACTCAGCGTTTTTTCGAGTCACGACCTGGATCCCAACGTTTCGACTCGTTCGGTTTACAGAATCGCTCGTTTTTGTGACTTCTGACCGGTTGGTTGTTTGTCTTGTGAGTGAACGGGTGAACGGATTCAAAAGACCTGGTCTCTGTAATGAGTGACCGTTTGGGATTTGAATCCGCCAAATCACCTAGTCTTACACACCTCTAATTCACGACGTCCGAATTACACCTGATTGAGTAGAAGTGTGTCGGTACAGATGTACCGGGACTGTGGGACCGAGTATCAACTTGGAACGGTTCCACGCAGTGACAAAAACTCGACCCTTACCGGTCCAGTTCCATGGACCGATAAGATATCCTGAAATGGCTCTGGACCGGGAAGAGATCATTCGGACCGGTAAGGATGGAACCGGACCGATAAGAGGATGGCTCTGGACTGGGAAGGGTTTTGGACTGGTAAGCATGGATGTTATTCTCAGTTCTGTTCCATGTTGTACCTGGAAGCGCCCTTACTACTTCCATTGACTGAGAATAAAAGTATCATGGAATGGCTCTTGAGCGGAAAGTGATTATCTGGACTGGTTAGCATGGAAGTTGTCTCCAGTATTATTAATTTATTATTGTCATGTTAAGTTCTCAAACTGCAACGTCATTATTCTTTCCTTGAATTGTTTGGTCACTATAATTTATAGTAAATTGTCTCTTTTGTAACACTTGTTCAAATTCCTTCCTTTTAGCGAATTTTCAAGGAAAATGATGCTATTGTATTGCAAATTGAGATCATAAGCATGGAAGAAGGACGATAGGGATTTGACTGCCTGCTTCATCCATGTCATGTGAGTGGGATTTGACCGCCTGTACTGGTAATGGAACTGTACCGGTAATTTTGGAACGGTTACATCTTTGTCATTTGAACCGTTGAAACCGTTCCAGGGAAATACCTGGACCGACACACTCCTATGATTGAGTCTAGGGATGGGTATCGATACTCGATATTTCAAAGTATCGATACTTTTTTACCGATATTCGATATTTTAGTATCGATACTGCACTATCCGATACTCGATATTTAAGTATCGATACTGCACCATCCTATACTCGATATTTTAGTATCGATACTGCACTATCCGATATTAATGGATATCGATATTTTGTATCCGATATTTTTAAATATCGAATATCGATACTGTTCTAGCGGAAAATTCAACATACTTACCTAATGGCTAAAAAATGAAGAAGGTAGAGAGGGTTTTGGGTCATTACTCATTGGTTGCACAAACAACGTTTATGTCATGGAGAAAATCACTCTGCTTGGACTCCTAATAGTGAAAAATGAATAAAAGTTGTTGAAAAAATAATTTTTCTTGAGAATATTGGACAATATTGATAGTTTGTGACACTAAAGTATCGATACTCGATATTTTAAAATATCGATACTCATGCCCAACGATACTTGTTATATCGATTCTCGGATACGATACTGTATCAATACAAAATATCGATACTTTTATAACGATACCCATCCCTAATTGAGTCATGAGAAACAAATCAAATCCGGCCAGCTGCGTACACAATTGGAGGAGGAACAACTTCAGAAAACTATACGAAACGCCTCAACCTGATCTTGAAGCCAACAATGTGGAGGAAAAACAACTCTACGGCAGTTTCAGCGAGTTGAGTTTTTTTTTCTCAACAAATAGCAAATCTAGCTAGTTGGGGTGTTTCAATCGAGGAGTTGAGGTGTTTTTCCTAAAAAAGCATGGAGTTGAGACTTTTTTGCTCAAAAATTAGGAAATTTTCAAATTACCCCTTCCGGGGTGAATTTAGAAATTTTGACTCGTTCATCGGAAAGTTGGGGGGGGGGGGGGATTGGAGGGGATACGTAAAAACCCCATTTTTGACCATTTTCGAGTTGAGTCGTTCTTCCTTCACACGGCAGTATCTATGAAGGCTGCTCAGCTGTTGCATTCGTTTTTACACTTTTTTTCTCTCCCCTTTTCACCTATTTCCGACCCATTGCACCTTTTTGGAAATTTCTCCGTGCAAACAAAAATATGGAGGAATAATGAAAAACGATAATTCCGCATGTATGTCGCCAAAATAAGCGTAGGAATTTAGGACGTTTGAAAAGTCGTATACGTATTAATTTGATCCGGCCGGTACACTTATTCTGTTTAAGAGCTCTATAAAACAAAAACCGAGACGGAGATCGTACGTACGATCCGTGACTTCGTCGGAATCATTATAATATCACGACGATCAACTCCTACGCGCAGCCTCGCCTCGAGATAGGGGAGACGCTGAGTAAGAGATAAATCTGTGTGGACCATCTTCTACCTTCTAGAAAACGACTTTATTATTACTCCGATCATTCTCCTTCAGTCCGGACCGCTAAGTTGATGTAATTGATTCGGCGATCATTATCAGATTACCGCTCATGAATAATTCATTCGGGCCGCTAATGCGTTTTCGAGGGATGAGCGAGAGCATCCATCGGGAGAGCGGTGGGCAACTGGATCGGTAAATCGGGGTACCTATATTTTCGGATCGTAGTAATTTCATAGCCAAATATATTAGTTGCGGTGATAGAGCACATCTATAATAGAGAGAGAGAGAGAGAGAGAGAGAGAGAGAGCTTGATTTATTGATTGATTGATTGGTTTATTTAACCACCAGGGAAGGTTAGGGCCTTAAGGCCCCATCTTCCACCTTCCCTGGCTACAAATATACAAAACAAATCTTCTACAATCGTAATTTAAAAAGAAAAAATACACTTCTGTACTAAAATTAATAAGATTTTGATTTTTAATATATCATTATTACTATACAGGGTGTCTACAAAACAGCTGTAAGGAATTCAAGGGGTCAATTCTACTACTAATTTCCAACAAAAATGTCTCCTAGAATTTTTTTTTAACGCCTCTTTAACCGACTTTTTTCACTTTTAAGTTTTTTTTTGTGTTTCGACCTTACACCATTAAAACGGCCATAACTCTCTTAAATTACACTCGAAAATTAAAAATAAGGATACCGTTGGAAAGAGCATCAAATTTCCTATCTCCCTGATACCAAATAACAAATTTTCAGTAGGATTACACGAGGAATAAAGCAACCTAAAAAGTGAACTTAGTAAATTTTCGAAAAATTCCCGTTTTTCAACGCCTATAAATCTCCAAATATTACCAGATAAAGTTCTGTTGCCGGAAAGCCTAAAAACTGCGCCAGAATCTCAGCTTTCCAATGGTATAATCAAAACATATTCTACTACCGTATTTAGGGGAGAAATTCGTGTTTGAACGCGGAAAAACGTGCATTTTTTCAACGAAATCGGCGCTCTGGCCTCCTGTTTTCGGAGGCCTCGCGGTCTACTGCGGCGCCGACCCACCCACTGCTGTCGTCCAACCCCTCAAATCGACTAGGCGGAGCGCCGATTTCGTTGAAAAAATGCAAGTTTTTCCGCGTTCAAACACGAATTTCTCCCCTAAATACGGTTGTAGAATATGTTTTGATTATACCATTGGAAATCTGAGATTCTGGCGCAGTTTTTAGGCTTTCCGGCAACAGAACTTTACCTGGTAATATTTGGAAATTTATAGGTAGGCGTTGAAAAACGGGAATTTTCCGAAAATTTACTAAGTTCACTTTTTAGGTTGCTTTATTCCTCGTGTAATTCAACTGAAAATTTGTTATTTGGTATCTGGGAGATAGGAAATTTGACGCTCTTTCCAACGGTACCTATCGTTATTTTTAATTTTTGAGTGTCATTTAAGAGAGTTATGACCGTTTTAATTGTGAAAGGTCAAAAACACGAAAAAACTTAAAAGTGAAAAAAATTCGGTTAAAGGGGCGTTTAAAAAACGTCTGCCAAGTTGGGTGGGCAGTATAGCTTCCTCACTCATTGTAATATGGACGTATAGAATCAGTTGGCGAAAACTCGGCGCTGCGCGCCTCGGCGGGGGCTTCGCCCCCTGCACCCCCGGATGATTTCCGCTTAGAGCCTAATGGCTAAAATGTGACATACCTTGAAAAGGTTTTTTGCTCCCTCTCCCTTTTTATCTTTCTTCCACTGTAATATTTAAGCTCACTCAGCTGATCAGTGACCACTCAGGCACCTTCAGCATTCTCCATTGACCAATTTCAGGTTCCTGCGTTCAACAGGAGAGGAAATGGCCTTGGAGCTCACTCAGCTGATCAGTGACCACTCAGGCACCTTCAGCATTCTCCATTGACCCTGCCTCTCAAATTTCAGCTTCCATCGTTCAACAAGAGAGAAAATGGCCTTGGAGCTCACTCAGCTGATCAGTGATCACTCAGGCGCCTTCAGCATTCTCCATTGACCCGCCCTCTCAAATTTCAGGTTCCTGCGTTCAACAGAGAGGAAATGGCCTTGGAGCCCACTCAGCTGATCAGTGACCACTCAGGCACCTTCAGCATTCTCCATTGCATGCGCAGCGGCTATTGCTTGACCAATTTGATTGAAACTTATAGGGTGTCTCTTAGAAGTTAGTCCCTAACTAACCTCCAAATTTGAGCAAAATCGGTTCATTAGAAACCGAGAAACCGAGGTTCCAGGAAATTCACGTTTGCGCATGCGCACTCGCTCCTATTGGTCCGAAGGTGCTGAAATTTATAGGGGACCGTCTAGGACCTAACTCGCACAATCCCTGAAAATTTCATCAAAATCGGGCCACAGGTTAGTATAGTTTTGCCCGGGACAAGGATTGACCACAGACAGACCGACAGACAGACAGACAGACAGACCGACAGACAGACAGACAGACAGACCGACAGACAGACAGACAGACAGACAGACGCGGAACCATAATTGTTCGGGAAGCTCTAAAACGCAAAAAGCAAGTGGAAATTTTGATTTTGGAGGACATTTTTTTTTTCACTTCTTTCACGAATACAAAGCTTCCCTACCTTCGGTAGTGAGGAAGCAAAAAATTCTAAGAGACACTTTTTGTTGGAAATTAGTTGTAGAATCGACCCCTTGAATTCCTTACAGCTGTTTTGTAGACACCCTGTATACCTATTGCTTGTACTATTGCTTATAATTATTATAATTATTTATCTAATAACATCTTTTTCATCTCTTTTCAAAACTTATAAACAACAAGACAAAATTGTATTAGGTATATAGAATAAGACCAACTTACAGTTCAGTACACAAATTGAAATTTTTTGGAGACTCCTAAAAAATCACGATTTCTTCCAAAAAACTTTAAAAATAATAGCGTTATTCATAAACATTCTTTTCTATTGTAATAGTCGTAGTTATAATTCCTCTTTTCGCTGGTTTTTTTTTTCTACGATTGTCCGCAGGTGAAAATTTTTGCCTCGATCGACCATCTCAGCGCACTCCAATTTTGAGTTCCTATCGGGTTTTACGTGATTTTTATGCGTTCTCATCTTAATTGAATCGGTCGATTCTCTATCGATTCATGGCCACTCAATCAACCCTGTCAATTTCCCTGATGGAATCCGATATCAAACGACAATCACATTTTCATTATTTATGTCGAACAAAACCCCTTCATTCGTTGGGAACCATTATCCTTAGAAATTTTACAACCGTAACGTCACTTCCATTTTTTTCCCCCCACGATATCTCGTCAGTTTTCGGACACCCATTTTCATCCCATCCATTGATAATTGATCCGACATTTTTTTCAGTTGACTTCGGATCGATATCGTTCGAGGTTTTTTAATAGACCCCTCCGTTGCAATTGAGCGTTATCTTGAAAAGTTGAGTGACATTTTCGAGTGGCGATTGAATATTTGGGACGTTCAATCGGTTTTATTAATGTCGTTTGACCGCTTCAGGTGAACCACGCATCTGAACTAAAACGACCGGTTAAATAACCGATGAAATTGTTTTACAAAATGGGTGGTACTAAAATAAAAACTTTCTTCGTCTTTTATAGCCTTTTCCAGTAAAATTCATGATGCTTTCAACCAATTTCATAATGATTTTCAACCAACTTTATTATTGCTTCCGAGTCTACCAAGGTAGCGGAAGCTTTGTTTTCACTTTTCAAGGTTGAAAAAAAAAGTTCTCCAAAATCGAAATATCCACTACCTAGCGTTTTACATTTCAAATCTTTCAGAACAATGAGGAATTTCACCGAATTCTGTTTGCATTTTTCCTGAATAGTTAATGGTGTGGGATAGATGAAAATCGGGCTGATTTCGGAAAACAAGTCTCCTGTTATTTTTGGATGACAATCAAAATTTATGATTTCAAAAATAACCGGGAAAACGGACGTGAAGCGGGAACGCTCGCTGATTGGGCTGTTCAGATCGCCGTCTCCTCCCAGTGTTGCCCATTGGGACGACGAAATCGTGTTATCTAAGAGAAAAGTTATCAAACAAAACCAGGGGAAACCTAATTTTCCCCATCTTGCTTTTTCTATTTTTTTTCTTCAGTTTTTCGATTTCGAGCTCTACTGTTTCGTGAAATGTTGCATCTGGGGACTATAGATTTCTCGATCTCAGCGCTTCAAGCAGCCGTAAATGAACTATTCCAGGATGACGTCATTTTCCCGTTTTTTTTAAACGTTCGTATTTTCTACACTGTTTTGTTTATTCGTAAATTAGGAAGTTCGGGCTGAAATTTTGCCATAGGAGGTTTTTCGAAGTGCTGAATCCCATTTTGGGGTCAAAAATAGGAAATTCCGACATGGTGAAATTCCTCATTTTGGTTCCGTGTCTGTTATGAAATCCTTCTAACCTGCATAACTATACGAAGTTATTGTCCGATTTCGATGAAATTTTCAGGGATTGTGCGTCTTAGATTGTAGACGGTGCCCTATGAAAATCATCACCCCCGGACTGATAGTAGCCACTGCGCATGCGCAAACGTGAATTCCTTGTAACAGCCATAACTTCCACATTTTTCATCCAACAAACAAGTCTAGCAGGGTCATTTTCCTAGAAAAGGACAATCGTTATCCCAAGATTTCGGAAAACTTAAAGTTCGACTCAAGTTTTGCCAAAAATCAGGGATTAACCTCACACCATACTGAATGAATTTCGACGAAAGAACACACAGTGGGACGCTTAAATAATAAATTAAAAATTACAGAAGAAAACCTATCGAAAGAAACCTATTGGCGTGGTTTCTGCGTAAAGGAGAATACTCGGAACCCCATCTCCATAAGGTGCGAGAACTGGGAGTTATTCCAAAACGCTGCATATTATTATACAGTAGTTTATTATTTTTTATTTTTCTATATAGATCACTCGTCTGCAAAGCCAACAACCATCCAACACGAAGAAAAAATATCGATAGCATTTCGGTCAGCTTTATTTTGAACGGAGATTAGGCCTCTTTTGCGATTCACACTCGTGTTTCTGATTTATCGTACGTCCAAACTTTAAATTCTCGTAGTGAGTGAACGGTTTGTCCTACAAAGCTCCGGGTGGTCTCAAAAAATTCTAAAAATTCTATAGAATCTCAAATTGAAGGAACAACAATACCTTTATATTGAAATTTTTTGAGTTAGGGCGTTTTGAAAATTTCAAAATTGATTTTGGAACCCTTAGAAGTGACCTACATCAACCAAAATCTTCGGGGCACAACTAGACCCCAAGTGGAGCCTACATACCAAATTTCATCAAAATCGTTCAATGCTAAGTGGCAAAAGTGCCGCGTACGGCGGACGGACGGCCAAATTGTTATTCGATTTTTGGATTCTACGTACATTGTACGCAGATTGCAGAGATTGCAGATTAAAGACAGAAACCTCCGGACAAGCACGTTTTATCCTCCTGCTCGCTTTATTTGCTTCTGAAAAAATCTGCAAACCCTTTTTGTTCATGTATAGGTATATGCAATAAAGAATCACTACAAATTCTGGCTGCTGTTTTCATAGGTGATTCACAGTGTTCAAGCAAAGTTGACTACCTAGGGGTCCGGACATGGCAGATTACTGGACATTTAGCAGTTTAAACTTTAATTTCTATATTTTAGCGTGAATAAGTGCATATTTTCTTGATTGCCCGAAGTAGAACAAAGTTGATTTATGGAGAATTGGAGTTGTTTATGGAGAATTTTTTTTAAACGCCTAAACCATAAATGGGCATTCGGAATCTTTTCTGGACAACGATTGGCCCTTTCTGGGAAAATGACCCAGCATTGGTCAATCATACCTCAATCATATTTCACGTGAACTAGACATCATATCACTCTTATATGATAATAAATATGTGCTTATCGCGAGATTTTGCTTGGAAAAAAGAATTGAACCGAGGAGATTTTGCTTCAATCGAGTTTTAATACCGTAAAAATTCGGGGTTTCCCAGGTCGCTACATAAATTTGAATTTCAAAAATCGTGGTTGTACCATAGTCACCCTCTACGTCACACAGTCACCCAGTCTTACGGTACTAAAAATAAAATAAAATCGACATGAATCGAGAAGAATGAGGAATTTCACCATGTCGGAATTTCCTAATTTTTACCCCAAAATCGGATTCAGCACCTCGAAAAACCTCCTAAGGCAAACTTTCAGCCCGAACTTCTTAATTTACGAATAAACAAAACAGTGTAGAAAATACGAATGTTTAAAAAAAACGGGAAAATGACGTCATCCTGGAATAGTTCATTTATGGCCGCTTGAAGCGCTGAGATCGAGAAATCTATAGTCCCCAGATGCAACATTTCACGAAACAGTAAAGTTCAAAACCGAAAAACTGAAGAAAAAATAGAAAAAGCAAGATGGGGAAAATTAGGTTTCCCCTGTTTTTGTTTGATAACTTTTCTCTTAGAAAACACGATTTCGTCGTCCCAAGGGGCAACACTGGGAGGAGACGGCGATCCGAACAGCCCAATCAGCGAGCGTTCCCGCTTCACGTCCGTTTTCCCGGTTAGTTTTGAAATCATAAATTTTGATTGTCTCCCAAAAATAACAGGGGACTTAATTTCCGAAATCAGCCCGATTTTCATCTATCCCACACCATTAACTATTCAGGAAAAATGCAAACAGAATTCGGTGAAATTCCTCATTCTCATTTTGAAGAAGTTCAAATTAACCATCAAAGAACTAATTATCTATTATTTTCGAACCTACAGATTATATTTGTCAATGTTATTTTATGATAAGAGGCTTCACTGCCCAAACAACTTGACAAGCGTTTTGTATTATCGTGTTCTGTATCATCTTCAGAGAATTACTACGGTAGTTCCATGATTAGCGGTATAATTGGTTCATTCACCCTAGTTTTCTACTGATGTAGCGTAAATGAATGATCAACAACCTCTGTTTTCTTCTACTTTACGAACTTCTAACGCTCCCCACCGTTAAGGACCACTGAAATTAAGGTTCGGCGTAGAAGTAGGTACAGTCGAACCTAGTTAATTACCTACTTTACTAAGTGCAGTTTTCAATTATCCTTCAATTATCATTGTAAGAGCGCCCAACTCGTCGTTTCAACCTACACGTGTGGAAGGAAAAGGTCGTTTCAATTTGAAAACTAGTTTACTCTCACTAAATTACCAAATCTATTAGTGAGCCGAGTTGATGAACCCTTTCTCATAGACCAGTTTACCGTGAAATTCTCATTTTAAATTCGTACACAGCATTTCAGTTCACATATTGCAGCAGATGCAATCAGTTTGATTCGAAATTAGTTTTGCTCAAAGGCGTTTTCCAATTTATTGGCTTGAAAATTACCACCAGTTGTCTCTTGGAAGGTTTATTTCAAGACTTAAATTTCCTGGTTTTGTACAGATAGTGTTAGTACAGGAGAGTGTAAGTTGTGGGTTTGAGGTAAGACTCAACTAACTTGAAATGGAGATACAAGATAGAAAGGATTCCACCCTTTGCCAAGTAATCGTGAGCTCAAAGAGTGGGAAAAGTAACATATGAGGTTTTCATAAGCAATAGATCTTAACTGAATTGCACCTGAGTTGTGTCTGACTTTAATTAACCCTTAATATCCAGAGGTATCTTCTTGTTAGTCCGATTTTTACCTACAATAGTTTATCCACTTTTGTACCAAAGCTGATGACCCTTGGCTATCTTGATACTCCAACTATCAAGTGTGTAAGATAATGCAATTATAAAAACATAGTAACTCAAAGAAAACGCTGCAAATTATTACACAATGGTTTATTATTTTTCTATATATTGATCACTCTTCCACAAAATCACCAACCATCCAATATGAAGAAGAAAAAAAAAAAAAAAATCAAAAAACAAATCAAAATCTCCAACGATCGATCGCATTTTGGTCAGCTCTAATTTGAACGGAGATTAGGCCTCTTTTGCGATTCACACTCGTGTTTTGATTTATATATATATATTTCAATATAAACCCTTAAATTTTCGTAGGGAGCGAACGGTTTGTCCTACAGAGCTCCGCGTGGTCTCAAAAAATTCTTAAAATTCTATAGAATCTTAAATTGAAGGAAAAACAATACCTTTATCAAAAATTTTTGAGTTAGGGCGGTCTCAAAATTTCAAAATTGATTTTGGAACCCTTAGAAGTGACCTACATCAACCAAAAGCTTCGGGGCACAACTAGACCCCAAATGGAGCCTATATACCAAATTTCATCAAAATCGGTCAATGCTAAGTGGCAAAAGTGCCGCGTACGGCGTACGGCGGACGGACGGCCAAATTTTTATTCGATTTTTGGATTCTACGTACCTTGAAACGTAAACCATCAAATTTTGAGGGGGTATTAAAATTTTTTTTTCTTGGTCGATTCCAAAGGTTCATTATTGAAAATAATAAACCAAAAACAAAATGTATCTCGAGTTGGCAGTCTGTAGTAGGGCCTTTGAGGTACCTTCTACCCCAACTTCTCTCATTACGCTATTAGTTGGGTTTCCTCGTCATAGATGGCGCCACTATCTAAGGCAGATCCTTCTATAAAGCAAACCTTCTCCACCTTATTCCTTATTTATGTATTTATTGGGAAATAACTGACCCCAATATCCAAGGATTTCCATCTTCTACTCCAACAAAATTAGGGTTATAGATAGATTCTGCTAACCAGATAGCGCAAGTGTGGCTTCAGGAAATATCATCTGACTGACTGTAGTAAAGCCTTTGACAAACCTTCTTCTCGCATATTCTATAGATTTGTCAAAATGAATCTAAACTCAGTTAAAAAATTCGAAAAACAAATTTTTAAAAGAGTGGGGAATTAAGGGTGAAGCAAAGTTAGAGTCATAAAAATTGTTAATAGATGACAAAAAGTCTGCCAAGTGGGTGTGGCACGTAGCTTCCACATATTCAGATGCATACTAGCTCATTTCAAAACACCAATCTCTGAGTAGGTACCTTGATGTACCCTTAGAAGGAACAATTTCTGGGAAAATGGGGAAATAATGGGGAGTCATGGGTTCTAAAAGGTTTTTATGTTTGCGCATGCGCAGCAACTTCTATTGATCCGGGAGCTATGATTTTCATGAGGGACCATTGGCAGACTAAACCTGCACACTCCCTGAAAATTTCATCGAAATCGGACAATAACGTCTTGTAGTTTTGCCTATTTCAATGATTTCATGACGGACAGACACGCAACCAAAATTGTTCAGGAAGGTTTAAAACATAAAATGCGAGAGGAAATTTTGATTTTGGAAAACTTTTTTTTTCAACCTTGAATAGTGAGAACAATGCTTCGGTAGGCTCTTTCTACCATGGTTGACTCGGAAGCAAGGAGCGAACGGTTAGTCCTACGGTCTACAAAAACAATACCTTTATTTCGAGAGTTTTCGAGCTAGGGCAGTTTTGAACATTTCAACCCTTAATTTTCACCCTTTAGAAGTGACTAAAATTAACCAAAAGCTTCGGAGCACACCTAGACCGCAAATAGAGCCTACATACCTACCAAATTTCATCAAAATCGGTCCATGGGAACTAAGGTCAATGGGAAAAGTCTTGGTCGATTCCAATGGTTAATTATTGGAAATAATAAACCAAAACGTATGAAGAAAATTTATTGCATTTTATGTATGTATCTACTGATCAAAAATTATCTAAAACCCCGATTTCGGGTGTCTTCTATGACACCCTTCAAAGTGATCGTGTGGTAAAATAATCTCTACGAACGGATGGTTCGTCATTTTACAACATTACGACGCGAGTGTTTTGTCAAAATGAAAAACGATCCGGCGGTCGTGTTGTAAACGTTGAAGGGATGAGTCGGAGAGCCGAAGGGCCCTTTTAATTAATTATTGAGCCCTTTTCCCCTCCGGCAACCAGATGGTTCCATCAATAGACAGAGCTTTAGGAGGGTCGTGCTGCGGGAGTGTCGCTTCTCATAATTGCCGAACCTGGCTTCTTCCTAGCCGTGTTTGATGAAATTATATCGATCCGCTGATAAAACAGGTTGCAATTCGGAGTAATGACCGAGCCGTCTGCTTCCACTATTATTTTCTAACAACCTAATACTCGTATGTTTTGTTCTTGTTCATTTATCACTCTTTTAAACGGCATATCAATAGCTACCGAATTTTTGAAGAAAATGAACTTAGCTCCACTATGATTACAAACACATTGAATCCTTCGTTACAAAATTATTACGTTTATCAGACCTCTACTTAGGCACCTACCTACATATAGCATTTCCAAGTCAAATCCAACCTTTGCCAAGTCACATCCAACCTTTTCCAAGTCAAATTCAACCTTTTCCAAGTAAAATTCAACCTTTTCACCAATATTAGGGAAATGACGAAAAATGCGCATAAGCCCTAAATGCAGTACCGAATGCTTGTCTGTGATTGGGGACTGGGCTGAAAACAATACTCCAAACGCAGTAGGTACGTAGGTACCTATACATAAAACAAAATCAGCTTAAAAAAGAAATCAATATAATAACAAAAAATATAACTTATAGCATTTCCAAGTCAAATTCAACTTTTTCCTAGAAGCAGTTTTTATAAAAAATTTAATCTATTGATTCAAATTTTTAAAAGACCCTTTCGCCATTTTTTTAAGTGAAAAAAATCAAAGATAGACTTTTTACAAGTAAGATTTTTAGTTTTAAGACTTTTAAAATATTAATTATGTAAAAAAATGATAGAAGTTTTTCTTTCGAAAAAATTTTAATTTTTTAAAAATTATATTTTTTGTTTATTTAAAAAAAATAAAACGTGATTTGTTTTGTTTGTTGTATGTTTACTCCTACTGCGTTGGAGTACTAGTATTTTCAGCCCAGTCCCCAATCACAGACAAGCATTTGGTACTACATTTAGGGCTGGTGCGTATTTTTCGTCAGTTCCCTAATAATGGTGAAAACGTTGAATTTTACTTGGAAAAAGTTGCATTTGTTTTGGAAAAGGTTGGATTTGACTTGGAAAAGGTTGAATTTGCCTTGAAAAAGGTTGAATTTGTTTTGGAAAAGGTTGAATTTGACTTGGAAAAGGTTGGATTTTACTTGGAAAAGGTTGAATTTGACTTGAAAAAGGTTGAATTTGTTTTGGAAAAGGTTGGATTTGACTTGGAAAAGGTTGAATTTGACTTGGAAAAGGTTGAATTCGACTTGGAAAGGGTTGAATTTGACTTGGAAAAGGTTGGATTTGACTTGGAAAAGGTTGAATTTGACTTGGAAAAGGTTGAATTCGACTTGGAAAAGGTTGAATTCGACTTGGAAATGCTATATTTGGATATGGAACATGAATCATGATCAAAAGTCCGTCAAGTTGTATAAAGCTGTATAGCACAGCTTCCCACATGAAATAACGACGCATAAAATAAAATAGGTTTTATTGTGCATAAAATAGGTTTTCTGTGAAAATACTTGATTTTCTGACCCAAAATTTAAATCCTATAAATTCAGAGATGTTTTCGATGTTTCTATTGATTTTCGTGTTCACATAATGCTAACGTAATAATGAACTTTATTACTTAGTACAATGTCATGAAGTGGGTTGAGAATGTAACCGTTCTCCAGCCTCCTACTGCATCCTAGCGGCGATTCGTGTAACTAGAAGCTTCTATTGGTGCTGGCCAGTGCACACTGCGGGCTACTCGTATTTCCGAAGAATTCTCGACACATAGAGCTCTTGGTGGTCTCATTCTATGCTGAAAATTCTAAAATCTTCACGTTTTAAAATTGATTGAACTTAACCTAACAGGGCACAACTAAACCCCAATAATAAATTAGAGCCAAGAAACCTCACTTTATTCATTTTGGTCAAAATTTTGTAGAAAAAAAAACAGAATTTTCTTTTTTCTTCGTTTTTTGGATTCTACGTACCCTGAAACGTAAATCTTCAAAATTTGAGGATGGATTGAAAAAAAAAAGTTTCTTGCTCTATTCCAAGATTTTGTTATTTACAGCAATAAAAACCAAAAAATCTATAAAAAAAAAAACCTTGATAAAAGGGGTTATAGTCCCTATCCATTCAGGGACCCTTAATGCATGTGGTATATTCGGAATCAGCGTGAAATTTTCAATGAAAGCTCAATGTGAGTCCTTTTAACGATCGAGATCATTCTGTAAATCCCCGAGGATGAAACGTCTTCCAGGCGTGGAGGTAATCCTGCCTTGTTACATATAGCTACTCAATTCTTGGGTATTATCGTATTGTAGGTCCTTTGCGAAACCATATACACAGATCTACTCTAATAGGGGATTCCTTCATAGGGGCTATGCAGTATTACTAGACAGTAGACTCCCTAAGTAACCCCGATGAAGCCCGAGAGGCAAGCGCCCGCGTGTTTGATCACCCTGAATGGATTTGTTGCATTACCTTAATTGGATCAGGATCCGCAGCCAAATTTGATTTGAGGTAGTCAATCGCAAGTGGTTTTAGCGAGGGATTCCGGCTCAAATTGGTGATACGCGGAAACGCTCGTTTATCCACCAAATCTCATCACGAAGTTGGGATAGTCTGGCTTTATAGGATATCACAAGTTAAATTATCATTACCTTTTACCAGAATTGCATGACTCAAAACCATTCAGACGGACACGAAACCAAAATCAGCCAGAGGTGTCAGTAGAGGGAGAATGTATGTTCTACCCCATAACTATAATACTACGACCTTTGACCTTTACCCCTACCCCCCCTCCCACCCCCTGACCCCACCACCCCTCCCGCCCCCTGACCCCTCCCGCCACCGCCCCCTCCCACCCCCCCGTACTCCTCCCGACCCGTACTCCTCCCGCCCCGTACTCCTCATGACCCGTACTCCTCCCGCCCCGTACTCCTCCCGACCCGTACTCCTCCCGCCCCGTACTCCTCCCGACCCGTACTCCTCCCGCCCCGTACTCCTCCCGACCCGTACTCCTGCCGCCCCCTTATTCCTCCCCTCCCCCGTACTCCTCCCGCCCCTTACTCCTTCCGCCCCTTCTCCCGCCCCCATACTCCTGCCGCCCCTTTACTCCTACCGCCTCTAACCTCTACCCCCCTTACGCCTTTCGCCCCTTACTCCTCACCCCCCCTCCCCCCCGTCTCGTTCCTATCACTCCCCATACTCCCCCACACGTACCCCATATATCCCCCCATACTCCCACGTACTCCCCCAAATTTACCCCCATATATCCCCCCATACTCCCACGTACTCCCCCAAATTTACCCCCACATATTCCCCCATACTCCCACGTACTCCCCCAAATTACCTCCACATATTCCCCCATACTCGCCCAAACTTACCCCACATACCCCCCCATACTTACCCCTACACACTACCCCCACATACCCCTCATACACTCACCCATACTTCCTAACACACTCACCCATACTCCCTCACACCTACCGCACATATTCCCCCATACATACCCCCACACACTCCCCCCATACCCCACACACTCCCCCTCACTCTCACCCCTCATTCTCACCCTACCTACCAATGTCATAAGGTATAAAACTACAATTTAAGCTAGCTTGAGAATGGAGCTTCATGATAGGTTAACTATATGGCAGCATGGTCGATCTATCATACCTTGTAATCATGTTTCAATCTCTATTTTAAGTTTCAAAGCAAGGTCAGTACAACTAAGAGAAATTTGTACTGAAATTTGTTGTCCTGAAAAGGACAGTTCAAAGGATCTAAGGTAAGTACAACTAATTTCTTTACCATTAAGATTCAATTAGTAACATTGTTCGACCCTCTTGGTCGTTGGAATTTCCAACTAAGCTCTATCACCCGCGTCAAGGTGAGGTCAATCGATAGAGTTTTTTTTTGTTTTTTAATTTATTTTTTTTTCAACATAAATTAATATAATTTTATCAAACAATATACAATTTTTTTGAATAAACAATATTTGAACATGAACGATAAACATAATGTATTAGCCTAATAGTTTGAGTCATCATTTTTATTGTCTTTTTCCCTGCCGACCCTCTCTCCCGAAGGGATTTTCACCACAACCTTTGAGAGGGTTACTCGGCCGGTCCTCACTACTAGCACCATACAGGATTTACCGTTCGGATACTTGGACCAAAGACAATAAAGGATGTTACATCTCAACTTTTTTTTTCTTCAAATTTTTATTACAATTTAAACAAAATTAACAAACAATATTCAAACATAAACGTAAACACGATTTTTTAACATTTCAACTTTAACTAATAATTATGAAAAACATATTTACAAACAATCAGTTATCATCCAGTCAGCTATTGCTCTACATTTATGGAATGCACATAATGTTGGTGCCGAATTATGAAAAATACAATGCGATCCTATCGCTAAAGGTTCAAGTAATGTAGATATTTTGGGGCATCCAATACTTTCAACGTCAACTATTCGTAGGTTTCTTGGGACCAGCTGTTGAACGAAGTCAACCTTTTGCTTTCCTTTCACGTAGATGATGTCATAATTAGATGAGATGCGATGAAAAATATTTGATAGCTGGCTGTATTCCACCCACATCTCCTTCATCCCACGGAATTCTATGTACATGCTTTACGATCCAATTATTAGCTTTTCGAGCCTTTGGAACGTAAATGTACAATCCCTTGGGTGGTTTGAAAATCCAATGTTGTGCTGAGAAAACATTGTGATCACTCAACGATAACTCTTTAACGATATGCTTCATTTCATTGTTGAAGAACCAGTGGAGATCCAGAACAACCTCTCTCTTTGACGGCATGATGATGACTGAATGACAATCGATTATGGTACTCCTTTTATATAGGCTTCACGTGACAAATGTCAGTGGTGAAGTGGTTCAGCTGCTGAGGTTCGATGATTCGCTAAATCTCCTTCAAGACGTAGGATTCATACCTACATGCAGTCTGACAACATTTTTATACCATTCGACGAACTATATTGGTCAAAGGGTTGTACTCCACTGATCGGTCGTGAATGATGAGGCAATACGCTGTTGTGTCACCGGGAAATGCTACGCTCGCTTCAAATTCTAACATCACATCTATAGGTCCAGATTTGATGGATTCACTCTGTTTTGAACAATCCAAAACAACTAAAGTTCCTCTTTCCTTGAATTGGTGAAGTGAAAGTAATGGATGATTGTATTCAACCCCGTAGTAACTTTGTTGAAATGTGGCATACATTCGGTAGAGGACAGAAAATTGATTTCTGTCAAAGTTGATATTCAGATCATCGTATGGGTATGATTTTGAGTTCAAAAATAACTTAACATTGATCAGATTACAATGGTCGAAACGGCATGACAGTTTCCTCACCGTGTTCTTTCTTCCAGTTTGAAAAGCTAATATTACGTATCTAGGTTTTTCAACTTGAGACGACGTCTTGACGTTCCATACATGCTTCTGGGTTGTCGGAAGTAGAGGGTACTCGTAGAGCTCCAAGCAGCGGAAATCCATTCGTATTGCCTTTTCCTTTTGAAGATGACGATGAAGTTCCAGTCGATGATGGTTGTCGAGTGTGAGGTAGGGTACACGCCAGGAGAGGTGAGTCAATTCGATTTTGGCCCGACCTGGTTCGGCTCCTGCAACTCCTTGTGCTAAGTAGCAATTTTCATCTCTTCTCGATCGTAGAAATATCAGTTCTTGCTTGACGTTGATAACTACTTTTTGATAAGATTCGAAGAATCCAAGTAGCATACTGAGGGGTAAACAGACGTTGAAATACCCTTCAGTTGATACGTTGAGAGTATCAGTCACTACCCAACCATAATTTTCAATCTCGTTCTCGGTGCCTTTCATGAACGATGTGTAGCCTTTCATCGATGATGTTATGCCGGGATTCCTCACTCGGTCGATTTCTGTGGTACATATTTCGTAGCGTATCTCATCAAAGAGAAACGGGAAGGCGTTGCTAGTCATTGACATAGTAGCTGGCGGCGGTGGTCCTGATCCATCTTCCTTCAAGAAACGTCCTTGTAGCTCCAGGAAACTTTGACTCGGTAGGGTGAAGAGGTCTTGATGCTGTATGGCGATTCGTATCTCCTGTCCATAGTCCAAGGATGAACCGTAGGGGTAGTGAGTATGGTACTCCACCCGTTCAACTCCTTCCTCCTCATTAGATAGGTGCTCTTCAACGTTCAACATGTTGACTCTTCGAGATCCAGTTGACAACTGACTGATTTCAGGGTGTGCAGCTCCTTATATACTATCTTCACTGAGCGAAATTCTCGGTATTGATCCAACTATTATGTCTCGAGTCGAATCCCAACCATTTTACATAAGCTCGACCCTCTCCATCTCGTCTCAGTACCTTCTCCACAAGATATACTCTTGGGTACTTGGTCAATTGTAGTTCTTCTTGATAAAATCCTCCGGCGACTTGTTTCTTCTCACTATCCTCCAGAATGTAGGTGGGTGGTACAGTCTTCTTCACTCGAATGATCTTGAATATTTCAGTTGACCACGAGGGAGTGTATCCCTTTTCAAATTCTGCTTTCCTCTTGGATATCCTCACGTAATCGTCAATCTTGAATTTTGACTGTTGTTTCTTTCTCTTCTTCGGTGCGAATAAGGTCTTGAGTGCCAACTTCTCTTTTCGTTTTCCTTTGACATCTGCAGGTGCCATCTTAATCGAACTGTGTTTGGTCTTGTTATACAGTCCAACGATTTCTTCTATGACATTCACCCATTTGTAATGTCCCTGCATACTGAACTGTTTCCAAAGCATTGTCTTCAGAGTGCGAATCACTCGTTCCACTATTGATGCTTTCAGATTGGTGAAGGTAGAGTAGTGGTTGATGTTATGACTGTTCAGTAGCCCTCTCACAGTGGCATTATAGAATTCTTTTCCACGATCAGTTTGTAAATGACGTGGTAAATGTGGTGCTGACTTCTCGAATATCTGCTGGAATCCCATACTGGTTGCTGTGGCTGTCTTGGATTTGAGTGGAGCTATCCAAACGAATTTCGATAGGCAATCTATTACAACGAGTATATATCGGTTTCCTCCATTGATTCTCGAATACGGTTGAAGTTCCAGTAGATCTGCTTGCCATAAATCGTCTATTCCTTTCAGAATCACTCTTCTTCTTTTATAGTTCTTTCTGGCTGGTCGATGAAGCTCCTCAATGATTTTTCTCTTGACGTCTGTCATGTTTCGAGGCTTGACACTGAATGATGATGTATTCTCAGATACTGATGTTTATATAGGTTGAGAAAATCACGTTATATGCTGACCCTCCCATCCGAAGGGATTTCCACCTCAACCTCAAGGAGGGTTACTCAGCAAAAAATTAGAGATTTTCTTTTGATACCGTCTATTAAAAACAGGTCCTCACTACTAGTGCCTCATAGGACTTACCGTTCGGATACTTGGACCCAGACGATTATGAATTATTTTCAGATGAAGTACTGGGCTTCTTTCTTGGGTAGAATTTCCTAATAATAGCCCATTTCGGATGTTTCCGTTCAATGTTGAAATTCTCTGTTGAACTAAATCTTTTCTTATGTGCATTGGTCGCATCCAGTATCTTTTTATAGGATTGAAGATCATGGTCCCTGATCATTGTCTTGTCCGGATTTTTCATGAAGAGAAGTTCTAATAGTCCAAGGGTGCAATGGATTTGCATGTCTGTTCCTATTCGCATCACATCATCTCTGATAGTTACATAACTATCTCCCAATGTGAAGCGGTCAGATTCTCTGTGGTAGTGAATTCCATAAAGGTCATCGAATCCTGGTTCTCTATCAATTTTCTTCCTGACGTACTCTGATGCATAATGTCCATATGATGGCTCAACTGGTGATGACGATGCAAATGGTTCTTGAGGGGTTGGAATAACTCTCACGTCTTCTTGCGTTGTCGATCCAGTAGGTGGTTCCTCTTTAGGTGACATGATGTATGGTATCGCAGTAGAATCTGATGAGATATCGGTTTCTTCTACTTTCCTTCCGAATAAGTCAAAAATACGTCTTGGTCTGGTTCTTCTTCTCCTCCTGTTAATGTACTTCCATGGATCAATTGTAGATGACCCAGCTGTCTGCTCCAATTTCGGCTTCTTGGGTGATGGCGGATTCAGAATAGCTTCTCGAATGGGTTCAAACCTCTTCTTGAGATGTTCTTCTGTGTCCTCCCTGCTCCTCCTTATCTGGTTATACCTCGCTCTAATGTGTTTACGAACCTCAGCGATCTCTCGCTCAATAGATGTTACTCCTTCCATGGTTTGCAATAGACTAACTGATTCATCCTAATTCAGGGTATTATATAGGTATCGAAACCTAGCCTATATCTCCCACTGCTGACACCACACTCTTTGTCTATGACCAAAAACCCATACCTACTAGTTTCCCAACACCTTGAACAAATGTCTTTGAATTTGACGAATGACATATCCATGTTCACATGGTCCTCGTATATCTTTTTCATATTTAACGTGTCTTGTCTAAATACAACGATTAAATTGGCACAATCCCTGACCAAATGTTTAGGTATACGACAATAACTTTGGGCTAAATAAAAGCTATCTGTCTTACTATGTGAAGAACATCCTAATCCTATCTTGTTTGTCGCAAGCTACGTCATCAAAAATCATTACGGAATTTGGTTTAGTTTGAGAGGGTAGTGGTACTTCATCACTATTTTCGTATTTGAAGAAGCCGATTTCTTTTAGGGGTTCCATGATTCTAGTCAATTGGACGTATTGAGGTTGGTGGAGGGTTCTACTAAAGAGATAGATGTTTTCAAATCTCAATCCCTGAGGAGAGTATAATAGATTGAGCATCAAATTTGTTTTGCCACCATTCGAAGTCGCACACATTATGCACCTTATACTATTGGGTAGCAGTGAGCTATGCCTTGTTCTATCGGAGGTATTCCCCTCTAACTTTGCCAAATTGTGGACTGGGAGACCGACACCTTGCTTCACCAACTGCATGTTGAATACTGAGGACGTTTGTGAGAGGACCAGCCCTTATATACTATTTGCAACCCACTATTACCACCACCACAACTTAAAAATTTCATCAACGCCCTCCCAAATTCTCATCACAAGTCCATTGCAATAACTTTCACCCCTCCCTTTTTGAGAGACAACGACCTGGTTGCGTACCCCGGGCCCACCCTCGCGTAATGGAACGAGTAAACCAAACATAGGTTATTACAAAACAAATATGAAGGATTGTGAATAAAATCAAAGTGGAAAATAAAAAGATAAAGAAAAAATAAAAGCAATCCTTTACATAGGTTCCGCTAACCATTGGTTGTTTTACTCGTTCCGCAACCCCCGGGAAATCCCGAAAGATTTCCAGCTACAGAGTGTAGCTTTGGTTGCTCCACTGGTACGCAACCAGGTCGTTGTCTCTCGTACACATTAATTTACTTACCCACCCCTGTGTACATTCGATGATGAGAATTTATAACAGTGATGATAATTTGATAACCTAAGACGGTGATGAAAATTTCAAGTTGTGGTGATGGTAATAGTGGGTTGCAAATAGTATATAAGGGCTTGTCCTCTCCCAAACGTCCTCAGTATTCAACATGCAGTTGGTAAAGCAAGGTGTCGGTCTCCCAGTCCACAATTTGGCAAAGTTAGAGGGGAATACCTCCGATAGAACAAGGCATAGCTCACTGCTACCCAACAGTATAAGATGCATAATGTGTGCGACTTCGAATGGTGGCAAAACAAATTTGATGCTCAATCTATTATACTCTCCTCAGGGATTGAGATTTGAGAACATCTATCTCTTTAGTAGAACCCTCCACCAACCTCAATACGTCCAATTGACTAGAATCATGGAACCCCTAAAAGAAATCGGCTTCTTCAAATACGAAAATAGTGATGAAGTACCACTGCCCTCTCAAACTAAACCAAATTCCGTAATGATTTTTGATGACGTAGCTTGCGACAAACAAGATAGGATTAGGATGTTCTTCACATAGTAAGACAGATAGCTTTTATTTAGCCCAAAGTTATTGTCGTATACCTAAACATTTGGTCAGGGATTGTGCCAATTTAATCGTTGTATTTAGACAAGACACGTTAAATATGAAAAAGATATACGAGGACCATGTGAACATGGATATGTCATTCGTCAAATTCAAAGACATTTGTTCAAGGTGTTGGGAAACTAGTAGGTATGGGACAAAGAGTGTGGTGTCAGCAGTGGGAGATATAGGCTAGGTTTCGATACCTATATAATACCCTGAATTAGGATGAATCAGTTAGTCTATTGCAAACCATGGAAGGAGTAACATCTATTGAGCGAGAGATCGCTGAGGTTCGTAAACACATTAGAGCGAGGTATAACCAGATAAGGAGGAGCAGGGAGGACACAGAAGAACATCTCAAGAAGAGGTTTGAACCCATTCGAGAAGCTATTCTGAATCCGCCATCACCCAAGAAGCCGAAATTGGAGCAGACAGCTGGGTCATCTACAATTGATCCATGGAAGTACATTAACAGGAGGAGAAGAAGAACCAGACCAAGACGTATTTTTGACTTATTCGGAAGGAAAGTAGAAGAAACCGATATCTCATCAGATTCTACTGCGATACCATACATCATGTCACCTAAAGAGGAACCACCTACTGGATCGACAACGCAAGAAGACGTGAGAGTTATTCCAACCCCTCAAGAACCATTTGCATCGTCATCACCAGTTGAGCCATCATATGGACATTATGCATCAGAGTACGTCAGGAAGAAAATTGATAGAGAACCAGGATTCGATGACCTTTATGGAATTCACTACCACAGAGAATCTGACCGCTTCACATTGGGAGATAGTTATGTAACTATCAGAGATGATGTGATGCGAATAGGAACAGACATGCAAATCCATTGCACCCTTGGACTATTAGAACTTCTCTTCATGAAAAATCCGGACAAGACAATGA
This sequence comes from Apolygus lucorum, assembly GCA_009739505.2. Taxonomy (NCBI): domain Eukaryota; kingdom Metazoa; phylum Arthropoda; class Insecta; order Hemiptera; family Miridae; genus Apolygus; species Apolygus lucorum. Next base: position 17,428,983 of record CM019172.2, on the reverse strand, counting down.
TCAGGGACCATGATCTTCAATCCTATAAAAAGATACTGGATGCGACCAATGCACATAAGAAAAGATTTAGTTCAACAGAGAATTTCAACATTGAACGGAAACATCCGAAATGGGCTATTATTAGGAAATTCTACCCAAGAAAGAAGCCCAGTACTTCATCTGAAAATAATTCATAATCGTCTGGGTCCAAGTATCCGAACGGTAAGTCCTATGAGGCACTAGTAGTGAGGACCTGTTTTTAATAGACGGTATCAAAAGAAAATCTCTAATTTTTTGCTGAGTAACCCTCCTTGAGGTTGAGGTGGAAATCCCTTCGGATGGGAGGGTCAGCATATAACGTGATTTTCTCAACCTATATAAACATCAGTATCTGAGAATACATCATCATTCAGTGTCAAGCCTCGAAACATGACAGACGTCAAGAGAAAAATCATTGAGGAGCTTCATCGACCAGCCAGAAAGAACTATAAAAGAAGAAGAGTGATTCTGAAAGGAATAGACGATTTATGGCAAGCAGATCTACTGGAACTTCAACCGTATTCGAGAATCAATGGAGGAAACCGATATATACTCGTTGTAATAGATTGCCTATCGAAATTCGTTTGGATAGCTCCACTCAAATCCAAGACAGCCACAGCAACCAGTATGGGATTCCAGCAGATATTCGAGAAGTCAGCACCACATTTACCACGTCATTTACAAACTGATCGTGGAAAAGAATTCTATAATGCCACTGTGAGAGGGCTACTGAACAGTCATAACATCAACCACTACTCTACCTTCACCAATCTGAAAGCATCAATAGTGGAACGAGTGATTCGCACTCTGAAGACAATGCTTTGGAAACAGTTCAGTATGCAGGGACATTACAAATGGGTGAATGTCATAGAAGAAATCGTTGGACTGTATAACAAGACCAAACACAGTTCGATTAAGATGGCACCTGCAGATGTCAAAGGAAAACGAAAAGAGAAGTTGGCACTCAAGACCTTATTCGCACCGAAGAAGAGAAAGAAACAACAGTCAAAATTCAAGATTGACGATTACGTGAGGATATCCAAGAGGAAAGCAGAATTTGAAAAGGGATACACTCCCTCGTGGTCAACTGAAATATTCAAGATCATTCGAGTGAAGAAGACTGTACCACCCACCTACATTCTGGAGGATAGTGAGAAGAAACAAGTCGCCGGAGGATTTTATCAAGAAGAACTACAATTGACCAAGTACCCAAGAGTATATCTTGTGGAGAAGGTACTGAGACGAGATGGAGAGGGTCGAGCTTATGTAAAATGGTTGGGATTCGACTCGAGACATAATAGTTGGATCAATACCGAGAATTTCGCTCAGTGAAGATAGTATATAAGGAGCTGCACACCCTGAAATCAGTCAGTTGTCAACTGGATCTCGAAGAGTCAACATGTTGAACGTTGAAGAGCACCTATCTAATGAGGAGGAAGGAGTTGAACGGGTGGAGTACCATACTCACTACCCCTACGGTTCATCCTTGGACTATGGACAGGAGATACGAATCGCCATACAGCATCAAGACCTCTTCACCCTACCGAGTCAAAGTTTCCTGGAGCTACAAGGACGTTTCTTGAAGGAAGATGGATCAGGACCACCGCCGCCAGCTACTATGTCAATGACTAGCAACGCCTTCCCGTTTCTCTTTGATGAGATACGCTACGAAATATGTACCACAGAAATCGACCGAGTGAGGAATCCCGGCATAACATCATCGATGAAAGGCTACACATCGTTCATGAAAGGCACCGAGAACGAGATTGAAAATTATGGTTGGGTAGTGACTGATACTCTCAACGTATCAACTGAAGGGTATTTCAACGTCTGTTTACCCCTCAGTATGCTACTTGGATTCTTCGAATCTTATCAAAAAGTAGTTATCAACGTCAAGCAAGAACTGATATTTCTACGATCGAGAAGAGATGAAAATTGCTACTTAGCACAAGGAGTTGCAGGAGCCGAACCAGGTCGGGCCAAAATCGAATTGACTCACCTCTCCTGGCGTGTACCCTACCTCACACTCGACAACCATCATCGACTGGAACTTCATCGTCATCTTCAAAAGGAAAAGGCAATACGAATGGATTTCCGCTGCTTGGAGCTCTACGAGTACCCTCTACTTCCGACAACCCAGAAGCATGTATGGAACGTCAAGACGTCGTCTCAAGTTGAAAAACCTAGATACGTAATATTAGCTTTTCAAACTGGAAGAAAGAACACGGTGAGGAAACTGTCATGCCGTTTCGACCATTGTAATCTGATCAATGTTAAGTTATTTTTGAACTCAAAATCATACCCATACGATGATCTGAATATCAACTTTGACAGAAATCAATTTTCTGTCCTCTACCGAATGTATGCCACATTTCAACAAAGTTACTACGGGGTTGAATACAATCATCCATTACTTTCACTTCACCAATTCAAGGAAAGAGGAACTTTAGTTGTTTTGGATTGTTCAAAACAGAGTGAATCCATCAAATCTGGACCTATAGATGTGATGTTAGAATTTGAAGCGAGCGTAGCATTTCCCGGTGACACAACAGCGTATTGCCTCATCATTCACGACCGATCAGTGGAGTACAACCCTTTGACCAATATAGTTCGTCGAATGGTATAAAAATGTTGTCAGACTGCATGTAGGTATGAATCCTACGTCTTGAAGGAGATTTAGCGAATCATCGAACCTCAGCAGCTGAACCACTTCACCACTGACATTTGTCACGTGAAGCCTATATAAAAGGAGTACCATAATCGATTGTCATTCAGTCATCATCATGCCGTCAAAGAGAGAGGTTGTTCTGGATCTCCACTGGTTCTTCAACAATGAAATGAAGCATATCGTTAAAGAGTTATCGTTGAGTGATCACAATGTTTTCTCAGCACAACATTGGATTTTCAAACCACCCAAGGGATTGTACATTTACGTTCCAAAGGCTCGAAAAGCTAATAATTGGATCGTAAAGCATGTACATAGAATTCCGTGGGATGAAGGAGATGTGGGTGGAATACAGCCAGCTATCAAATATTTTTCATCGCATCTCATCTAATTATGACATCATCTACGTGAAAGGAAAGCAAAAGGTTGACTTCGTTCAACAGCTGGTCCCAAGAAACCTACGAATAGTTGACGTTGAAAGTATTGGATGCCCCAAAATATCTACATTACTTGAACCTTTAGCGATAGGATCGCATTGTATTTTTCATAATTCGGCACCAACATTATGTGCATTCCATAAATGTAGAGCAATAGCTGACTGGATGATAACTGATTGTTTGTAAATATGTTTTTCATAATTATTAGTTAAAGTTGAAATGTTAAAAAATCGTGTTTACGTTTATGTTTGAATATTGTTTGTTAATTTTGTTTAAATTGTAATAAAAATTTGAAGAAAAAAAAAGTTGAGATGTAACATCCTTTATTGTCTTTGGTCCAAGTATCCGAACGGTAAATCCTGTATGGTGCTAGTAGTGAGGACCGGCCGAGTAACCCTCTCAAAGGTTGTGGTGAAAATCCCTTCGGGAGAGAGGGTCGGCAGGGAAAAAGACAATAAAAATGATGACTCAAACTATTAGGCTAATACATTATGTTTATCGTTCATGTTCAAATATTGTTTATTTAAAAAAATTGTATATTGTTTGATAAAATTATATTAATTTATGTTGAAAAAAAAAAATTAAAAAAAAAAAAAAACTCTATCGATTGACCTCACCTTGACGCGGTGATAGAGCTTAGTTGGAAATTCCAACGACCAAGAGGGTCGAACAATGTTACTAATTGAATCTTAATGGTAAAGAAATTAGTTGTACTTACCTTAGATCCTTTGAACTGTCCTTTTCAGGACAACAAATTTCAGTACAAATTTCTCTTAGTTGTACTGACCTTGCTTTGAAACTTAAGATTGAAACATGATTACAATGTATGATAGGTCGACCATGCTGCCATCTAGTTAACCTATCATGAAGCTCCATTCTCAAGCTAGCTTAAATTGTAGTTTTATACCTTATGACATTGGTAGGTAGGGTGAGAATGAGGGGTGAGAGTGAGGGGGAGTGTGTGGGGTATGGGGGGAGTGTGTGGGGGTATGTATGGGGGAATATGTGCGGTAGGTGTGAGGGAGTATGGGTGAGTGTGTTAGGAAGTATGGGTGAGTGTATGAGGGGTATGTGGGGTAGTGTGTAGGGGTAAGTATGGGGGGGTATGTGGGGTAAGTTTGGGCGAGTATGGGGGAATATGTGGAGGTAAATTTGGGGGAGTACGTGGGAGTATGGGGGAATATGTGGGGGTAAATTTGGGGGAGTACGTGGGAGTATGGGGGGATATATGGGGGTAAATTTGGGGGAGTACGTGGGAGTATGGGGGGATATATGGGGTACGTGTGGGGGAGTATGGGGAGTGATAGGAACGAGACGGGGGGGAGGGGGGGTGAGGAGTAAGGGGCGAAAGGCGTAAGGGGGGTAGAGGTTAGAGGCGGTAGGAGTAAAGGGGCGGCAGGAGTATGGGGGCGGGAGAAGGGGGCGGAAGGAGTAAGGGGCGGGAGGAGTACGGGGGAGGGGAGGAATAAGGGGGCGGCAGGAGTACGGGTCGGGAGGAGTACGGGGCGGGAGGAGTACGGGTCGGGAGGAGTACGGGGCGGGAGGAGTACGGGTCGGGAGGAGTACGGGGCGGGAGGAGTACGGGTCATGAGGAGTACGGGGCGGGAGGAGTACGGGTCGGGAGGAGTACGGGGGGGTGGGAGGGGGCGGTGGCGGGAGGGGTCAGGGGGCGGGAGGGGTGGTGGGGTCAGGGGGTGGGAGGGGGGGTAGGGGTAAAGGTCAAAGGTCGTAGTATTAATAGTTATGGGGTAGAACATACATTCTCCCTCTACTGGTGTCTGATATGCGACTAGGCATATTATGCCTAGTCGCATATCAGACACCTCTGGACACAAAATCAATATTATTGATTTTGGTGAAAGCGTCAAATTCGTGAAACGAGTCGGAAAACGTCTATCCAATAGGGTGGGCAATGTAGCTTCCTCATAAAAGTTAACATACACGTACTATAACTTTTGTTTGTTCGAACATTATTTCGTTGTTCAAAGCACTAATAATTGGTATCATACCTAATTCTTTAAAATAAATCGTGAGCTTTATCTTCACCATATAACAATTAGTTTTGTAGGAAAAACAATTTCGAGAAAAAAAAGCAATGGGGGAATTTGCCTCACAATTTTTTAATTTTTTTTTTTTCGAAAGAGTCCATTGATATGGAAGAAAACCATAGTATGCTGCGAAAATGCATCCAAACATTTACAACTCCAAAATTTACTACAATTACATTATTACATTATTGCAATAAAATTGACAACAATCCAATAAATTTAGAGAATTTTAGGAAGATGGAAATTTTGAAAGTACCGGGAGTCTGTGATGTGACGAGTTTCCCCTTACAACAGCAGCGCTACCTCTGACAGCGCACTCGAAACAACTAGCTTAAGTGATCGAGCACACAAGTGCGCCGCGAACTGGTAGGAAGAACCTAGACACGAAAGTAACAGAAGAAGCAATTTTACTCACTCTTTTTTATGATACGATTAATTTATCAAGCATTATTAGTCTTCACCTTCTCTTATTCAGTTTCTATATTAGTTAGTTTTGACATTTGAACCACATTATTTGAGTGGATCGTTTCATGTGGTCACGAGGGCTCCTACAACTCTACCTGTCGACATTCTCTGAAACTATTTGCCGAAACTCCTTTTTGCAACTCCGCTTTGCCAGCACACAGTTTAGCGTGAGTATCCCTGGGGAGTGACGTAATCAGTTTTCCTCGATCTTCGCGGTGTTTTTTTTTACTGCTTCACTTGCTTAGGCATTTTCTTCCACGGTATTTTTTTCCCTTGGGTATTCCTGGTGTTAAACGTTATTCTAGGGCCCTATTATGGGATTTGACTTGAAATTTCAGAATCTAAAATTGAGGGGAGATTGAGTCTCTTCTATGAGTAGAAAAATAAGGGCTGGTATTTTCAAAACGCCTTAGCTCAAAATCTTTAGATATAACGTTATTGATTTTTCTTCAATTTAAAATAGAATTGCATTTTTAGAATCGAATGAGACCACCCAGAGTTATGTAGGACCAACCGTTCGCTCCCTATGAGAACTTAAGGGTCTTACAATAAATCAGAAACACGAGTGTGAATCGCAAAAGAGGCCAAATCTCCGTTCAAATTTTAGGTGACCAAAATGCGATCGTAGTCTTCAACAATCTGTAATAAAATTTCCTAATGAAGGCACCCACAACTTCTTCGAATTGAGTGTGAAGCGTTTATTACTTCAAATTAAACTTGATTGCGAAGCGAAAATTTGGTTGGTAGGTAGTGGCAATGGCAAACCTGTATGCTTTGCAGTCGAGTGATCGACACAGAAAAATAATGAACCTTTGTGTAATATTTTGCAGCGTTTTTCTGTCGGATATTCCCTCGGACGCTCATTTGTGCGGGGAAACACTGATGCCAATCTAACTTCGTAGACGTTTGGGTGACAGAGACAGTTGAATTTTACCATACAGTGTCATATGTCAATTTCTAAGTGCATTCTGATGCCATACGTCGTTACATCAATCGCAATACCAACGGTGACCACGAGCCTCATAGATCCAACCGATTGTGGATATGAAGGGGGGGGGGGGATTCAGTTTGACGGTATGAAATTCCGCATTCCAATCAGAAGACCCGTCACTTCCACGGATGCCGACCACGTCGCCCTTCCTTCCCTTCCCTCTCATAAATCCAACCAAGGGTCGGGGTAGTTCATAAACCTTCTCCGTGCGTTTCGAGGGGACGTCGATTTGGCGTTCCATCGGCGATCGCACCTCAAATTATCCGACACCGGTGAAATTTCTGTCGGAAAATACTCCATTTCAGAGAAGGGGTCGACTTCGGTGGCTATAGGCCGCAGAGGCGTTGAGTCCCTCTGCCAATAAAGTGATTGATTCCTGCGGTCAAACGCCCAGGCTGGAGTCCATTTCGAAAGCGGCGGATGGAATTGACGATGTCGAACTTAATAATTGCGAGGACCGTTTTGATTTGTGAGGCCCGACGGTTGGAACGGTTGGCCGCAATCGAGTGAGTACCTTCGGAATAATAACTGCGTGACTACGAAATTGTGCCTCATCGTTGATCAATACGGGGTTTGAATTGTTGAACTTCAGTTAGCTAGATGGCGAAACACCCAAACTGACCTTTGAATGGTACCTCATGATCTTCATTACGATCGTATCCAATGATGGATCGGCAAAGTGGCAATTGGTTCATTATTAATACTGTAAGTGGTTTATATAATTGTTTTAGCAAATTTTTAAAGAAAATTACGCTATTGCAAAATACTCGCCCGAAATGGTAGTTGAACGAAAACTCAACCTGAGATGGTAGTTTACTTTATTTATATTGCGACAAACTCAAACATTGTTGAAAGAAAAAGAAATTTCCTCTAAAATCCCTTTTGGATTATTTTTGTAAAACGATTCCTGAAGTTTTTCAAAAATCATGATATAACAATATACCGTCAGGTGGTTTGTCCTACAGGGCTCCGCGAGGTCTCTAAAAATTCAATACTTCCTACCTTAAATTGATGGAAAAACAATACCTTTATATCAAACTTTTTTTGAGTTAGGGCGTTTTCAAAATTTCAACCCTTAGAAGTGACCTACATCAACCAAAAGCTTCGGAGCACTAGACCCCTAATGGAGCCTACATACCAAATTTCATCAAAATCGGTCAATGCTAAGTGGGGAAAGTGCTACAGCGGACGGGCGGACAAATTTTGGTTTATTATTTTCAATAATGAACCTTTGGAATCGACCAAGAAAAAAAAATTCTAACACCTCCTCAAAATTTGATGGTTTACGTTTCAAGGTACGTAGAATCCAAAAATCGAATAAAAATTTGGCCGTCCGTCCGCCGTCAGCCGTACGCCGTCCGCCGTACGCGGCACTCTTGCCACTTAGCATTGACCGATTTTGATGAAATTTGGTATGTAGGCTCCATTTGGGTTCTAGTTGTGCCCCAAAGATTTTGGTTGATGTAGGTCACTTCTAAAGGGTTCCAAAATCAATTTTGAAATTTTGAAAACGCCCTAACTCAAAAAATTTTGATATAAAGGTATTGTTTTTCCTTCAATTTAAGATTTTATAGAATTTTTATAATTTTTTGAGACCACCCGGAGCTCTGTAGGACAAATCGTTCGCTCACTACGAGAATTTAAAGTTTGGACGTACGATAAATCAGAAACACGAGTGTGAATCGCAAAAGAGACCTAATCTCCGTTCAAATTAAAGCTGACCGAAATGCGATCGATATTTTTCTTCATGTTGGATGGTTGGTGGCATTGCAGACGAGTGATCTATATAGAAAAATAAAATAATAAACCTTTGTGTAATAATTTGCAGCGTTTTTATGCGATTTTCGGATTCAACGTACGAGGTACCCTAAAGTAACGGGAATTTCGTCATAACTCCTTTCCTCCATTTATTTATATAAATATAAATTTAAATGGAATTTGGTGTACAGATTTGTACACCAAATGTTGATTACCTTGAATAAATGAATGAATGAATAAATGCGTTTATTCCAATAAGACATAAAGTACATCGTATCAAGTTACAACTTTTATGGAATGTACCCCTCATCCATAGGGCGAACCCTGTGCGGCAAGGGGGAGTCGATAATATACTGATATTAATTTGTCCTTCTTCAGATGGAGCTCGTTGTCTCGATAATATTGGCAAGATCAACACAAAAATTTAGTATAATAATTACACCTCAGTGCTAGAACAAAATCAGTCTTAACTTCAAGGAGAAAACTTAAGTAGAATAAAAACAAAGGAAAATTCACTTCACAGAAAAAAGACGAAGTAGAAGAGAAAGTGTGAATAATATAAACGTCATTGGTTTGCAATTAGCCTAGTTCACATACATGCTAGTCAGTAAGTTATGGCAGTTATCCAAACCTTCCGAAATTAACCAAGAAAAAATTTTCTTTTTATAATCAGATCGGGTATATTTTGAAACTTCTCTTAATTTCTCCGGCAGACTTCGCACCAAAACCTCGTAACCTCGCACCTTCAAAGTAATATTACTACTGACTGCAACACACTTTTCCTATCGCGTCTTCCAATGCTCAAAACATTTCGGTTTATTATCTTCAATAAGGAACCTTTGGAATCGACCAAAAAGAAATTTTTAACACCCCCTCAAAATTTGTTGGTTTACGTTTCAAATTACGTAAAATCCAAAAATCGAATAAGAATTTGGCCGTCCGTCCGCCGTACGCGGCACTTTCCCCACTTAGCATTGACCGATTTTGATGAAATTTGGTATGTAGGCTCCATTTTGGGTCTAGTTGTGCCCGAAGATTTTGGTTGATTTAGGTCACTTCTAAGGGCTGATAAATAAGGTTTGAAATTTTGAAAATGCCCTAACTCAAAAAATTTGGATATGAAGGTATTGTTTTTTCATAAATTTAAGATAGTATAAAATTTTAAGCATTTTTTGAGACCACGTGGAGCCCTGTAGGACAAACCGTTCGAAAACTACGAGAATTTAAGGTTTGGACGTCCTACAGCTGCATCTCATTTCCACAGTAGATCAGCCATTTTGTACGTCTTTGATTTCCGGAGAAGATGTAGAGGACGATGTAGATGGAATCAAAGGGCGGCTGGATTTTTAAATAGAAGAAGAGCAGTCAAAGGTTTACCATAGTCTTCGGCTATACTCATTTACCATAGCCTGGCAAATTTGATACCTACCCCACACATTCCTTTTTAATATTCTCCAGTATTCTTATGTTATTATATTATATTTTAAAATAAAATATCGTTATATTCATCATTATTTATTGATTTAAAATGGGATTATTATTATACGATGTTCGCAAGTGTTGGTTTTTTCACTCTTTAATATCTAATGAGAAAATCAAAAAGCTAATTAAGCTGAATATTCCATCCTCGTTGTGTGGCCAATCAAAGATGAAGTGTACAGGAAAAATGTTTGTATAAAAGAGTTAGGTATGTAATAAAACGAAGATAATATCATTAGGTACCGTTATACAATGAGTAAAATGATACGAAAGGCTGACGTTTAGTCGTCTTGGTTTTTCATTATTTTAGTTAATATACAGATTTTGTTCAATAATGTAATGAGCATTATATTGGCGATTGTTTGGCATTAATGAGGAATTTCACCATGTCGGAATTTCCTATTTTGACCCCAAAATCGGATTCAGCACCTATAAAAACCCCCTAAGGCATACTTTCAGCCCGAACTTCCTAATTTACGAATAAACAAAACAGTGTAGAAAATACGAATGTTTAAAAAAACCGGGAAAATGACGTCATGCTGGAATAGTTCATTTATGGCCGCTTGAAGCGCTGAGATCGAGAAATCCATAGTCCCCAGATGTAAAATTTCATGAAACAGTAAAGTTCAAAATCGAAAAACTGAAGAAAAAAATAGAAAAAGCGAGATGGGGAAAATTAGGTTTCCTCTGTTTTTGTTTGATAACTTTTCTCTTAGAAAACACGATTTCGTCGACCCAATGGGCAACACTGGGAGGAGACGGCGATCCGAACAGCCCAATCAGCGAGCGTTCCCGCTGCACGTCTGTTTTCCCGGTTAGTTTCGAAATGAAAAATTTTGATTGTCTCCCAAAAATAACAGGAGACTCATTTTCCGAAATCAGCCCGATTTTCATCTATCCCACACCATTAACTATTCAGGAAAAATGCAAACAGAAATCGGTAAAATTGCTCATTGCGCTCCAGTTATCCCAATATCCTGCGCTCCCCGTGGTGCCAGGGAGAACTAGCGCCGGTTTGACACCGAACGTCTAGTTGTTACGTATTATTCTTCTACCATGCCTGCTCTTCAAACACAGATTCATTCTTGCAGAGATCAATCGGTGCTCTTCTGCCGTGGGCGTCTGAGACTCACGGACTCCTTTCAAATGATAATCGTCACCAGTCGCTAGTAAGAGACCATTAGCCGAGCACGAACCCTCTTCTTCTTCCTTCCTCCTCTTCCTCTTTCGTCGTCTCCTATTTAATTCCGAAAGGGGGTCTTCGTCTTGAACCTCAGCGCCAACTGCTCTAATCGTTTCCCCTTTATACAATCACACGAGGGGGTGCACCTCTAATGGGCTCACAATCAGTCCAGCGCGTAGGCGAGAATGGAAAGAGATGAGATGCAGGTTCCGTCGTGAGGAACTAAGGAACCAGTTGTGGACGTGGATTGAAAATATACTCTTGAGCCAGAAACAACTAGAAAAGCACAATACAAAATGGATGAATTCAAATTTTTCAGACATGCTTCTCATTATAAACGGAAAAATTCAATGAACTGTGAAAATTTTAAATCAATGTTTCATGCCAAATTTTGGTTTATTATTTTCAATAATGAACCTTTGGAATCGACCAAGAAAAAAAATTGTTTAACCCCCCTCAAAATTTGTTGGTTCATGTTTCAAGGTAAGTAGAATCCAAAAACGCTGCAAATTATTACACAATGGTTTATTATTTTTCTATATAGATCACTCGTCTACAAAATCACCAACCATCCAATATGGAAAAAAATAGAAAAAAAAAAATCAAAAAAAAAAAATCAAAATCACCAACCATCGATCGCATTTCGGTCAGCTCTAATTTGAACGGAGATTAGGCCTCTTTTGCGATTCACACTCGTGTTTTGATTTTATATATATATATTTCAATATAAACCCTTAAATTTTCGTAGGGAGCGAACGGTTTGTCCTGCAGAGCTCCGGGTGGACTCAAAAAATTCTAAAAATTCTATAGAATCTAAAATTGAAGGAAAAACAATATCTTTATATCAAAATTTTTTGAGTTAGGGCGTTTTCAAAATTTCAAAATTGATTTTGGAACCCTTAAAAGTGACCTGCATCAACAAAAGCTTCGGGGCACAACTAGACCCCAAATGGAGCCTACATACCAAATTTCATCAAAATCGGTCGATGCTAAGTGGCAAAAGTGCCGCGTACGGCGGACGGACGGCCACATTTTTATTCGATTTTTGGATTCTACGTAGGGTAAATGCTCCTGTTTCCGACAGTGAACCAGTATTCGACAGTCACGAACTTAATTTGGAAAAATAAGCGTTTGGTGCTATTTACCCATTTAAACTTGGCGTCTTCAACAGCTTTGAACATTTCTAAGCCGAATCCCACCAATTCGAAGGAGTTACTTGGGAGGTTCACTGTGCGAAAACGCGTTAAAGTTAGTGTGTTCCAGACTTCCACCTGTGCTATTGTTTCTCGTAAGGAGGTAAGTGAACATTTTGCTGTCTCTCTCCTGTATTCTTGAAAATATCATTGTTTTCTAATGTTATTCTAGTTAGTTATACTTGAAGGAATGTGTTCCTTTCTTTGCATGCTTTAAAATGAGTTTTATAGAGCGAAATATGGGGTGTCGGAAACTGGGTACTCAAAAATCGTTGTTTACCAGTTATCGACGCAAGTGTCGAATACTGGGGTTTTGAGTAATTTTTAGTTTTGATTGCAGCGTGAACCGTTGATGAACGGTGATTCCAATGGTGTTTGAGATTATACTTTATAATAACTGGATCCAGTGTTCGACAGGGGGTGTCGGAAACTGGTTTATCTGATGTCGAAAACTGAGAAATGAATTATCCAGTAATCGACACCTTGATGATCCAGTGACCGACAGGCTTCATGATTTACTTTAGAATGACACTTTTGTTTGTTCCAGTGATCTTATTAAGAATGGCAGTCAAGCGAAGTAGCGAGGCTTTAGGAAACTGCAAGGCGAAAAAGAAGAAACCTACGGAAATTTCCATATTATGGAAATCTTAAGATTTCTGACAAAATTGGCAAAATGTTATCATCTAGAGGTTTCAAAGTAGGGTTTAAAAATAAAAATAATCTTAAAGCTTCGTTGGGTTCTATTAAAGATAAAATTAGCGTTCAAGATAAAAGTGGGGTTTATAAGCTGAAATGTTCTTGTGGGCTTGAGTATTGTGGTCAAACTGGTGGGAAATTTAGGCAAAGAATAAAAGAGCATGAAAAGGATTTCAGGGATGACAAAGGGGATTCTGCTTTTGCGAATCACCTAAGAGAATCCAATCATAACTTTAGTTTTGATCTAACAAACGGACAGTGCATAGAATTTCCTCATTTTTGCCCGAAGGGAGGTATGTTGGATGTGCTTGAAATGTTCGAGATTCTTAAGAGTGATAGGTCTGGTAAATGTCTGAATGAGGTGGTCCCTCAACATGTTTCACCATTGATGGGTTCCTTCCTACAATAGCTTGGTCTCCCCTTCACAATGTTACCCTCACCAATGTTTGAGCTCCCTTTCACTTTGTCTGCCTTGATTGGCATTTGATTATCCTCCCAGGTCCCTTCACTTCTCTGAGCCAATAGGATTCTCCTTTCACTTATCTGATTGGGTATGACTTTCACTTTCTCGACCAATGGCACTTGTAACTATATAGTCACAAGTGCCATTGGTCGAGAAAGTGAAAGTCATACCCAATCAGATAAGTGAAAGGAGAATCCTATTGGCTCAGAGAAGTGAAGGGACCTGGGAGCTATGCTCTCTGTGATCTATCTTCAGTTATTGTTTGTTACTGATGATGACCTAACCGTTGAAATCGATTTAACTTGTAACACATTATTTTTGTGGAAATAGACAACGTTCTATTCAACTCCGTTTTGATTAAAATGGTTTTCCACAATCTCATCGCGAGTGATTTTATTCACACAAATTTCTAGTCTGATTCTAAGACTAATGCGTAATACTTGAAAGACTGTTAGCTGATATATTATGTATGGGTTTTAAAACAAATCTATGAAAATGAGGCTGTCTTTTTATGTGAGTAGTTTTAAGTTCAATATTTCCATTCTGAAAAATGATCTCTAATAGTGTAATTTCAATTTTTATAACAGTTGAGTTTCTTAAATGATTAAAAATGTTTTTAAAGTTGTTGTCTTGGACTATTATTTGTATGTACCTGATAGGTACTACCTATTTGCATGTACCTGATAGGTACTACCTCATAAACCATGGAAAAATGGTGGGTGTCGAATACAGGGTCTAACCCCTGTCGGAAACTGGGCATCGCATGTCGACAACTGGTACAAAAAACCACATTCAGTTTTGAAGGTTTTAAAGCTTAAATTCTTGTTTATTAATGAAAATTGAATTGGTTTCCGATTCCTGAGATGTTGGCCCATTAGAAAAGTGGTGAAATCATAAAATTGGTTGGATACTAAAGGTGCTGTGATTAAAAAGCTAGGAAAACATCGTTAAGACGTCGAACACTGGTGCACTTACCCTACCTTGAAACGTAAACCATCAAATTTTGAGTGGGTGTTAATTTTTTTTTTTTTTTTTTTTTTGGTCGATTCCAAAGGTTCATTATTGAAAATAATAAACCAAAATCGAATGAAAATTTGACCGTCCGTGGCACTTTCCCTACTAAGCATTGACCGATTTTGATGAAATTTGGTATGTTGAATCGATTTGGGGTCTAGTTGTGCCCCGAAGATTTTGGTTGATGTAGGTCACTTCTAAGGGTTGAAAAATAAGGTTTAAATTTTGAAAACGTTCGAAAACCGTTAGCTCTCTACGAGAATTTAAGGGTTGGACTTACGATAAATCAGAAACACGAGTGTGAATCGTAATAGAGGCCGAATCTGCGTTCAAATGTTAGCTGACCGAAATGCGACCGATTTCTTCAAGTTGGTTGGTGGTGACAATGGCAAAGCCGCGTTCTTTGCAGACGAGTGATTTACATAGAAAAATAATAAACCTTTGTGTAGTAATTTGCAGGGTTTTACTTCCCAGTCTACCAAGGTATGTAGCGAAAGCTTTGTTTTAACTTTTCCAGGTTGAAATACGAAAATGTTCCCCAAAATCAAAATTAACGTTTTACGTTGGTTCCGTGTCTGTATGTGTGTCTGTGTATCTGTCATGAAGTCCTTATAATGGACAAAACTATACGAAGTATAGTTCGATGATATTTTTAGGGATTGTACGCATTGGGGTGAAAAATGAAATGTGAGAGTATAAAAATCATCCCCCCTCCCACCCAGACTGAGAGTAGCCACTTCGCATGTGCAAAAAAATTCCTTGTAACAGCCATAATTTCTACACTTTCCATCTAAATTCGTTGAAATTTAAGGAATTGTGAGGGTTGGCGTGTAAATGTTGCCGAAGAACGGTAGTGCACTGTACGGTTTGGTAATTGATGTTTTGAGATTAACTACTTTGCATAGGATCATCTTTACAATCGGGTTATAGATACTAGGAAGCTATGTGCCACACCATACTTTTTTTTAACCTTCGCTAATATACTTACTCTGATTGATGCTCATCATTTTGTGTATGCTGCGTCATTGGCTGAAAGGAGTGTCAGGTTGCTCCAAGTATCTTCCTTTTCAAGTTTTCGAATTTCGGATAATGAAATAAACTGTTGTGTTGGTACTAATTTTGTTGTGTATACTATTCCTGAAGATTTTCCAAAAATCACACCTACGTAATGTGTGTCACTCGGACAATTACTTGAGGACTACTCGGACAAATACATTTACAAGTTTTCGCACAAATCTTAAAATAATTATTGTAACATAAAGCATATTTGGAATCAGCTCAAAATTTCATGTTCAAGTACAATTATTGAGGAGCTTGATTCCAAAAGGTAGGTAGGTACTATATCTGTTTTGCTATATATTTTACTATACCTGAAAAAACGTGCTATAAGTGAAATAATAACATTCACTGATGTTATTTTTTATACAATTTCTAAATTATAACAAATATTTTTAGAAAAGAAGGTAAATTGGTTCAAAGTTTAAAATAGTTTTGAACGAGATTTGAAATATCAGATTTATGGATATTACTTTTTGAAACAAAACGTGGCGTTTAGTACTTTTTGAAATAAAACGAAGTGGACAAAGTACTTTTTGAAAAATAACGGATAAGAGTTCGCCATTGTGCTGGATAGTACCTTTTGAAATAAAACGGAACATTCACCGTAGTTTTTCAAGGGGATAGAATATTTTTTTCTCCAAAACGATCGCATTTTTGTGAATAACTACCCCCTCAAACCCCTGGGAGAGCGTTAACTCAATTCCGACGAAAATGGTCTTTAGTACCTTTTGAAATCAAACTCCTCAATTTAAAAATTTAAAAATGTCAGGTGTTCGTCACAATTTATGTAATAAAAACCTGCGTATATTAATTGTAGCCAAAAATTCAATATAGGTTTGAGTACTCTATGAGTTCTTGGAGACGAGAAGAACATAAATATGGACTCCTAACATCTTCAAAGCATACCCAGTGCATACAGTATGTTGGTATGCTTTACTGAAAATCGAAAAAACCAACATTTGAAATCTTTGGAAGTGTCAGCTATTGACGTGCAAATATAAAAATTTCGAATCGGTAAACAAATTTGAAATTTTGGAATTTGGAAATTTTAAAACTTGTCCTGTAGAGAATGAAAAATCAACTAATTGCTACAAACGGCATCAAAATTGGTCAAAAATTGGCTGATATTGAGAGTGGCGTATCGTGAGAATATTCGTGAGGCAAACAGCTTAGCCAGTCACAGAAGAATAAACAATAACGAAAAACGCTGCAAATTATTACACAAAGTATTATTATTTCTCTGAAGATAAAGCGTCAGCTTTACCCTCGTCACTACCTACCAATCATGTTTTCGCTTCAAAATGTTGTTTATTTAGATGAAATAAACACTTCACACTCCGTTTGGAGAAATAAAGAATTCCTTGGTTTAGAAATTTGATTACAGGTTGATTAAGGAAGCAAAACATGTACAACCCAAAGAAACGAACATCGATCGCATTTTGGTCAGCTAAAATTTTTAAGGTGATAAGGCCTCTTTTGCGATTCACACTCGTGTTTCACATTTATCGTAAGTTCAACCTTCAAGTTCTCATGGAGAGCTGATAGTTTATCCTCTGGGTGGGTTCATTCGATTCTAAAAATTCAATGGTAGGTACCTATCTCAAATTGGTGAAAAAACAATACCTTCATAACGAGAGTTTTCGAGAGAGGGAGCCTTAAAAGTCACAGTCCTAATGTTTCACCTCTCAGAAGTGACTGACAAAACCTTCGGGGCACAAGTAAACCCCAAATGGAGCTCTTATACCAAATTTCATTAAAATCGGTCCATGATAATTAAGGAAAGTTCCGCGGACGGACGGATTTTTTAATATTCGATTTTCAAAATATACGTAGTAGCTACCTACCTCAAAAGTAAACCATCGGGGGGTTCAATATTATGCAACTATTTCCAAGTAGGTACCTACCAATCAACAAGAAAAAGGATTATGTACAGTAAAATCGGGAACGGCACACCAGTCAGGTGGCCAAAAATCTAAGTTTTCCTTCCTTGAGATAATGTGGTTGGATGGATATGTTATGTCTTGCCATGCATGGGTTAATTAGTATCCATGGCTCAAGTTTCTCTGCTTTCAAGGTCACGAAACAGTTCTCCGATTGTTTGCAACAGCTGATAGCATGGTAGTGGGGGTATAGCAATACTTGACACATCGATTACCCTCCCCCCCCGCCACCCGCCGATCGTCGCCTCTCACTCTAAACAGTCCCGAAAAATTCATTTTTTTGAACTGCTTGCCTAGCATCGCTTTGCCTCCCGCTAGTTCGCTTATCATCTGCAATCATCTACATTACCGACCTCTCCAAGTCTATGGTGTGTTGCGGGCTAGTATTCAAGGCAAAATACGTACTTTCTTATTCCATTCTCCTATTTCATCTAATTCACTTGGTAATAATGAAAAAGTACCTAAATTATATTAAAATTTTCCAAAATTGGCTATTATATTACTTGAAAAAGAAGGGAATATAGGAGAATCTCAACAAAATTAATTTATTCATTTTGCTTATTTCTATTAAGGCAAACAGTGTTTGCTATGTTTGCCTGGAGGAGGCGCCACTGGATATTGATGCGGAAAACAATTATTATTATTGCGTTGAGTCAAATGGCTCAAATGTATCGGTAACCCCGTGGTTATGTGTTACCGTGGTTTCTCAAACTGACCTCACAAATGTGAGTTTAGTTGATTATTCGATCGGATTGAGGTGGAAAGGGGTCGGGGAGGGAATAATTTGGCGATTTCGACTTCGAGCCTCCTCTTAATCCCCTCAATCCCCACAGCTGCCTCTTAATCCAGGGTTCCGTTAGCGACGAGACGAGAAGTGGAACCGGGGAAGATAATCGGCATACCTGGTCCTCCCCTCGCCCGGGTAACCATGAAAAGGCGGGAAAGTGGAGGTGGAGGTCATCACGTGGGTCGGACAGGCTTGATTGCAATATTAATTAGCAATGATATTACACCCCCCCCCCCTCACTCCATCACCGAGCTCGGTTTGACCATTCACTAACCAAAGAGGTATTTAATTAATACTCCCCCTACCTCCACCGTCACTTTCCCAAAGGGATTTCAGAGGTTTGAGCCGCCTCCAGCAACAATTTCAACGTTTCATCCTTTCAATGTTAATAATTGTGATCAATAAGTGAATTACGGAGGTGAATCAACTGGCCATCAAGCATTCAAACCCTCAAAGTCGAACGTAACCCAAAAAAGTCTATTCATGCAGCATGAGGTAATGAGCGAATTTTCATGGTTCAAGGTATGCTAAGAAAATTGAAGTGTTTGCTACATGACAGAGCAGTTAGCCTTGTGGATGTTGCACATTATCGTTTTAAGAGGGTCTCAGTCGGTCGCGCGTTCCAGGTTAGTATTTCCCGAAATTACCGGCGCTCTATCTTTAAAAATTGTTTCTAAATTTAATTTTCAAAGGTTCTCAAAATTTATTCACATTAATTTATTCATCTAACGGAAATTCACGGTTTTTCCCATTTATTGTTCGATTTGATGATCCAGCGGCAATATTTTAGTTTTCCGATTCCACAGGCTGATGCACTAATGAATTTCGAAAATTCTAGAAAATTTCAAATTTAGGTACAATTTAAAAGTTTGAGCACCGGCAATTTCGTGAAATACTGACCCGAAACGCACGACCGACTGAGAACCCTCTTGGGGGTCTCTGTCGGTCGCTATTCGTTCTTAGTATTTCGGGAAATTGAAGGCGCAAAATCTAGAAAGGTTGTACTTACATTTGAAATTGTAGAGGATTTTAGAAATTTATTAGTGCAGCAGTCTAGGGAATTGAAAAACTGAAATATTACCGCTGGAATAATCAAAATCGAACAATAATTGCCAGAGAAAAAACGCTGCAAATTATTACACAATGGTTTATTTTTTATATAGATCACTCGTCTGCAAAGCCACCAACTATCCAATGTGAAGAAAAACATCGATCGCATTTCTGTCAGCTAAAATTTGAACGGAGATTAGGCCTCATTTGCGATTCACACTCGTGTTTCTGATTTTTCGTATGCAAAACCCTCAAATTCTCATAGGGAGCGAACGGTTTGTCCTACAGAGCTCCGCGTGGTCTCAAAAAATTCTAAAAATTCTATACTATCTTAACCCTGGAATGGAATCGTCACCCAATGTGTGCTTAATGGAAACGTCAGGTGTAATTTTTACACCAGTCAGAAAACATCAATATTCAACCTATTTCGTCAGCTCTCTGCATTGATTTATACTTTTTTCATTCAAGTATAGTTCTCTACTACATTTGTGGCCGTTCTCGAGACAATTATTGCCTCTATACTACTAAAATGAGGGGATTCTGAGCCAATTCTCTTTGCTTTCTTTATTTTCCCTTGATTTCTATTCGTTTTCCTGGGCTCAATATCCAAGTTCAATACTTCTGCTGATTTCAATAACAAAAGGGGTACTGCCAGGTGCTAGGTACTACCAGTCCAATAAATAGTTTTTCAACAATGAACACATTTTTATTTTCAAGCTCGTATTACAAAATATAACTCAATAGTTTTCCTCTCAGTCTTTCAAGGTATTTGACGGACTAGAAAAAGTAACCTCCAACAATAAAAATCACTTCAAAGGAACAGGAAAGCAAATGGCTAAAATTGCAAAAATTATTTCAAAAATGATGTTATTTTGACACTGTGAAGGGGGCAGGGAATGGAAACGTGGTGTGAAAATTACACCGTTCTACCTACTTTACTGGAAATATTACCTCCAACAATGAAAATCGCTTCAAAGGAACAGGAAAGCAAATTGCTTCGTATTGGTAGACTCGGAAGCAATAGAAGATTTAGGAATATTGCTGTGTTTTTTTTATGTATGGCTGTTTTTTGAAACAAAAATGATGTTATTTTGACACCATGAATGGGGCAGGGAATGGAAACGTGGTGTGAAAATTACACCATGAGTTCAGTTTACAGGCCTGTGAGAGACAACAGCGACAAACTCGGTGGCAGAGGGCATGCGCGACTGAAGGGGGGCACCCTAGGGATAGCATAGGTGGGGTGGTGCCTTCCCGCCCTTTTCGCTAGTGGGGTGGGCGACTGTTTCAAGGCCACAGGTGTAAAATTTACGTGACGATTCCATTCCAGGATTAAATTGAAGGAAAAACAATATCTTTAAATCGAAATGTTTTGAGTTAGGGCGTTTTCAAAATTTCAAAATTCATTTTTGAACCCTTAGAAGTGACCTACATCAACCAAATTCTTCGGGGCACAACTAGACCCCAAATGGAGCCTACATACCAAATTTCATCAAAATTGGTCAATGCTAAGTGGGGAAAGTGCCGCGTACGGCTGATGGCCAAATTTTTATTCGATTTTTGGATTCTACGTACCTTGAAACGTAAACCATCACATTTTGAGGGGGTGTTGACAAATTTTTTTTCTTGGTGGATTCCAAAGGTTCACTATTGAAAATAATAAACCAATAGTCGAATTACACAACATTATTGTAGACATTTTGAAGAAATAATTTTTAATTTCCAGGTTGGAACAAGTTCCTTGAACCGTTAGTATTATTGATTAATGATAATATCTATAGTTTTTGAAATTCCATCGATGTACCAACGACGTCTGACATTATCGATAGTTCAGCAGGGCTGCTCCGCTCCTTGTATGCCGTGTAGCTGGAGGTGTGCAACAGCTGCGGTGTCCGAGCGGTTAAGGAGTTGGACTTGAAATCCAATGGGTTCTACCCGCACAGGTTCGAATCCTGTCCGCAGCGCAACATTTTTTGGCGCCTTCACTGGAACTCTCAATATCAAATATTGATGGAATTTAATATTACATTGTTTTAAATTTTAAAACAATGTAATATTAAACTCCCTCTCGAATCTTGATTTTTGTTAACCTTGGAAAGATCAGGCTCTTAGTCAATTACAGGATTCCCAAGTCTAATTCGGAATTTTCCAAACCAATTTCGGAAATTTCCAAACCAAATACAGAATTTTTACAAAACATATTCAGAACTTTCCGATCCAGTTTCAGGACTTTCCAATTCTGAAATTAAAGTGGAAAATTCTGAAATTATTTTCGAAAAATCTGAATTTGACTTGGAAAGTTCTGAAACTGGATCGGAAAATTCTGAATATGGTTTGGAAAATTCTGTATATGGTTTGGAAATTTCCGAAATTGGTCAAGAAAATTCCGAATTAGACTTGGAAATCCTATTGATCACAGTTGATCTAACCCATTATTTGAAATCGATCCAATGAATAGAATCTTATTCGTCTGGTGGGAGAAAATTCAACATAATTACTTTACCGTTGTTGTTACTTGCAAAGTGTAAGTTAGGTGCTCCAAATATGACCAAAGGTTTGCAGGTTCATCAATATTATTTTTAGCTATTAAATCCTTTAAAATCTCTAAATTTTTACACCATTCAAAATTCCTAATTATGTAATAATTTTATTATTCGACAGGTCGCAGCATTCAACCATTTTGATGGCTAAATATTCCTCCTCTCATTCTTTCTTATTCCTGTCTTCTTTTCTATCTTTTCCTCTCATTTCTTCTTCTTTTCTCAATTCTTTCTCATTAATTCTTCTTCCTGTTGGTTTGGGCAGAGGTTGAATTTTTGGTGTATTACACCATCTTTTTTGTTCATCTGCTTTACTTTAAATACCTACTTTTATATTTTCTTCTTACTATACAATTTTATATTTTTCATTTACGTACCATAATAACCTTTCTGGTTTGGACCGCAGATCCTTTTCATGGGTCAGGCCTCAACTTTCCTCTTTAAGCAGGACTACGACCTCCCATTATTGGTCCATCCCACAACTTCTCAGCTTTTATCTGTGTACTAGACCCCACAACCTCACTTTGAGCTAGTCCCCAGCTTCCATTTTGGTTTATTGTTTTCAATAATAAACCTTTGGAATCACCAAGAAAAAAAAATTTTAACACCCCCTCAAAATTTGATGGTTTACGTTTCAAGGTACGTAGAATCCAAAAATCGAATAAAAATTTGGCCGTCCGTCCGCCGTACGCCGTCCGCCGTACGCGGCACTTTTGCCACTTAGCATTGACCGATTTTGATGAAATTTGGTATGTAGGCTCCATTTGGGGTCTAGTTGTGCCCCGAAGCTTTTGGTTGATGTAGGTCACTTCTAAGGGTTCCAAAATCAATTTTGAAATTTTGAAAACGCCCTAACTCAAAAAATTTCGATATAAAGGTATTGTTTTTCCTTCAATTTAAGATTCTATGGAATTTTTAGAATTTTTTGAGACCACGCGGAGCTCTGTAGGACAAACCGTTCGCTCCCTACGAAAATTTAAGGGTTTATATTGAAATATATATGTATATAAATCAAAACACGAGTGTGAATCGCAAAAGAGGCCTAATCTCCGTTCAAATTAGAGCTGACCAAAATGCGATCAATGGTTGGTGATTTTGATTTTTTTTTTTTTTTTTTATATTGGATGGTTGGTGATTTTTGTAGACGAGTGATCTACTTATATAGAAAAATAATAAACCATTGTGTAATAATTTGCAGCGTTTTTGGGTAACGTCTCACCTTTCCTGTTTGTTTTAGTTACTCTTCAGATTCTTTTCATTGGCTACTTTGTGCTAGACCTCCCTTTATTGGCCAACCCTCAACATCCTCTCAGCTTTTCAGTATGGGCCCAACTTCCCTTTATGGGCTAAGTAAACCTCGCTACCTCATTTTGAGCTAGTTCCCAACTTCCATTTCTGACCTATCAACTCTTTCCCCATCGCTTCAGCTCTTCACCGTGAGCTAGACCCCAACTCCTCTTTAAGGACTAGACCCTAACTTCCCTTTCTGGGCTGTTATAAGTTTGAAAAAGTATCTCTGTTGGTACTTTTTTTTGTTCAGGGCTAGATTTCAACCTCCCTTCACTGACTAAACCCCACCACCTCATTTTGAGTTAGTCCCCAATTTTCATTTTTGTGGAACATCTCATCTTTCCTGTTTGTATTGGTTACTCTGGAAGAGTAAATCAAGTTTGAATGCAAGAAAACGTGTGTTTTACAAGAAAATCGAGTGTTTTACGCGGTGTATGGTCTCCTTCAATCTTTACGAGTTTGGTATCATTTTCTACGTAATTTTTTACGATAAATCGAATGGTGATACTTTCGAATAATTCTGACTGTTAGAAAGTGGATTTTTCGAAGAAAACCTTGGTATTCGTACATAAAATACGCATTCTTCGTAGATATGGTTGTGAGCATAAAGTAACACCTTTCTACTCAATAAAAACATTAAATTTCTAGCTGATTGATGTTTTGGTATTTGATCAATCAGCTAGAGATTTGATGTTTTTATTGAGTAGAAATGTGCTATATATAGCACAATATAGCATAATATATTATGCTCACTACCATATCTACGAAAAGTGCGTACGTTATGGACAAAAAATGGTGGTTTTCCTCAGAAAATCCACTTTCTAGCAGTCAGAATTATTAGGAAGTGCCACCATTGGGTTTAGCGTAAAAAAATATTTAGGAAATGATACCAAACTCGTCAATATTGAGGGAGACCATACACCGCGTAAAACACTCGATTTTCTTGTAAAACACACGTTTTCTTGCATTCAAAATTGATTTACTCTTCCAATTTCAATTTTAAAAAGAAAAATTGATAGACCGTTATAAAGCTGACCTTTTGAGCATGTTTTTTCTCAAGAGCGCTCATCGAAATGGGCAGGCGTTCAAAGTAAAAACGTCGATTAAATTTATAATTATATTAAAAATTTATAATTTGCTTTTTAACTTGTTTTACAGAAATGCTTTATTGCTAGAAGATTAGGTTTTGGTTTTAGACTAGGTAGCTTGGAAATTTAACGCTCTTTCCAACGATATCCTTACATTCGAATTTACTTGGTAAATAACAGGAGTAATGACAATTTTGGTTTATTATTTTCAATAATGAACCTTTGGAATCGACCAAGAAAAAAAAAATTTTAACACCCCCTCAAAATTTGATGGTTTACGTTTCAAGGTACGTTGAATCCAAAAATCGAATAAAAATTTGGCCGTCCGTCCGCCGTCCGCCGTCCGCCGTCCGCCGTACGCCGTACGCGGCACTTTTGCCACTTAGCATTGACCGATTTTGATGAAATTTGGTGTGTAGGCTCCATTTGGGGTCTAGTTGTGCCCCGAAGCTTTTGGTTGATGTAGGTCACTTCTAAGGGTTCCAAAATCAATTTTGAAATTTTGAAAACGCCCTAACTCAAAAAATTTTGATATAAAGGTATCCTTTTTCCTTCAATTTAGGATTCTATAGAATTTTTAGAATTTTTTGAGACCACGCGGAGCTCTGTAGGACAAACCGTTCGCTCCCTACGAAAATTTAAGGGTTTATATTGAAATATATATATATATATATAAATCAAAACACGAGTGTGAATCGCAAAAGAGGTCTAACCTCCGTTCAAATTAGAGCTGACCGGAATGCGATCGATAATTGGTGATTTTGATTTTGATTTTTTGAATTTTTTTTTTATTTTTTTAATTTTTATTTTTTATTTTTATTTTTTTCCTTCATATTGGATGGTTGGTGATTTTGTAGACGAGTGATCTATTTATAAAATAATAAACCATTGTGTAATAATTTGCAGCGTTTTTATGACGTAAGGTGGAAAACGCGAAAAAAGGCATTTTGAAATTGCTAGGAGACATTTTTTGTTGGAAATATTGTGTAGAATCGAACCCTGAAGTTATGCCCGTCTTGAGTGTAGACACCCTGTATATGATTTTTGGAAAAACTTCAGGGATTGTAACAGAATGTTCCAAAAGGGATTTCAGTGAAACAATTTTCGAAAAAGTCCATTCTAAAAATTTTGAGGCAATTGCAATACCTTCATTTTCCTTGGAAATTCGCTAAAATTTAGCTTTGTGTAATAATTTTCAGCGTTTTTTTCTTCTACTTTACGGTAAACCTGTACGTTTTTGAGTTTGATGGGAAAACCCCGGGTGGATCTTGGCTCTGGAACTAATTACAGCGTGTTCAATTATACTCGAGAGGAAAAGCATGGAGTGGACGTCACACGAAAGAGGAACTGGAGGAGAGGCGAAGAGAATAAAAGAGAAGTAGGAATAAGCGGAACGGGAGTAAGATAAACCCCCGAAAGGAGCGGAAAGGAAGAGGTAAGTCTGACAGTTAACTTGGAACACTTGGCGGGGGGGGGGGGGGAGGTTTAACCCTTTTGCAGCCGACAGACAAAAGGGGGTTTTAGAGGGGGTAGATTAATTAACAAACCCTCTCTTCCCCCTCTCCTTCTCATATTCCACCGCTTGAAAGCCGGATCAGAGGTGTAGAGTGGGGGGAGGGATGACTAACCGTTCCACAAATATAAGGGCGTCCCGTTTTCTAATTGCCTCCAGCAACCCCCCCGTTGCGCCCTTTTTCCCTTCTCCCTTTCTACTCATCCCTTATCATACTTTACTCTTTCCACCCAACACTAATTAGCCCCTGAACCCTTTTTCCTTCTCCTTAAAACGTCTTCAACTCTCCCAACTTAAGTCCTACCCCCCCCCCCCCAACTTAAGTCTTCCTCTCAACTTAATTCCCCCTCCTTCACGTCCCTCCCATAATACCACTTTCTCAGCCAGCTTGGTGCCTTTTCATCGCCCTCCGACGGTTTTCCCAGGAAACCGCTACAACTAAGTTCCCAGTAATTGGCACCTTCTTCCCCCCCATCAATACTCACTTCAAACTCCACATGAATATCTTTACATAATTCCCTTATTGAAATAAATACTTATATTTTCACGTAATCTTTAACTAAAACAACATTGATTTAAGAAAAAATGGATGTTTATCATTTTATCAATTATGATGACATGATAATGGTGATTAGTAGAGGAAGAAAAAAGTCTACTAAGTTGGTGTGTCACATAGCTTCCTCATATCAATAATAATAATAATTTATTGCCAGAAGACTACAAAACCAATAACCACAGAGTAACCTTTTCCAAGTCAAATCAAACTTTTCCCAAGTCAAATCCAACCTTTTCCAAGTCAAATTCCACCTTTTCCAAGTCAAATCCAACCTTTTCCAAGTCAAATTCAACCTTTTCCAAGTCACATCCAACCTTTTTCTAGTCAAATCCAACATTTTACAAGTCACATCCAACCTTTTCCAAGTCAAAACCAACCTTTTCCAAGACAAATTCAACCTTTTCCAAGTCAAATCCAACCTTTTCCAAGTCAAATTCAACCTTCTCCAAGTCAAAACTAACCTTTTCCGAGTCACATCCAACCTTTTCCAAGTCAAATCTAACCTTTTCCAAGTCAAATCAAACTTTTCCCAAGTCAAATCCAACCTTTTCCAAGTCAAATCCAACCTTTTCCAAGTCAAATTCAACCTTCTCCAAGTCAAATCCAACCTTCTCCAAGTCAAATCCAACCTTTCACAAGTCACATTCAACCTTTTCCAAGTCAAATTAAACTTTTTCCGAGTATAATTCAACCTTTTCTAACTCAAATCCAACCTTTTCCAAGTCAAATTCAACCTTTTCTAACTCAAATCCCACCTTTTCCAAGTCAAAACCAACCTTTTCCAAGACAAATTCAACCTTTTCCAAGTCAAATTCAACCTTTTCCAAGTCAAATTTACCCTTTTCCAAGTCCAATCCAACCTTTTCCGAGTCAAATTTAACCTTTTCCAAGTCAAATCGATCTTTTTCCAAGTCAAATCCAACCTTTTCCAAGTCAAATTCAACCTTATCCAAGTCAAATCCAACCTTTTCCAAGTCACATCCAACCTTTTCCTAGTCAAATCCAATCTTTTCCAAGTCACATCCAACCTTTCCCAAATCAAATCCAACTTTTTCCAAGTCAAATCCAACCTTTTCCAAGTCAAATTCAACCTTTTCCAAGTCAAATTCAACCTTTTCCAAGTCAAATTCAACCTTTCCAAGTCACATCCAACCTTTTTACCTTTATGAATGTTTATAATTTTATCAATTATGATGATTTGATGATGGTGATTAGTTGAGGAAAATGAAAAAAAAAGTCTACTAAGTGGGTGTGGCACATAGCTTCCTCATATCAATAATAATAATAATTTATTTATGGAAGACTAAAAAACAAGTAACGACAGAGTAGCAGCAACAAGTCATCACTTTAATGATAATAAATTAGGCCGGAGTCTCACTAGGGTTCACAAGAATGGAATTCCTAAACAGTGTAAAAAACGCTGCAAATTATTACACAATGGTTTATTATTGTTCCATATACAGCATTTCCAAGTCAAATCCGAGTGGAAGTTTTGTTTTTAGACTACTTTTTTTCGACCTTGAAAGTTAAAACAGCTTCCGCTACCTTGGTAGACTCGGAAGCAATACTCAACTAAAAATTATCATCCCTCGAGTAGGGATCTCCAGACTTCCTGAACCACACAAACCTGAATCGGGCTCGCTACCGCTGAGGCGAGGGCCTGCGAGGAAGAGAGGGGGGGTATTTAATTTATATCCCAGCCCGTAATTGTTGCTGGAGCTCTGTTTGCCTCGAGGGCTCAATTAAGAGAAGACAAGAAGAAAAACTCGAGTGGCAAAGCGGAGCAGAATAGAAGGTAAAGTGGAGGACCCGGAAAATATAAGAGACGCAGTTTTCTCTCTACAATTTTTTTAATTCTCTTATTTCCCTGTTTTTTTTTCTTTGTTGTAACATTTTTTTTTTCTGGACTTTCAAAGCCCTTTGATTCGTTTAGAAACACGAAGGGCGAACGTTTGGGTTTAATTATTTTCCGACGGGAGACTCGAGTGAAAGAGAGAGGGGAAGGGATCATAATGAAATAAAATCATAATAAAGGGAGAGAGGGAGGATTATAGTAGGAAGGTACGAAGGAAAAGAGTAATTTGCGTGAAGTAGTCTTAATGAGGGCTTATGGGTGACAGTCCTGCTTCACTTCCACGAATGGGCCTTCTAAGGGACAAGATTGGCTGTTCAATTGGTTTTCATTGAGTTTTGGTTTATTATTTTCAATAATGAACAGTGGACAGATGCCACTTGAGTGGTTGAATTCAATATTCATCACATTACCCAAGAAAGCTAATGCTCGAAGATGCTGTGAGCACAGGACCATCAGCTTGATGAGCCACGCCCTAAAGATCCTGCTGATGGTCTTGCATGGCTTTGGCAGAAGGTGGAGGCAGAACTTGGAGATACTCAGTTTGGGTTTTGGAGTGCTTTTGGAACGAGAGAAGCCTTGTTTGCCATGCAGGTGCTGATACAAAAATGTTTGGACCAGCAACGGACAGTATACGCCTGTTTCATTGATTTTGAGAAGGCATTCGATAATGTGAGGCACGTTCAGCTTGTTCGAATTCTGGAAGCAGTGGGCCTGGATTTCAAGGATCTAAAACTAATTAGGAACCTGTATTTGGGACAAAAGGAGAGTCCGAGTGAATGGATTGCTCTCAGAACAGATATTGGTGGCCAAGGGGGTCCGGCCACTGGGCTGAAAGCTGAATGTGGGAGCCCGAGAAGCATTCTGATTGGTGGAGCTCCAGGACGTAGTTATAGCGGAAAGCAACAGAGAGCGTTCACGATCGTTTGTTCCCAACCTCATCACAACAAGTCACCTTGTTTATCACATATTTTTCTCCTTGGTGCGTTACCTGCTGCATCTAAGTAATTAATTTGATAACATTCACTTATATTCGCGATATCTACGAAAAAATCGAGCGATTTTCAATAATACACTGGGTTTCAAACGTTTCTTTGGGTGGCAGATGTCAATTGAATATTTGAAACTACTGGCGATAGGGACAACAACAATTGATGAGGAACTCTGAAAATACCTTTCACCTCGATTGGTTCCTCCAAGTAATTTTTGCAAATCTAAATGATGAATTGAAACGAAAAGTTATCAATTTCTGGTCATTCGATAGGATTTGAAGAGAAGCGGTATGAAGTGTGGCCTCCCCCCCACCACTTCCGTAGTAGTTCATCAATCCTAGCTGAAAGTAGATGGCGCAACTGAGGCAGCCTCAAAAATGCTTGCACACCATTTTTAACGTTGGCTTTCTTCTCTGTTAACTTGTCTCCATTACTCTGTGGGTCCGGCAAGGCTGTACTTTGTCGACATTGCTTTTTAACATTTATTCCGAGCAGGTGTTCAAGGAGGCTCTGAATGATTGTGATGTCGGTATCCCTATAAATGGATTGCCTGTCTCCAATTTGCGATATGCTGATGACACTGTGCTGCTGGCACACTCTGAGGTTGAGCTTCAGGCTTTATTAGACAGGGTGGCTATTGCCTGCAGGAAATATGGCTTGGCTATTAACGTAGCAAATACGAAGTCGATGGTTATATCCAAGGTAGTGTATGGTCATATTCGACTGTCAGTCGACGTACGACTTATCGAGCAGGTTGCTCGGTTCAAGTACGAGGGACGTCCGGAAAAAAGGGGACAATTGTCGTAGGTGGTGATGGGAATTTTTTTTTTCAAAGTTGGCATACCTGCGTGTAGGGGAACTCCTAACGGTCACAATGAGCGCTCGCCGTCTCAGTTCGTTCAAAAATGTCATCGCAGGAGCCCGTTGCGTCAACCTCTGCAGGTGTCGTTTTGCTCCACCTATCGCAGGTGCGAGATTCGGGCAGTGATCAAGTTCCTCACTTTGTGCCGAAATTCAGCTGCTGAAATCCATCGTCAGCTAATGGAAACCTATGGACCTGATGTTATGACACGTTCGACAGTCCCCTACAGTGGCGCCATACCCACTCTCCCAGTGCCAAAAAATTCAAGGTGCAATTTTTGGAACGCATATCATGGCATCTGTGTTCTGGGACAGGAAGGGAGTGTTATTGGTTGATTTCATGGTCAGAGGGACCACCATCAACGCCAATGCCTATTGTGAAACCTTAACAAAATTGAAAAAAAAAAAATTAAGAACAAAAGGAGGGGAATGCTGACTCGAGGCGTGAGCCTCCTTCATGACAACGCCAGGCCCCACACCACGCGTGTGACCCAGGACCTCCTTGTGAGATTTGGATGGGATGTCATTAACCACCCACCATATTCCCCTGACCTGGCGCCCTCGGATTTTCATCTGTTCACAAAACTGAAGGAGTTCCTGGGTGGAAAACGGTTTTCCAGCAACGAGGAGGTAAGGAGACTGTGAACTGTTGGAGGTGGAGCGGAGCATCTATGACGAAGGCATAAAAAGCTAGTGCCTAGGATGCAGAAGTGTGTGGCTTGCCGGGGACTATGCTGAAGGATTAAATTGAACATATCCTGAAAATTTCATTAAAATATATGCATTTTTCTAATTTTAACAGCATTTGTCCCCTTTTTTTCCGGATGTCCCTCGTACTTGGGCCAGTGGGTGTCGGAGACGTGGTCACTTGAGGGGAGCTGCGTGGTCGGATTGAGATGGCTCGGGGTGCCTTCATAACATGCGGAGTATATTTGTCGCCGGATTTGAGTTTCTCATTGCTTGCGTGTAGATGACTAAAAGTCTGTTCTCCGGAAGTGGAGACTTGACTGTAACTGGTGGGAGGGTGCGATCCGGCGTCGGCCTGACTTCAACCATTCACGGGCTGCCGAGGATTAACTGGCCGCAATTTTCGAGCATGTTCGATTACCTGCCGAGTGGCAGATGACCGCCAGACCTCAAGATTTTGTTAACCATTCACGGGTAGTTTTCCCCTTTGATGGCGGCTAGGGCCACGGTATCGACTCCAGGCATACATGTGAATGGGGCCCTTAATACTTTGAGGAGATCCCTGATGAAGGAGAAGGTGGAGAGCAAATGAACAAGAACATAGACTGGACTAGAAGGCATACAGGAGCGTCCCTAGTGAGCTTTATATAATCGATGAGATTAGTTGAGGGAGAGAGAGTTGGAAGGGTGACGTCATGTTGATGTGTTCTCCAGTACCTCGTCTCCCTCCCTGTTGGTGGTGGCTCACTCAGGGATCCTCTTGTACCTACTTCATATTTTAAGAACTAATTAGAATTTTAAATGTGGGTTCATAACAGAATTGAAACATTCATTAAAATTGTACATATTATTTGTCAATCAGTGGGTCACATGATGTTTTACAATGTTCCCAGGTGTTCAAAAGGCCTGGTAGGGTGGTTAAAACATTACAATGACAACCCCGGTGTAAGCAAAGGTTTATGAAAACAATATCAGTTCTCCAGCGTCTTGCTAAGCAGAGCACGGAATTCTGAGCAAATGCAATCGCCCGCCGCTCCTTCTGGGTGACATTTTCATTTCGGGGATGTTAAGGGGCATTTTCTCTCTCCCCTCGAAAGTATCAGGTTTTCAATTGTCTTTTCCACTCCCGACATTATTAGAAGTTTCCCCTCAACAGCCGAATTACAAGAGTAATAAAAGTATACCCAGCAAGCGTCATAATAAACAATCACTCTGTACTAACTATTTTGTTTTGTGACAGAGCAACAGTTGCTCTGACACCTGATTGGTGATTTTATGGAACAGTTTCCCTTGTTCCCACAAATCACACTCAGGGATTGCTCCTCAGTCCTTTTCCAGACATCGATCTGTAGATATGATACTTTCATACAAGATCACTTCCCTTACCCTCGAGGTTCAAATCTGAAGATCTAATAGGTAAACTCATTGATACTTCTCTCCCCTCATACATAGATACAAGCCTCATTGATTATAGCTTTACTCAATTGGAGAGGAGGTTAAATTTTCCATCTTTCTAATATCTTTAAAAAAAAACACTTTTGGGGGCCTGATGAAGTGAAAAATCAACATCGTAATTTCAATTTCATGTCACCAGTTCATCTTGATATAAGTAAATTCGATCAATGAAACCGATTGATTGATAGATTCTTCACAATTTGGGGGTCCAGAGTTAGTGAAAAATTAACTCGTAATGTAATTTCGACAAATTAGCGACCAAGGAAATCGATGAAATTATTTTAAAATTTGTGTGATATCAACATTTTTGATTTATAATAATTCACATAAAAACAGCTCTTTCTATTAATTTTTTACTGCAATTTAAATCGTTGTTACTCCGGTGACACTTTCGGACTGTTTGTGGAATTCCTAAGATGTTTTCGGTGACACTAGTGACACCATGGTCCCAATTAGGGTTAAGATTTTTTTTCGACCTCAATCCATAAAAATGGCCGTAACTTTCCTTAATTTACCAGAAATATTCAAATCTGATTACTCAATTGGAGAGGAGGTTAAATTTTCCATCTTTGTAATATCCTACAAAAAAAAAAAAAAAAAAAACTCGGGGTCCTATGAGTGAAAAATCAACTCGTAAAGTACCTAAATTCCAAAAATTGGCGAAATCTCACGATTTTCATTTTGGAAGTTGAATTTATACCAATGCATGGACCCCAAAAAAATTTTTTTTGTAGACAACCAGAATAATGGGAAATTTGAGGTATTTTCCAACTAAGTACACAGATTTAAATTCGCACGTGACTTAAGGGAGTTATAGCCATTTGATGGCTTAAGGTCAAAAACAAAAATCTTAAAAGGTGAAATATCTCAAGATTTTTGTGGAGTATAACATTTTTTATAGCACTCTTTCTTACTTAAATTAGTTGTAGAAACAACTGAAGTTTTGCGGGCTTATGGGACACCCTGTATAATTCAAATTTGGAATCTGTGTAAAATCCAATTATAAGAAAAAAATTTAATAATTAAAAATAACTGAAAATTAGTCGATTTTGTTGTTGTAAATGTTGTTTATTGACTCAAGTTTAACGAATTTGATTTTATGCAGATTTGTCTAAATTTTGTGACTTTTTCCATTGTTCCAGGTCAAAATCTGGTTTCAAAACCGACGGACGAAATGGAAGAAACACGACTCCATAGCCGCCAACAACAATAACAACAGCAACAGCAACAACAACAGCAGCGCCAGCACGGCACGACGGCGCCGAGCGCGCCTGGGGTGCCGGAGGCGCCTCGAGGCGGCAGCACGACTGGCGCCGAATCCTCGGAAGAATCCTGCCTGTCGGAAGACGCCAAAGTGCCCTCCTCGCCCTCCAGAGCGTAGCCTTCCCAGCCCTCGAGGGCCAAACCCCAACTTCCCGACCCCCCACTCCCGCGCACCCCCACTCCCCCCTGTACATAACGGTGTAAATACGTGATTTTATCTCTCAACAAAAATGAAAAAAAAGTATACGTATTTTCTCAATGTAAAAACTCGAAAAAAATTTGAATTTTGTTGATAAAAAATTATTTTATTAAAAAGGAACTATTTTTTGCCCGAGTATTGAAACGGGTAAGATTTCAAGTCGTTTAGAATGTTCCTCCAATTTCCAACTGTTATATTTTCACGTACAATTTTCTGTCTGTTATTTTAAATTCGTACTATTTCTATGTGCAATAAGCATTTTAGGTACTTTTGTATATTTCTGTTAGTTGGGTATTCTAAATACATGGTTCCATACTTATATCAGACCAATTACTATATTGTCAAGTGGCATCTTTATTATTTATTGATTACCTTCTTATAAATTATCATTTCTCTCTAGATTTTGTCAAAATCGATCGTAGAGTTGCAGTGATTTCTGAAATAAGGTGTTTTATGAATTTATTTGTGTTGTTAAAGGAAATTTGCACGACGGAAAGAAACCATTGTTGTCCAGTTTTCAAGTAGGTTATCCGTGAGTTAACAGTATAGTAGTCAACAGTACTACCAACACAAATGTACGAACGAAAAATTACTTCGATATTGGTAGCACTGCTAGTTTTTCAAGTTTTGGTTGTGACATTGCAACATTGCATTAGGTTTTGATTTGATCGAGCAGTGCTACCAACATCGATGCAATTTTCTTTGATATTTTTGTGTTAGTGTGTTGGCAAGTTGACTCTTGTGCCTCATCAGGGGGACCGCCCGAGTGCTCCCGTAGAAAAGGGACGCCAGTGCTCCCAACTCACCTGAGTGCTCGCCTAGAAAAAGAAAATGCGAGTGTTTCAACACACCTGAGTGATCCTGTGTTTGAAGAATAGCCACTACAGTACGTTTTGTCAATATAATAAACTAATTACACAGTCAAATCAGCATAAATCAATTAGGATTTTAAAAATAGTTATTCATTGTTTTCTTTGTCATCGAGATGCAATCTGTATCAGTGGTGGCTCCTGCCCAAAAAAAAAAAAAAAAAAAAATCCTCAAAAAAAATATATTTAAAAAAAATATATATGCTGTTTTTGTGTGTGGAAAATTGGGATTGATTCCTGGCCTGTTTTTTTTTTTTTTTTTGAAATGTACACCCTGTATACTTGTCGTCAAATTACCTAAATTTACAACACAAATTGCATAAACATATTACTTAAAACTACAGCAATTTGATCATTCGGTCATGCTGCATGACTGGAACTTTTTTAACTCGTTTTAATGAAAAAAGCGTAAATTTTTCTGTATAATTTTTTATATAAATTTTGAATGCTCTGCTATCCGAATACCTTTTTTAGTATTATTCTGATTAAAAATATATAAATGTAACGATGGAAAAGCTTTGAAAACCAGCAATCGATTTACAATTCCCTAAAACGGATTTCCATGAAGAAAATTCAAACAATTTTTTATTAACATTTTTTAGAGACCTTGGAATGGGTACATTTTGTACTTACAGGCGCTTATCGGGTACGGGATCACTCGGGGCAATTTGTTTCCACAATAGTGAAGTGACGAGGATCCCTCAAGGGTGTCTCACCTTTCGTCCTCAGACTCGACGGGAGCACTGAAACTGTTGCACTGAATCTGAAAGCCCTACGAAGAAATTGTTTTTTGCGAAAATTTGATTTTAGTCGACAGTTCCCTTGGAATGAATTTTATTCTTTCCAGAAAAAATATCGGTAAAAATGTTGGTTTTTTCGGCTTAAATACCAACGAGATATGAAAAAATCCCAATGTTTATTTTTTAGAAAATAGTAATAACTTCACTCTGAGCGAGAAGAATCAAGGAATCACCTTACCTAATACAAAATACTTCGATGTACCCTATAAAGCTTCATAGGATTGTGGAATCCATGGAAGAACGTTTGAAACTTCCATGCTTTTTGGTGATTTTATTTTTTCAAATTATGATCAAAGTGCGATTTACAAGATTTTTTCCTTCCGACTGTAAAGTTTCTCAATGTCTATAGAATTTTTCTCGACTTACAAGAAAGACTTCATTTGATATAGATAGCGATAACGTGTTATTTTCCGACACTATAGTTGTTATCTTGAATGTTCTAATAGTTTACGTTCCACAGAGTTATTTCCTTAGCTTTACAATAATTACGATGTGTCGTTTTTCTCCCCCGAAATGAAGCGATTTCGAGAATTTCACGGATTTGAAGGCGTTAAGGTGAATTTGCACGGAGCAGCTGCACTTTGTTTTTTCGTGGAGCATTTAAGAAATTGTGAAAGGTGTAGTACGGAAAAAAAAGCCTTTAATTCTTTTTGTATAACTTATTGAAAACGATTACAGGTATCTAAAGTGAAAATTGTTGGCTCTTCCTAGAGGCATTTGTGTGTTGATTGATGTATATTTTTTTGGTCTTGTACAAACTACAAATTGTGTAAATAATCAAGGACATTTCTTTTAAAAAAATCTAATACATACTTGCAAAAATATTTTTGTTTATTTTCCCCCATTCCTGCGTTTGGTGTATTACGAAATTTTCGAGAAATTTATTTACACTTAATTCTTCTTGGATGATTTAGTGGGTTTCATTGAACTGACAGAGAAGTACTACGTAAGAGAGTAGACTCAGTTTACCAACTACTTCTGAGAATTTTAACCCTCTTTATCGACTTTTTAAGTCAGTTGAAGTTGGAATCTAGCCTCTAAAGATGTCTTCTCTCGATTAAACTAGTTTTATAGTTTCAACTTTCTTTTAGGACTTTTTCTAACAATGAGGAATTTCACCGATTTCTGTTTGCATTTTTCCTGAATAGTTAATGGTGTGGGATAGATGAAAATCGGGCTGATTTCGGAAAATAAGTCTCCTGTTATTTTTGGAAGACAATCAAAATTTTTGATTTCAAAACTAACCGGGAAAACGGACGTGAAGCGGGAACGCTCGCTGATTGGGCTGTTTGGATCGCCGTCTCCGTCCAGTGTTGCCCATTGGGACGACGAAATCGTGTTTTCTAAGAGAAAAGTTATCAAACAAAAACAGAGGAAACCTAATTTTCCCCATCTCGCTTTTTCTATTTTTTTCTTCAGTTTTTCGATTTCGAACTTTACTGTTTCATGAAATTTTGCATCTGGGGACTATGGATTTCTCGATCAACGCGCTTCAAGCGGCCATAAATGAACTATTCCAGCATGACGTCATTTTCCCGGTTTTTTCAAACATTCGTATTTTCTACAGTGTTTTGTTTATTCGTAATTAGGAAGTTCGGGCTGAAAGTTTGCCTAAGGGGGTTTTTAGAGGTGCTGAATCCGATTTTGGGGTCAAAAATAGGAAATTCCGACATGGTGAAATTCCTCATTGAAGGTAAATCTTGAAATATTAGCTTTGTGACGATTTTTAGTGGAAAATTCATTCGTTGAAAGATACATAAAGTCTGGAGAAGATAAATGGGTAAGTTCAATAAGTTGCAACAAGAATGAATAGATTTTTTTTTATTTTTTTTTATTGGTTGAGTTACAAGGAACAGTAACATATAACCAGTCTGTACATAAATAAAATCACATAAACATATAGTCTTCACTTTAATTCAAAAAACGATTTAAAAAAAAATCTTATAGTAGTATACACAAGTTTTTCAAGAACCAACTTTCTCAGGTCATGTTGTGTGGCCACCCGCAAATATTCCTCCAATGGCTGACCTCCAAGTGGGCTGTACTGACGTCTTTCTTCTTCATAATGTTGACATTTTTCCAATTTGTGGTTCATATCTTCGACTTCATCCTCGCAGAAAGTGCAGTATGGGGAGTCGCTGAGTTGGATGAGATGGCGACTACGGTTTATCTGTCTGTGACCAGTTCGGGCTCGAATAAGTTGTACCATAGATTGGCAGATTCATCTTCAGAATTTTAGGTTTTTGGCATATTCGGTCCATAATGTAGAAGTGGTGTGTCCCTTTTTCGAGGGAATACTGCCTATACCATTTTTGCCTCTCATTTGTTGCCACCTGATCGATCAAGTTAAACGCATCTGGGAGTGGGATTGGCACTGCCAGAGATTGGCACTCACCTGAGGCTCCGCGTTTTGCAGCTTCATCGGCTTTGTCATTACCTAATAAGTTTATATGCCCTGGTATTCATTGTATAGTAATCGCTTCATGATTTTCCGGCGTGAGGAGCAACTTGGCCACATCGTAGACCAAGTAGTTTGAAACCTGGCCAAGATGTATGCGTGATAATTCGTCGCATGCCACTTTCGAATCAGTCAGGATAACTGATGGCTTTCCCAGCTCTCTGACCCACTGTATTTCTCTAGAAGATTCTATTTCAGAGAGTAATTCGGCGCTGTTAATTTGGTAGGACGATTGCAGGTGGTACGACTTCGTAAGTTGGGTTTCAGCATCAAACATGCCCACTCCCACTCTGTTTCCAACTTTTGAAGCATCAGTATACATTTTTCGGTGCCCACTATACAGATCGCTCAGCATACCTCTGGTGTACGCAGCTCCCTTATTGGAATATTCCTTTTTGACATTGAGCCTAACCATAGAAATACGACCTATTTCGACCTATGGATCGACCATCCAAACTTTAGAGAAGCGGGAGATGTGAAACTTGTAAACATCCTTCAACATTAGTGATGACTGGTACAGGTTCTCAATTTGCACAGATGAGGTAGGAATACACTTCACCAGATCATTCAGTTCATAATCATCAATAGGTTGTCTATTCCATAACTATGATTGGTCAGCCAGTGTCTTGAAGCATTACCGCCTGTAGTTTGTTGCGTCGTACCATCAATGGGATATTAATAGGATAATAAATGGGGTATTGTTGCGTCGCACCATCAAGATATTAATCCCCCACTTCTTACATCTTCAAATTTGAACCACGAGGGTAAGGGAAGTGAACTTGTATGAATATTGATACTAACAGTTCGTTGATTAGAATAAGTTAAGGGAGCAATGCCTCGCAGCACAGCAAGGATGTGGATGAGAAATAGTAGTTTGTAAACATGCATTCACGTATTACTTTATTCGAACTGAAATAGCTATTAACTAGATAAGACAACTGACTGAGGAGGGGGTAGTAGTAATGACTACTACCCCCATCACTATTGCTGCTGATGCTAATTGCTTCGATGAACGGAAGTAATCATTTCACCAATTCACGATTTAAGTTTCCGCACACACACACACACACACACACTCATGCTGAAGAAAAAGTCAATCGATTACATCCTGATAAAGCGATGTTTCAAGAGCATCGTGTTTTGGTGAAATTATTTGATTTCATCCATTACACGTAATGCCCTAGCATGTTATCGGAGTAGTACACAGTTTCTCTCGAAGTACGAATTCAATGTTTTTTGGGGGTTTCTCGAACGATGTGGCTCGTACCGATCCAAATACGATGAAATTTCAAGGCAACCGTTCTGGAGCCTAAACTAGAAAAACAAACGAATAGTGTGATTTAGAGCAATGTCAAATTTCCATAAATATTATAATGCACTACAATAATAATTTAGTTTCCTTAAATTTGAAGTGAGTTTTCAAGGAACGGAACTATAAATTCAGAAATAACATAACAGAAAATAACAATAGTGAATTGTAATGTATGCAAATTAACAGATTGGTGATACATTAGTAACGCAATCGCCATTGTTAGGGCTGAGAGACGCCGTTCACAGTGTGGTAGACCTTAGTGCTCATCTTTACTGCGTTGCTGGTTAGTATCTATCAGCTGAAGGGGTTCACCGGGTAACTTAGTGTGACCGAACTTTTGCTTCCGAGTCTACCAAGGTAGCGGAAGCTTTGTTTTCACTTTTCAAGATTGAGAAAAGAGTTCTCCAAAATCGAAATTTCCAAACGCCTTCTACGTTTTAGACCGTCCTGTACGATTTTGATTCTGTGTCTGTCTGTCTGTCTATCTGTCATGAAATCCTTGCCACAGCCACAACTTCTACAATTCTCATCTGATTCCTACTGATTTGAGGGGCTGCAGCAGCACTTGCAAACATTCAGCGAAACCAACTGAAGGAGATTAGAGCAACTATCACCTGGCGACGGATATGGCATGGCAAGTCTGCCAAGGACCTGATTCAGGCTGGTTACCCACTGTTCATCCTAGAGTGGATGACCATTTAAATTTAAAAAGTCATTCTACCTGTTCAATAATGTCCATTTTCTTTCATCCGTGCATTCAGTTCCAACCAGCAGAGCGACTACTTACAGAACCCTAATCACAACACCAGATCTCATAGTAAATCTTTCATGTTACAAGCAATGGGGTGTGCGCATGGGTCGGAAAAACCATTTATTGTTATTTTTAATCTAAACTAGACCTCAATCTGAGAATGGGGAATAAATTCACATTTTTTTCTCTTTTTTTCGAATGAGGGTTTATTTTTATGGAATAAAACCATAGTGAGCTGCTCGGAAACGCATCCAAAAATTTAGAGAATTTGGGTCATTTCAAAATTTGGGGTTATTTCTTGTCACGCAGCTTTTGTGAACACTCTATTTGTCTTGGAAATTCAGAATTTTTTCAGGGAGATACAGCAGGTTGGTGTCTACAAAGATCACATAGAATGAATTCCACTAATCAATTAACTCAGATAATTAAAAATCATTAATGATCCCAATTCTCTCTCCCTACACCTGTCACAAAGGGTAGGTTGGGAACTTTGACAATTTTTGGAGAACTCTATATTCATATTTTAATTTAAGTAAAAAATGTTATTGGTCCAGGATACTCTCCTCTTCAGAAATAAATTAGAAACGAACGAAAATTCCTTGAATTGGAAGGGTTTTTGCTAAGTTTTGATGCTGTCACAAGGTTTTATTCTCTCTCCCTACAATTTTTTTGAAATGCCCGCCCACTCCTGGAAAACGATTATTTTGTGTCATGAAAAACAAAAGTGAACACTGCTGCAAGATGGCTTCCGAAGCTACTGAAGTTTGTTGAATTTCCAAGCTCCCAGTTGTGTGGGTTATGTTGTGAAGTGTTGAAGCTTTGAGAGTAGGTTAATACTTTCTCCATCCCTACAACCACCTCACTCATCAGGGTAAGTGTTCAACTACGTTTAATTAAACTCAAATTACAATTATGAATGCCATAGTGTTATGTATTTTTTCTAACGTTCAGAATCAATAATGATGAGGCCAGCAGAGAGTGATAACCTCACAAATCTCTCTCCCTACAACCTCTCTACCTACAACTTCTGGGGAGTGGCTGGTTTGTAGGAAGAGAGATGGAATTGCAGGGAGAGAAGTTTTGCTCATGGTTCACCAAGATAATGGTTTAAATTTGAGCTCTTGGTGTATATTCTTGGTATCAGTAGTTATCCATAGGTTACATCAGTAATTACAACAACATATTTTGTGCAGAAGTTCTAGTTAACCTTGGATGAACCGTCTACGTGTGCTGGTTCCTTCTACCTCTACTGGACTTCCAGCTTCAGCTAAACCGCCTGTACCCGAAACACTCACTCCATGAATGTTCATTTTGGCCAGCTTGAAGAGCGAGTCCAAAAAAAAAAAAAAAGAATTCTATTAATAACTATTAATTAATCCGGGGTGATGATTTTCATAGGGGATCATCTACAAGGCAACCCGTACAATCCCTGAAAATTTCATCAAAATCGGATGAGAAATGTAGAAGTTATGGCTGTGGCAAGGATTTCATGACAGACAGACAGACACGGAACCAAAATTCTTCAGGAAGGTCTGAAACCTAAAACGCGAGTAGAAATTTTGATTTTGGAGAACATTTTTTTTTCTACCTAGAAAAGTGAAAACAAAGCTTCCGTTACCTTGGTAGATTCGGAAGGAAAACATTACGCCTTATCACTATGTTTACAGCAACGATACTATTAATGACGATGGTACAATTGTAGTAAAAAAACCTTTTTAACAAAAAAATGGACCGACCTCAAAAATGATGTCCGTGAACACCAAAAAGGAAAAAATAATAATCTCAGCGAAAACACACTGATGTATTAGGTTGTTGGATATAAATATCTTGTCAACAGATGGTATGTTGGAATACCAACATCTGTAATGTGATTCACACTCATTGTCACACTCATATCCTCCATCATACGATAGCAGTGACATACTACCCAATAGTTATGGAACACTTATCTCTACTCGTATTCATGTTTTGTAATACTCACCAGATCATGTGAGTATTACTTAATAACCACAGTGTATCCAGATAGGTAGGTAGGTACGCATTGAAGTCGCCGCCGTGCCCACCTGTAGACACAACTAATCACCTTCCTTACTCGATGATCTGGTTAGCATTACAAGAGTAAGTACCTACCATTGAGTTAAAATGTGCTCCCCAAACTATCAGGTACCAAGTACGTCTCTGCTGCCATATGAGTATGATAGTAAGTGTGAACCTCCCTAGGAATGGTTGTGACGAGTAATTTGAGACTATTATTACATGAGACTGTTTATTTTATTGGTGGATATATTATATTGTAGCAACATACATTCGGAATCGTTGTTACCTAATTAACGTTCAAAACCGTCCACAATTTTAGACAAAAAAGATATATACGTTCATACTCGGTGTGGAAGCATGTCTGTGGTATGGGAGGCATGTACCTATATTTCCGAAAACGAATAAAATGTTGGTAAGTAGAACATCTAGGAGACGTTTGTGTCTACAGGTGGGCACGGCGGCGACTTCAATGCGTACCTACCTACCTATCTGGATACACTGTGGTTATTAAGTAATACTCACATGATCTGGTGAGTATTACAAAACATGAATACGAGTAGAGATAAGTGTTCCATAACTATTGGGTAGTATGTCACTGCTATCGTATGATGGAGGATATGAGTGTGACAATGAGTGTGAATCACATTACAGATGTTGGTATTCCAACATACCATCTGTTGACAAGATATTTATATCCAACAACCTAATACATCAGTGTGTTTTCGCTGAGATTATTATTTTTTCCTTTTTGGTGTTCACGGACATCATTTTTGAGGTCGGTCCATTTTTTTGTTAAAAAGGTTTTTATTTTATTATTTTTCCATTTTATATTGTTTTTTATTTTTCACTTTTTAGTGGTCCTCAATTTAAATCAGAAATTAATTTACCCGCAGTTTTTCGATCAGTTTTCGCAATGTAGATCTACTTCAATACTGTGCATCATTTCAGTAAGGTGAACTAGAAGCCATAGGGTGGACGACATTTTGTAATCCGGATCAGTTTCCATACGTGTAGATGAGTTTCCGTTTATGGATCAGTTTCAGGAGGTATTTGGGTCACTTTCCTTCTTAGCCATCTACTCTCATATCCCTTAACTGTTCGACTTCCCTCATATATCGTAGGTACTTGGTAGTTCTGACAACACAATTCAACAACTCAACCATGACATGATTGACGAGGGAGCTAAGTGCTACATCCACTTGATAGAAAACCCTTTATCACCTAACTGTACTACATACCTCATATTTGGTACAGCACTATTCAGTTCTGACGTTCTCCTATACCATTACCCTACTATTTATGAATGACGAAGAAGCGATGTGCTACACCCACTTGGTAGAATACCCTCTCATCACCTAACTGTACTATATACCTCATATTTGGTACAGCACAATGTACTTCTGAAGATCTCCTATACCACTACCTACCCAACTATAGTATGGATGATGAGGAAGCTATGTGCTACCCCCACTTGGTAGAATACCCTCTCATCACCGAGTTGTATTATATACCTCATATTGGTACGGCACTATGCAGTTATGACAATCTCCTATACTATTGCCTACCCAACTATATTATGGATGACGAGGAAGCTATGTGCTACACCCACTTGGTAGAATACCCTCTCATCACCGAGTTGTACTATATACCTCATATTTGGTATGGAATTATGCAGTTATGGCAATCTCCTTTACTATTGCCTACCCAACTATATCATGGATGAGGAGGAAGCTATGTGCTACACCCACTTGGTAGAATACCCTCTTATCACCTAACTGTACTATACACCTCATATTTGGTATGGTACTATGCAGTTATGGCAATCTCCTATACTATTGCCTACCCAACTATATCATGGATGAGGAGGAAGCTATGTGCTACACCCACTTGGTAGAATACCCTCTTATCACCTAACTGTAGGTACTATTATATCCCTAATATTTGGTACGGCACTATGCAGATC
The DNA here is from genome assembly GCA_009739505.2 of Apolygus lucorum. Lineage (NCBI taxonomy): Eukaryota > Metazoa > Arthropoda > Insecta > Hemiptera > Miridae > Apolygus > Apolygus lucorum. The sequence goes on along the minus strand of CM019172.2, from coordinate 17,385,251 downwards.
TGACGATCTCCTACACTGTTACCTACCCAATCGTGTTATTAGTGTTGAGAGAGCTATGTGCTACACCCACATGGTAGAATACCTAACTAACAGTACTATGATTATCCTTCATATTTGGTAGGAAAACTCACATACTCGAGCATTGATAAACACGTTTGATATGGCTCATGCAGGTTCTGAGCGAATAACCCAGTATAATTTCCCCCTTTCTCATCATCGCAGCACCTTTTAGTTATCGGAACCCCCCTCATATAGTATATCATTTTAAAGCTTACAATCAGACCTTTAATTTGACTATAGGGTAAAGTGCTGTACCAGGCGCATGCTTGTACCGGGCGCCACCTGTGACATTTTGAATAAGGAGTAACGATAAAAAAACGGCTTGGCCCTGATCTAACAGTGTTTCGAAGATGGTGTAACGGGAAGATGACTTTCTGACGGTTGATGAAACTGTTATCTCCGTGGAACGTTACAAAGTTTTCTTGTTTGGTTCTTGTTGTTTGTGAAGGTGTGCTGCTAAGGTCACCAGGACGACGGTAAGTGAATATTTTCATCGAAATGTCACCAAATGTGTAGATAAACATTATATCTAACAGATCATCAGTTCAGTTTCCTTAAAAAAATGGGTATGAGCTATACCAAGCGAATTTTCGTGTTTGGAAGATATGTCTGTACCAGGCGCCACTCCAATGTTTGTACCAGGCGCCTGCTCGACATCCACCTCTTTCTGTTGTTTGAAGATGGTGATCCTGTTTGTAACTGTTCTTTTGTAGATGCCACGAAGCTAGGATGTTGTGAAGCGCCCTCCCCTCAATGTAGTAGCGTTGACCAGGGCAGTTTCAGAAGTTCAGGACCTAGGCTGCAGCATCAATGAAGCGGCCAAATCGATATGAGTAGCGATATGAGCCAAGTGATATGAAACCTATTTTTAATCATTACCAAATTCCTAATTGTGATCTCAGTAGGTAGGTAAGTTTTTTTGAGGACTTTTAATGTGATTATACTAAAAATGTGAACTCACCTAGTTCGTTGATGTTTGAGTTACCTAACTTAGTTTGCTGTTACCCAAAATTATGGTTTGAGTTACCTAACCTAGTTTGTTGATGTTTGAGAAGAGAATTTTTGAACTTCTTTCTTGAATAGGTATAGTTGTTTTGTTATTTCTTTGATAACTACCTATAGGTAGTTTGTTCGTTATTCCTTTTATAAAACTTCTTATTTTTCATTTTATTTCAAAGATTGTATTTTAAATGTTGAGACTGAAATTAATGTTCAATTTTTAGTCGAGCTTACGAAGAAATATAACCTTTTTTTCAATTATAATGCTTAATTTTTCTCCTAGTAATCGAAAAACGCTACAAATTTTGAGGGTGGCGCCAGGTACATCCATGGGTGGCGCCGAGTACATGCAAGTTTGTACCTGGCGCCAGTTTGGAAGGGTTTGGAAAAATCGTTGGGGCATCTAGTAAGCTGGTGATTTAAATATTTTAAAAATTGGGTATTGTGGCCATTAAGTTTTTTGAGAGATGTAGACCAAGAATGTTGAAATCGGACCATATTTACCTTCAGGAAAAATCAAAAACTAAAAAGTGGCGCCCGGTACAGCACCTTACCCTACACAAATGGTCCTCCATCGACTCAGTCGGAAGTCACAGGGCGAGAAGAGTGAATGCGGACCAATAATCCCGAAAACGGGAACCACGTTTTTCAACTTCATTCACAAATTTTCGATACTTCTAACAAAGCAAAATGAAATCTGTTTGAAACGGGACCACCACGGATACTTGTAGAACAAATTTCAAAAAGAACCAGACAGATTGGTACCAGAATAAAAAAATGCAAGCGACTCGGACATACAAAAAAAAAAAAAAAAAAAAAAAAAAAAAAAAAAAAATCGTCGTCCCACGACAACCCGAATTGAGTACCTCCTCTTTCGCGCGCCTTCGGCGCGTTGAAGTCGGTCAAAAAATGGATTAAGGCGTTTCCGGGGATCCATGCACAGTTTGACGTTAATGACAATGATATTCGAGTCATAAATACAGGAGATTTTGTTCAGATTCCCAGTTCCCATTAGTGCAGTTCCCATTAGTTTGACATTTTTGGATTTTTGATCTGAAGTGTCGAGAGAAAAACGGGGAAATATGTTGAAAGAAACTTCACAACGGTTGCGAGACGAAAGAGAGCGATTTATTTCAATTACAGCAGTTGATGGCTCTGCAAACAATGTTGCCAACTTTCCCACAATTAAATCCATTTAACATCATGGATGGATACTACACTTCTCCCCCCCAAAAATAAATTTTCTTGAAAATTTTAAATTTTATAAATTTTTCAATAGTTGTAGAATGAAGAAAAGAAAAAAAAATACATCGTTGCATACGAACAAACTGCAGTGAATAACAGTGAAAAAGAAATTTGAATTGGATTTACCACAATTTTCTTCTTGTAGTAAAAATACGACAAATTGTAGTAAAAAAAACGAATTACATTACCATTACTTCTTGTAATGAAAAGAATAATTACACCATCATAAAGAAAACAGTTGCAGTTTCTAACAGTGATTCTAATTTCTGCAGGAAGGACTTTTCTTCCTGGAATCAAAAAGAAAAAACGCACAAGCTCTTTAGCAAGGTCAAATAAATCGAAAATTTACAAAAGTACCTACTTAGTACCTAGGTAAATTATTTGAAAATTAGTCTCTTCGGTTTTTTAATCAACCGACCTGCTCTAGATCGAGGTTCACATTTTGGTTTTTCTAAAGTTTGCTCTTTTATTATTGGTTTTGGTGAAGGAGTTTTGAAACCTCTAAAATCCATTGGAGAGGACCCCTCCACTACATTCTGTTTCCCTGTGTCTGCAGACGAACTTGAGCGAACGAAATTTGGGCTGGTCTGGGTACCTACATTTTCCCCATGACTTTGAGTAAGTTGAGAAGGCTCAGTTCTCCTTCTAATTTGGTGAACATGTCTCACCCAGGTCATGTTTAATTCGGGTATGGAAACTTTAACCCTCCTGGGGCCTAATATTGACTCTATCACCCCCGCCAGCCACTGATCTTCGTGGTGCCGATAATTTTTTGCCCAAATTAAATCTCTAGGAGCCCATGATTCTGACTCTACACCCCCATTATTCTCGACTTGCTTTGCTTGCCTCTCTAGAACTCGATTCTGAGTGGGTGGAGGACGGAGTAAATCAAGTCGATTCCTAATGTGTCTACCTAGTAAGGTTTCGGCTGGGGATACCCCCGTTGTAAGATGTTTCGAATTACGGTAATCCAACAAAAAACGTTGAAGTACCAAATCGAGATCTGAACTACCAGTTCCTCTACCTAAAGCAGTTGTCAAAGCACGTTTCACAGATCTAACCGCGTTTTCAGCAGCACTGTTCGTTCTGGGACTATAAGGTGCTCCAGATTTGAATTTTACGCCATTCATGTCCATAAATTTGCTAAATTCGTCGGAAACAAATGCTGAATAATTGTCAGCCACCAAAATCTCTGGAATGCCGAATCTAGCGAACATTTCCCGTAAAATTTTAATTGTGACAGATGACGTCATGGGTTTGGTTGCACATACTTCCAACCATTTCGAGTGACTGTCAATCACGACAAGAAAATAATGATTATACAAAGGGCCAAGATAGTCCATGTGGAGGCGCTGCCAAGGCCTAGAGGGCCACTCCCATGGTACTAATGAGTTTTTTGATGGATTATCCTTATTTTGACCACATGGAATACAGCTTTTTATCAAAAATTCAATGTTTTGATCAATAGAGGGCCACCATACGTATGCCCGAGCGAGTGCCTTCACTTTGACAATACCTAAGTGAGATTTATGAAGCTCACTTAAAACTTGGTTTTGTAGAGAACTAGGGACTACTACCCTATAGCCTCTCATGAGCACATCTATTTCGACGTGGAACTCATTTTTAAATCTAAAGTAAGGAACTAAACTCTCCTCAACTACAGCATCAGGCCAACCAAACTTAACAAATTCAATCACTTTCATCACAACATAATCTTTTTTCGTTGCTAAAACCACATCATTGAACTTCAAAGGTAAGTTTTCATTTTCGAAAACATAGTTTAATGTCAAGTCACTGGTGTCATCAGGGCGAAATGTGTCCGGAAGTGGGGCACGAGACAACCAGTCTGCTGGATTTTTAGCTGAAGTGACATATTCCATGTCATAATTATAATTTGATAGCATGATTGCCCAGCGCTGCAGTCTATTGGCTGCGCACGCTGGTATCCCTATTTTCGGACCAAATATAGCTAGTAATGGTTTGTGGTCAGTCACCAACGTCCATTTCCGACCAAAAACATAAATATGAAATTTTTTTACCGCATGGATAATGGCTAAGGCTTCCTTATGGATGGATGAATATGATTGCTCAGGAGCTGATAACGTTCTGCTAGTGTAAGCAATTGGAACATCAATTCCATTTTTGGGTTGTGACAAAAGCCCCGCTACACCTTGATTTGATGCGTCAACGGTCAGGCGCAACGGTAGATTTGGATCGTAGTGACCAAGACTACGATGTTCAACTACTAACTCTTTAATTTTTGCAAAGGCTTCGTCACACTTACTGTCCCAGTTCCATTTTGCATCTTTTCTAAGCAATTTATACAAGGGAGAAAGAACTTCGGCTACTCTCGGAATGAATTTTGCAACATAAGTTACAAAACCTATAAATGATTGTAAGGTCTTGACACAGTCTGGTTTTGGAGCATTACAGACTGCCCTGATTTTGTCGTCAGTTGTGTGCAACCCACGACTATCGATGTTGAATCCTAGGTATACCAAAGATTCCTTACCAAATTCACATTTTTGTTCAGAGAGTGTAAGGCCTGAGTCTTCCAATCTCCGCAGAATCTCTTCTACCCGTTCTAATAACTGAGAGTTATCTTTCCCGCCAATTAAAATGTCGTCTAGAAAAACGGAAACACCCTCTAAACCATCCAATAAGGTTTCAATACATTTTTGAAATTTAGCCGGAGCACATGAAACTCCATATGGTAAACGTTTATACCTAAATAACCCTTTATGTGTAGAAATAGTAGTCATTTCTTTACTTTCATCATCCAACATCATTTGTTGATATGCTTGCGATAGGTCAAGTTTTGCGAATACCACATTTCCCTGGATTTTCTGGAATAAGCTTTCAGCAGTTGGTAACGGATGTTGGTCAATTTTTAGGAAATTATTAATAGTTAATTTGTAATCACCACAAATTCGTATTCCCCCTCCAGTTTTCAAGACTGGTACTATTGGTGTACCAAACCGGGAGTAATCTATTGGCTCTATAATATCTTCTCTTACCAATCTATCCAATTCTAGCTCAACAGCAGGCTTTAATGAAAAAGGAATCGGCCGAGCTCGAAAGAACTTGGGCTCCGCTCCATCCTTCAGCTCTAGTTTAGCTTTACCTTTCGTGAAAGTTCCCAGTTTGGTAGAAAACACCTTGGGGAACTTACTTTTCACTATTGATAGAATGTCCATTCCCTTGATTTGATAAACACAGTCATTCCTAGATTCTGTCTTACGAACGTCTGGTTTCCTTATTTGAAAACCAAAAATCTGAAACCAATTTCTACCAAGAAGTGGAGGTCCATTTGAATCTATTACAAATAATGAAAGTTGACCATGGTCAACTCCATTGAATCTGACATGTGGTTTAAATGTACCTATCGGTTTAGCTTTGTTCTCAAAATATGAAATAAAAGTTTTCTCCGACCTAATCAACTTAAAAGTACTAAAATGTTCCTTATATACGTATAAGGGCAATATTGTTGACTGACAACCTGTGTCAATTTCGAAAGTAATATCAATATTGTTTATTTGAATTTTCGTGACGAATGGTGCTATTGATGAGCTACCATCGTCATTTATTCGATAAATTGATTCGTCAACAAGTTCCTCATTTACATAATTATGTCTAGAGTGTTGCAAATTATTCGTTGATTTTTTATCAGAATTCCACTTTTTATTACAACTATTACCTACTATTTAACTTTTTCTTATTTGGGCATACCTTAGCCAGATGATTCCCGTTGCATAGGTTGCAACATATGTCCTTGTACCAACAGGGGGATGGATGCTTCCTTCCACAAGTGCTGCAAGGCACCTGGCCGTCAGTAGAAGTCATCTTCTTCTGCCCTCGGGAATTTGCGCTGGTTTTCCCTCGTCCTCTTCGAAAAGCGGTGCGAAACACTGGCTCTTGCTTGATTTCCCCCGTCGTTGTCATCGTAGTTTGTGGAGAAGTAAGGTCGTACTGATGAGAAGCGGATTCCTTAGCTGTGGCAATATTCAAAGCTTCAGCTATTGTCAGTTTGGTGCGGTCCTCTTCAAACAGTCGATCCTTTACAGGTCCTTTCGGGAGTCCAAGTACGAAACGATCGATGACATGTTCGTTTAGGTCCGTGAACTTGCAAGGTCCGCCCAGTGATCGAACTCGAGCGAGCCAGTCACACAGTGTCTCATTTTTCTCCCGTACACAATTGAAAAAACGATGTCTCAACGAGAAATTGCTCTCCGCTGGTATAAAATGATCATCAAACAGCTTAATCAAGTCGTCGTAGGCCTTGCTTTCTGGCTCCACCGGCACACACAAGCTGTGCATGAGACGGTAGCTCGATTCGTCCAACGAGTTTAGAAATAAAGCTTGTTTTATCGCTGCATCGGTGATGAGGTTTGCTGTGAAGAAACTGAACATCCGAGGTTTCGCAATTTTCCATTCATTTTTCGAAGTTGAAAACGTGTGCAATTGTCCAACGTACGGCGCCATCGGGAAAGGCAATTCTTCCCAGAGAGTATCAATTTTATAGCGTTTACACTCACTTTAAACACAGTTTTTAACGGACTTACTGTTCGAGAATCGTTGATCTCCTTTGTTGAAAAATCAGGTAGACCCAACGAAAAAATTTTCCATCCTGTCGCCAATGAAGTGTCGAGAGAAAAACGGGGAAATATGTTGAAAGAAACTTCACAACGGTTGCGAGACGAAAGAGAGCGATTTATTTCAATTACAGCAGTTGATGGCTCTGCAAACAATGTTGCCAACTTTCCCACAATTAAATACATTTAACATCATGGATGGATACTACATGATCCTTACCTCATTTTATTTTAGTTAGGCTCTGATTCCCGAATGTTGGACACTGTTGGTTTATTATTTTCAATTATGAACCTTTGGAATCGAGCATTTTTGTAAGAATTTTATTATTAAGAAACTGAGTTTCCTAAGTATTATCAAGAAACCGAGTTACCCATGTATTACTTAGAAACTGATTTACCTATGTATTACTTAGAAACTGAGTTACCTATGTATTACTAAGAAAGTGAGTTACCTATGCATTATTAAGAAAATGAGTTACCTATGTACTATTAAGAAACTCAATAAACTATGGGTTCTCAAAAGTTTTTTTCAAAGCCGTTTACATTTTCAAGAGTTACCTGAACTATTTACACCGCTGGGTCATATAATTCTGACTTTTCCTTAACCCACATTTTACGAAAGATTAGACTGATTGAAAGACTTGAAGAATCTGATAATAGGTACCTAGATTATGGCTTCGGACTGTGATTGCGATAAATAAAAGAGACTCTCCTAAACTAAGATCCTCGTATTTTGAGGAATAAAAAGGTTTCATGAGTTCAACTCACACTTGGTTTTCTCTCTCCCTACAATGTTTTATCTCTCCCTACAAAGTCAAAATTATGGAAAAAAATTCAAAATTCTATAAATTTGAAACTACCTACTTGATAAAGTGTGCGCCCACTTCAGGATCTGCCTCAGTGGTCAAAACAAAGGACGTTTACGGGAGGAAAAACATAAAAACTTCTACAATAATTTATGGAAAAGTTCGAGGACAAAATAACCCCAAATTTTGAAATGACCCATTTAAGGAAGATGGAAATTTTAAATGAGGCAGCCATGTTTGAAACGTAACGGATATTCTACCAATCTGACTTCAAAGGAGGTTCTGTGGCGCTTACCACAGAAGCGGAACATACACGAACATTTAGCTTACAAGTAGTGCGCACAAGAGTGCGCCGCGAACTGGCAGGAAGAACCCAGACACAAAAGTGACCAAAAGAAACAATATTACTCACTTTTTTACAATACGATTCTACCTACTAATTTATCAAGCATTATTAGTCTTCATCTTCTCTTATTTAGTTTCAAGATTTGAATCACATTATTCGAGTAGCCATTTCACTGGATCGTTTTGTGTGGCAGTGCTAGAACTCTGTCTGTTGTCGGAGTTGTTTTCGCGTCGTTTTTTTTTCGTATGACGTCAACAATATTTCTCGATTTTCGCGGTGTTTTGTAACAGAGGCTTCACTTGTTTAGGCATTTTCTCCTACGGTAATTTTTTCCCCTTGGTTATTCCTAGTGTTAAACGTTATTCTAGGGCCCTATTATAGGATTTGACTTGAAATTCCAGAATCTAAAATTGAGGCAAATTCCCCATTTTGACACCAACCGCGACCTTCTAGCGCGAGAAGACCTTTTTCTATGATTTTAAAAGTTTCTAATGTTTATGACGTCACGTGGGCTGGGGGTCTAAAAAGATCTACTCATCCAAAAAGTGAACGGCTAGTGTCTAAACTATCAGGATGAGGTCTACTTACGATTGAAAATTTCTGCTACCTATAAACTACAAGTTCGTAAGTTCGATTTGAGTAAAACAGTCTCAGCGTTTCGGGATAGGTACAAAAAAATGTAACTCGAAACATATAAACTGTATAAATTTGTAATGATTCAAAATTTTAATATTGAAAGTAGAAAAGTGAGATGATAAATTGAATAATGGAAAATTATATTGAACATAATAAGTTTTCAAAATGGTAAATGTAATAAGAAAATTATGTTAAGGGGGTCTCAGTCGGTCGCCGTTCGTTCGGTCAGTATTTCACGAAATAAAAGGCGCAAAAACTTAAAAAGTTGTACCTAAATTTGCATTTTTAAAGGATTTTAGAAATTCATTAGTGCATGGGCCTTGGGAATTGAAAACTCGAAAGATTGCCGCTGGAATTATCAAAATCGAACTATATGTTGTAGGTTGATCCGATCCGGAACAATACCTAGTTCGCGCCTAGGCGCTAGGGACAGGCTCTCCCCTCTACGTTTCACAGAACGATAAATTAGTTCGGCATCTTGTCCGGTTCGCACATTGTAAAAGCATAAACAACCTGTGTTTAATAAACGAGTACCTGAAATCCAAGTACATCACGTATTAATTAATGTTTCTCCTCATGAACTTGAACACAATAATGGCCAAAGAAATACGGCAAAAACCCGTTTATTCAGTAGTTTTTCCCATTGTTCGATTTTGATGATTCCGGCGACAATATTTCAGTTTTTCAGTTCCCTAGGGCCGTGCCCTAATGAATTTCTGAAAAAAATTAAATTAAGGTACAACATTTTAAGTTTTTGCCCCTTCAGTTTCGCGAAATACTAGGATTGAACGGCGACCGACTGAGACCCCCTTAATTTAAGAATTGATTTATTATATTATTTTATCCGAAATAATATTTTTTTACGTAATCGAGGATGTAATAACTTATGTTTGCCCGGGAGGGTGGAAGAGAGGGCCACTTGGTCCTAATCCCTCCCTGGTTTTGTAAATAAATTCGTTCAATCAATCAGTCAACCACCCGGGCCCTAACAGGAGGATCATTTATCTGGTCTACATTCGGGGTTACGGCCACACGACGGCGTGGCTCGAGCAAGTGGGCCCCGTGGGACTTGGAGCTGAACTCGAACCCCACGGGGAGGAGAAGCGTCGGCTGATGGCATAGCCAGAAGAGGCACAATCCTCCCTCCATCGTTCCTGGGATGAGGTGATTCAACCTCGTCCCTCACTCCAATGTCCGAGGTCGGATCTCGGACCCTGATACCAAGCAGCCAGATGGACGTGACGGCTGAGTGCTGATACAATGCTGTGATAAAAATATTTGTGTACAACACCATCGATTGTAGTGGTGAATTATTTTTTCCAATTATAAATTGTTAACGAAACAGTTTTTCTCAGTTTTCTCAAATCTAATAACTGAGATGAAATTTGTTATTTTACCAGTAGGTAGGGCTTTGAAAAACGAACCTGAATCAACAAAAACCTGAAAATTGTCAAAAATGTCAGTTTCGTCCTTTTGGCTCTAAGTGGATGCATCAGATTCGTCTTTTTGGCGCTGAGTCATCGATATTATAACTTAATCATTTCGATACCTTAAAGCACAAAGGAGCTATGTCCAGAAACGGAGTTTTGAGAAAAGCGCAAAAGAAATTATCACCAATGCACAATTCCTAACATAATGGCTTATCACACTAAACTCCTTAATTTCTTCAATACATTTTCAATCTATAATCGTCAAGAAGATCAATAATAGTTTCGTTGAATTGAGTTTTTCTGAACTTTAAAAAAAATAGAAAATGTGGAAGATGGATGGACATAGCCCCTTTGTGCTTTAAGGTAGGTATCGATTTATAAGTACGATGTTGATGTAAAAATGTCACTGGTGGTCTTATACTCATTGTATAATATACAAGGAATATTATTCCTCCACTCGATATTTTACATGACAGTTTCCTAATACAAGTGATTAGTAGGTACTATATTATCGTTGTTGTTTGTAGTTCGAGGATTCTCAATAAATTGGGCCTTTAACCGTATTTTTAATAATCAGATCGACCTCAAGAACTCGAGCCCATTGATAACTGCGTCCAGTTGCACGAACACCTCTTTGACCTAGTTCTCCTAGAGGATCCTAATATATGCAGATTTTCGCTGCTGGTTTGTATCCTCTTTGATTTATCGATCGTCGACTAAACTGTTACGTTTGAAATATGAGATGGTGCTTGATAGTTCGCTAGTTCTAATTAGTACATCAACACTGCAGGAATAAAATGGAATTTGATGTAAACTGATATACCAACGTAACAAGCATTACAATACATCATCTTCAATGTTATTTGAAAATCTGTATGTAATGTAAATAATTGGTGGCATTATAATTTTTTAACTTGGTTATTTTATACGTTACGTAGGTTAAAAAAAATTGATTAAAACTTGAGGAAAGAAAAAAGTTCTCAAAGGTAAAGAAATGTCATCATCGCGCCGCGTAGTTTAAGCGGCGGCTTTCAACCTTCTTGCAATACTTATACGAGTATGTCAGGCAGGTTAGTATTGCCAGATAGAAGGGACTTGAATAGCTGTTACACAGTCGTCAACTCTGAATAATTAACACCTACAACTCGACTATTTGATGGGTTTCTTTTAGAATATATAGGTAAAAAAGCAGCAAATTATTATACTACGGCGTATTTTTATATTTTTTCTACAATATAGGTAACTATTCTGCTTCGACCACTTAGCATTTTCTTTAGAACACGTTTACTTACCTCAATAATTCACCCATAATGGGGGGTACGCCTTGATTTTTTAAAGATTTTTAATCGAAAGTAGACCACATCCTGAGAATTTTGGCACCAACCGCGACCTTCTAGCGTGAGTAGATCTGTTTCTATGAATTTCCATTGTTTCGACCGTTTATTACAGGTTTGTTCCATGCGAGGCGATTTCGGGTGCAGTGCAGGTGCGAGTGCAGGTTCGGGTTCTTGTGAGTTCATTGAGGAGTGGGGAAAGGTGTAGAGCGGGTGCTGAAATTTCTCAGTTCGTGTACTCATCGCTTGGAACACGAAAAGTGGAACAAAAGTTGTTTTTTTCTCTTCCTACCCACATCTTCCTACGTTCATTTCAAGTATTAAGTCGGTAACCTTCATCTAATTTCTCCCTTAATGGAGAACAAAATACTGCCTAGACATATCCATGATCTATTGTTTTTCCCATTAAGGGAGAAATTTCGAATAATTGCCAGGTTTCCTTCTTTGAAACCAAACCCTGGCTACGAACTCTTTACTAGTGCTGGTGATGTGAGACCGCTCACATTCGACCCAGCGTGGTTAAATGCCTGGAAAATGACACTCCATATTATGGTACATACCTATCTTCGATTTTTTGGATCATTGCTTGGCAAATTTAGACGGGTTGTTTTGGACCGTATGGGCTAGCGAGTTTTACATGTTTTCGGGCATTTTTGAAATTTAAACCCAGGCAAATCTCTTTTAAATACCTAATTGTCTAAATTATTCACTTGATGAATAAAAAATACCTTAAATAATTCGCTAAAATGTACGTACTTGCTCAATTGGAAGCAAACGGCCCGGTATTTTTACACTAAAATGATCTATAAATTGGACATGGTCGTATAATAGTACTGTTTTCAAATAATCTTCATTTTTATTACAAATCCGGTCGTCGAACTCAACAGCAATTTCCTCTTCTGTCCTGAGGATTTGTTCCAGTGGAAGGCTATCCTCATCGAATAATAAAGAATAAATCAAATTATTCACATCCATTATTCTCGTTGAGAGTTCTACACTTTTGAAATAAAAAAAATTGGAGAGAAAAAATCAGAACAAAACGCTTGGAACGATCAAACAACAACGATTTAGAACGAATAACTTCAATTTTGCGCCAAAAACAAAAATGGACGTTTATTTTTGCACCCGAACCCAAAGCTGCACCTCCTTTTCAGATAGTGCGGAATTTTCGTGAACTCGGTGCAGAAATTTCATGAACCCATCGGGCTTGGAACACGGTTCAGTGTACAGTCCGAGTAGAAAGTAAAAGTTAGGTTCATGAACTCGACCGCTTGGAACACATTTCACCTGCCCCCATCCCTGCGCGTGGCCACTGCGCCGAACTGGTTCATGAGTTCAGCTCGCATGGAACAAACCTGTAAGGTCAAGCGCCCATCTCGCCTGCAGGTCGATTCTGTAACTCGCTATTTGGTTGACGTTATCGCGTCGGATTCGGTATCCCTCCCATGCAACGACAGGTCGATACCGACATTGGAATTCTGTAATCGGGCATAGCGAAGTTTGGTCGTTGCATTTCAAAATAACGACGTCGCTATGTGATCCGACAATATTTCGGTCTAGAGCGAGCGAAACGTAGCAACGCGTGATTTTTAGCCAATGGGAAGACGTATTGATAATAGTTTCCAATTGTTATCACGGGTAGAAGATCACTGCAGTTTGCAAAATGTCGGATTCATATTTTTTGCCGTGGTGAATATACAAAGGATTGACGCGTAAAAACGGAGTTTTTCTCGTGATTCGTGCTTCTGTATCATGGAATAATGATAAATGGAAAGAATTACTCTTCATAAATCGAATTCATCAGTCACGTTGGTATGAATTTCGTCCGTCCACGATGCTTCGAATAATCAACTGCCTGTCCATCTTACTACAAGGTAAGAATCATCTTGTTATTTATCGTTTATACATACTCACACATCCATACTTATTGGTACCTTCAACTACTTTGAGTGAGAATATCTGCCTAATTGTGTGCGGTATACATTATTGTTACAGATTCCGGGAAACAAGTACCTACCCCCTTCTAACGAACATTTCGGAGTTCTCGATGTCTTTTCGGAACAAAATAGATGTATTTCACTCTCAAGGGTAAAAAAAACACCTAATATCACTTCAAAATTTATGAATCGCTGTTTTACTCATGTAAAGTTTCATGTATGTTATAAGACTGAATGATTCAATCCATAGTAGTTAATCTCAAAACCTAAGGGCAGTTGTAAGGGCGGGGGGGGGGGAGGAGGTAAGAGACCCTCAAGAGGCTCGTAGGCAGGTCCGCTATGCAAATGATTAATTTTTCAATCAACTCTTATTTAACCATGATGTTCACAGCTCTTAATGATCTCATTCTTTTCTAAAACTTGAACACCAGTCTAAATTGATGAAAAAAGGGAAGAATGGTTGGTGCCACAGGGATAACAAAATTCTTTAAAATCAGGACTATTTCAAATGAATGAAAAACCAATAACCATAATATCGAAAATTTTCAAGCTAGGACTTTTAAAGATGTTTTTCCCCACTTTTCACCCTTAAGAAGTGACTGACATCAATCAAAACCTTTGGGACACAATTAGACCCCAAATGGATCTTAAATTGGATGGTATCTTAAATTTTATCAATATTGGTCGACGGGAACAAGGCAAATCTACGGGGTATGGTGGACGGATGGCAACATTTTATTCGATTTTTGGATTCTACATACTTACCTTGAAACATAACTATCAAATTTTGAGAAAGGGTTCTATATTTTTAACTGGCTCGATTCCAACGGTTCATTATTGAAAATAGAAACCAAAAATCCTTCCATAGTACACGAAGTTGAGAGACCTCCTTCTTCTTTGTTTTGAAGTCAGAACTTGAATCTGGAGGCGTAGGCGGTGTGAGCTGCTGCTTAGCAGCTCATTATTCCCCCTGTCAGGCCACAGAGGCCAGTAAGACCTGAAGACCGGAGCAGCAGAAGAAAAACCCTACAGCCACACTAACTGGGCGTGGCCTCACGAAAGTGCCCTCCCACCACCTTGGGCACAACATGATCAGATTGTCAAGCACCAGGAGGAAATCTCCTCCCCCCCCAGCCGAGCAAGAATACCAACCTTTTTCAGCTTGTTTGGTTGGCCAGACTGGGGAGGGAACATGAAAAGTGATTGTGAGGGCAGGAGGAAGTCAGTCCCTGAAGCCTAGCCTTGCCAGCTGTCTCGGAGCCTTCTTGTCTCTCATCCCCCAAAACTCTATATCGACCCTGTATCAATACTCCTCCTGCCTCCCAGTCAAGTATTTGAATAGGTTTTGACCAGTTAGTGGTACCATTCCAAGTGCTCTGATTCAAGTCCTGCCTCCCCTGCATCGCGAATGATGCCCAGTCCTGATCCGGCTACCCCCTCTGCATCTTCACCTCACCTCTCACAATAAAGAACTTGCCACGGTAACCCTTCAGGTGAATGAACTAAGTGTAACCTATCTATGTATTGGCCAATACTGCCGTGAGAAGGAAAAACAGCTTAAATAATAAAAACGCGAAATTGAAAAATTTGGTCAGAAAAGCTCAACTAGAAATTCTGTAGTTTAATGTGGAGGAAAAACAGCTTGCCTTTGATCGTTCAGAGGAAAAAGGGCTTATCTTTGACGGTTAGCACGCCTTGGCCTGGTCTTTCGTAATTTAATGTGGAGGAAAAACCACTTAACTATACATAAGCTGTTTTTCCTCCAAATCGTTCGACTAGATCTTTCATGCTGAGCCATTTTCCGCTTCAGCCAAGTGGTTTTTCCTCCTAATCCCCTCACTCCATTGGTATCATCAGATGTTTTCCCTGAATTTGAGAAGTTGTTTGAACAGCTGCTCGCTTCGCGTCTGTAGTACAGACTCTGTACACTCTACACTGCAGCCGCAGATCTGGTCAGTGCCTTTCAATGAAAGGCTTTCATGCGTTTTTCATGTCACAACGAGACGCTGAGGAAATATCATTATGGCTCGACAATTGCGGAGCTCAGAACAAAAATTGGACGTTGTTCAGCTACTTAGTTTTTATTGTGAATTCTACGTTAATTGGGGCAAAAACAATTTACATTAATTTCTTTGAACCTGGCCATACTTTCATGACAGCAGATAGTTTCCACCATCAAATTGAAGTCCAGCTAAAAGCTGCTGGCAAGGTTTATGACTTCAACGATTTCAAAACCTGCGTGAAAAAATCCTGTAACGGTCACGTAAACGTGAAGGAAATGAATGTAGATGATTTTAGCAAATGGGAGGATGGAAGTAGCAAGTACAAACTCAAAAAAATGGAAAACCGCCCTTATTTAGCGGAATTAGTGATACTTAAAGCAGAGAGAAGCAAATATTTCCTCTACTTTGCAAAACAGCACAACACTTCTGACTTCGAGGAACTTCATTTTCTGAAGAAAAGTATGGAAAAGGGGATCCAACTTCCTGAAACGAACACCACTGCTCGCGGAGTGCCTCCTGAAAAGAAAGCCGACATAATCGCCAAACTGGGAAGACTCATCCCTCCTAACAGACTTCCGTTTTGGGATAAATTGGCCAACGGACAAAAATTCCGCGGATTTGATCACAACTCAAGAAAATTAACACGCAGATATTGATTATAATATGGTACCCTACCTAATTAATTTAATATGTAATCATAAATTTGTGAAATCTTCATTTTTTTAGTCACTTATGTGTAGAAGAATAACCACTTGAGCTGGTTTTCCCTAACATTATAAGTGGTTTTCTCAAATATAATGTTCGTTTGATTTGTATAAGATGTGGAGGAAAAACAGCTCAAGTGGTTTTTCCTCCAAATCGCTGCCACAGTTTTGGTTATTAACTGGGAGAAAGAGCTTAACTATGAATAATCGAAGTAAAATCGATATTTCTTGTATTTAATCGATATCAGCACGATCGATAGGATGTAACCTAACAGACGATCGAAAATGTGGACTTATAACTATAAACTGGAGACGAATAATGGAGTGGTAAGCTCAAAATCCTTGAGGCATTTTTCGGGCGCCCAGAATTTCATGCATAAGCTGTTTTTCCTTCTCACGGCAGAATAATAGGTAGAGGGACTTGTGACTCAGTATAAGAAATCGAACCTAGAGAACTAGTCTTATTGATCGTAGAGAATCGCCTGGAACGTTGGAAACATACTAGTAAAACTTACCTTAAGTGTACTGTAATGCCTAGTCATATTGAGTCAACCATTTCTTGCAAATTGCCTCTCCTAGTATCGACCTTCAGGCAGTATTGGGTCGTGGACCCTAAACAGAGTCGTATTATAATAAAACACCATTTAATCTTACTTCTAATTTTCACTGACTCTACCCTGGTTCTGGTTCTGACTTGTGGTATCGGGTATCGAAACTAGGTAGTTAACATCACTTGCAACATTCAAAATAACTTCATGATTCTTTATTTAAAATCGATACTCCGTAACAATAACATTCAGGTAATAGTAACAAAAGGTAACAAAGGTACCTATCTACAAGTGTACCGCAGCCTCATCACCCAAACTACGTCGACCAAGGTACCACCGAAGTATAACAAAGCTAAGTATATTTCTTTACTAGCCTAAGTGTACCGGTATTGCAGTTAAACACTCTTCAAGTGAACACATTACATTTTCCCTGTTCCATAACGTTTTAACTTTCCCCTCCCAATCAGTTGAATACCTCGTCCCCCAAGGCTTACAGCGGACTTTCTGAACGCCATTAGTTTACCATTTTCAGATATTTAAACAACCAAACAACGAAGTTGGCCATCGTTTGCAACCCCACGGAGTACGGGATGACGAACTGAAACAAAGCATTGGAACGAATTAGTCAAAATACCCTTTCATATGAATAAGAAGGAATTCCAGGTAGTTTAAGCAGGTTTCAATGTTGAAAATGTGGGAGGTTTTGAGGTTGCTGAAAAAAGAGTTTGTTTAGTAAAACATAATTTACTACAATTTCGATTAGTTACTTAGTAATGAATAGTTCATTCATAAAATCAGTCTTTTCAAACAATTTTTTTAGCATGCCCCATTTTCAAAAATTAATAATGAAAATTATTAAAAATGAATGAAAAAATTGTGAACATATTGGATTTAATTTTACAAAAATTATTAATTTTGATTTCTTTGTACCGAAAAGAGAGAAGTTTTGAACCCATAAGTTCATTCAACATTTTTGGTTCCTTATCCAGGGGTGTGTTGGTCCAGGTATTTCTCTGGAACGGTTCCAACAGTTATGGTGTCAAAGATGTAACCGTTCCAAATTATTGGTACAGTTCCACGTCCGGTACTGCTTAGCGAACCATGCTGACCCTTCCCGGTCCTGAGCCGTTCCACGATGTGATATCTTTTTGGTTCGTGGAGTTAGTAAGGTTTTACATCTAACTGGACCGGTAGAGAAAGTACGGTTATATTTTCATTTACATACCTACTTCATGGATATTTTACATCAAAATTAGATCCGATAATTTTACAAAAAATAATTAATTTTGGTTTATTTGTACCGAAGAGAGAGTAGTTTTGAGCCCATAAGTTCATTAAACATTTTTGGTTCCTTATCCAGGGGTGTGTCCGTCCAGTTATTTCTCTGAAACAGTTCCAACGGTGACAAAGATGTAACCGTTCCAAATTACTGGTACAGTTCCACTACTGGTACTGCTTACTGAACCATGCTGACCAGTCCATAAGACCCCTTCCCGGTCCAGAGCCGTTCCACGATGTGATATCTTCTTGGTTCGTCGTGTCGGTAAGGTTGTACATCTAACTGGACCGGTAAGGGTTAGTACAGTTATATTTTCATTTACAAAATTCATGGATATTTTACCTATCTAGTTTCTTCAAGCTCAGTCCAACAAAGAAGCCAATTTTTCTCTGCTAAATTTACTTGTATTATAATTAACTGCGCTTACGGATAATAGTTGGTGAGTCCAGTGGCCCTGATACACAGCTGGAGAGTTGACATCGAAAGTTGCAGCGGCCGACGATGCAAAACTTTGAACGTCCAGGACTGCTCGACCAACCAGCGGAAGACTTTCTCCCCAATGTATGGAGGCTTCAACTCCTTTGAGGAGTTGCGTTTTGACGAAGAAGGGCTGCAGACATTTCACTTGGACGTTGGAATCAACGCCAAGCAGTTCTGCAGTGAGGCAGACGGAATAGTGCTCGATGAAAGCCTGGAAGAGAATTTCCGAGTACTTATTTTGAGAGAAAAATAAGCTCTGCAGAGCAGTATGGTAGGCTTCTGGGGCTGGCGAATGGAGCCATAGAGCGGTACACTTTGGAGTAGATGATTTGTTGGCAGGTCTCCACAGCAACACACACACAAATAAACAAGGACATACTCCACTCAAACTGACATGATATCATGCACCTACAGACACTAACAATCTCTCTTTCACAAACTGATGAAACATACGAATTTCTACATGTAACTAATCGTACCTACATGTTTACAGGGGGTCTCAGTCGGTCGCCGTTCGTTCCTCGTTCCGGTTGAATATGAAATTTCCAAGGCTTTTCGAAATTCATTAGTGCAGCAGTTTAGGGAATTGAAAAACTAAAAGATTGCCGCTGGAATCATCAAAATCAAACTATAATTGCCAGAGAAAAACGCTGCAAATTATTACACAATGGATTATTATTTTTCTGTACAGATCACCCAGTTTCGAAGAACGCTGCTCTTCCATTATCAGTACCAAGCATATCATCACCCAACCTTCACTATAAGCAGGGGCGTGGCGTCTATAAGGCCATTCTGGGTCTAGCCCCGGCAAAATTTACCTCTCTGTAAGCTAGATTTTCACCTCAAAGTTGAAAGAACTTGCTTCAAAAAGTGTTCCCCCTAAGTAAAAAAACCCAAGGAGAAAGTTTTTTTTCCTCAAAACTCACTGGAAAGCATGGATTTTTTACTAGTGTAAAATCATTTTACTCTGACATGTAATTATTATGTCAAATATCCATTTTGAAATTAAAAAAGACCATTCATTCAGCATGAATTAATGAGCAAATTTCCAAAGAAATCTTTCAGTTGAAGGTATGGTTAAGAAAAGGAACAATGGTGTTAAAATTTTTTTTGAAAGTTTTTTTTTTACACGGTTTTTGGTTTTTTCTATATTCAGTATAGCATACCAACGTGCTGTATGCACCGGGTATGCTTTGAAGATGTTAGGAATCCATATTCACCCAAATCCAAAATCCAAATCAGAAACACGAGTGTGAATCGCAAAAGAGGTCTAATCTCCGTTCAAATTTTAGTTGACCGAAATGCGATCGATGTTTTTCTTCATGTTGGTTGGTGGTGACAATGGCAAAGCCGTGTTCTTTGCAAACGGGTGATCTACATAGAAAAATAATGAACCTTTTTGTAATAATTTGTAGCGTTTTTCAATTCACTAGGCTGCTGCATTAATAAATTTGGAAAATCCTTTAAAATGTCGAATTTAGATACATTTTAAAGGTTTGAGCGCCTGTAATTTAGAGAAATGCTGACCTGGAACAAAGAACGAACGGCGACCGACTGAGACCCCATACCAGACTGTGTCTTACAAAACACTACAAACTCATAACTAACCTCATTGCCTCATTCACACACTTCCCCCTTTCTCGTGTTCGGACTGACTTGACATCCTCCATGTCATGAATCCCGTCATGAACGTCAAAACCACCACCCCAAGAGCGGAGTACGTCCACTTCACTGAAGCTGATTAAGTAAACCCAATCAACTCTAAGCCTGAAAAGCAGTCTCAAAACGCAGCCTATGCCTATATACCGATGAACGAATCAGCACAAGAGCAACAACAACCACTGCCAAGAGAAAACTGACGACACTCACTAAAATATGACCGATTCCCACAAACCAACTTGTTGTCATCATCATAGTATGATGATGACAATAAGTTGGTTTGTGGGAATCGGTATATAGGCACTGGTGTTGAATGGGTTAATTATGAGTTTTATTAACCCAAATTGGACCGTGGTGTCACTTGTGTCACGGGAAACATCTCAGTAATTCATCAGCTGTCCCAAGGTGTCGCCAGATTAATTAAAATTAATGGCCAGAGCTAAATTTTTTGAACCACATCTTGCAAGTTATTACGTAAAAGTCAAAAAATGATATGACAAACATTTTGAAAATCTGTTCATTGAAAATGTTTGTCATAACTATTTTGAGACTTCCAATAGCCTACAAAAAATTCTGCTGTCTATTAAATTTAAAATTGCAATTTAATTTATTATTCAATTATTGTTACTCCAGTGACTCTTTCGGACAGTTGTGGAGTTCCTGAGATGTTTTCGGATAGTAGGGATACCTTGGTCCAATTAGGGTTAATGTCTCCAAACATTTTCATACCTCCTGTCACTTTAAAATCATCCAAAATTTGGATTTTATTAATATTTAATATTAATAAAAGGTAAGATAATAATTGAGTGATATGTGTGAACGTCTCTCACTTTCGTACTGCCGTACATGGTGAAATATGGCATAGGTATCTTGGCTGACAAAGAGCTCACGTTGACGATTAGACCTTTATTCCTGAGAACCATCCGTTTTAAAACGATTTCCGTCATCATCACCATAGAAGTCAAATTCACATTCAAAATCTTGTTCAGGTATTTCCGGTCAGCTTCAGCCAAAGGTAGTGGGCTACTCTGCACCATTCCTACGTTGTTTACTGAAAATATAAATCAGCAATGTGAAATTAATCATCATGTTGCAGGGTTGACCAAGTTGTATAAAGGCTGGCAGGGGTTGGGCAATGTGAGGCCCACCAAGGGGTGAAGTGTAATGACACAACATTGATAATAAGGTACTTATCGGTTGCCAATACGAAATCAACTCAACAATCAGCTATCAATTAAAGAGGTGTCATAATACTCACTAAGAATTCCGATATCGTTAAGCTGAGAGAGCTCTTCTTCGATCTGAACGTAAATCTCGTTAGAAGAAAAGTCGATGTCCATATATTTAACTTCAACGTCATATTGACTCCCTGAACAACCAAAATACGTAAATTTGTGACAAGAATTTTTTATGTATATAAAAATATATTATTTATAAGAAACCCAGGATACGTCATTATATGGTACATGTGTAAATTATTCAAAATAATTTCTTAATGGTTGTTGATTTTCTTACTAATAGTTTCCACTATTCCATTCTCAAAATTACTGATGATGCATATATTCATCCCTCGTTTGGCCAATTGCAAAGCGTATTGCTTCCCGATGCCATCTGAACCACCAGTGATAACTGCAACACAGGAACAAATATCACCTCTTGTTACGTAGAAAGGGTATTCATAATTGAAAAGAACCGATTTCCATCGTAAAAAAAAATAGTTCGAATTATGTATTTAAATGAAGTGGACTGTATAACTTAAAGAAACAATAAATTAATAATTGTAAAGTCCTAAGGAGCTCCTTCACAAGTGAGTAAAATCCCTAGGGTGCCGTTTCTGATATTTGCCGTTACTAAATTAAATTATGAACAAATTAGAAAGACCT
Source organism: Apolygus lucorum (assembly GCA_009739505.2). NCBI lineage: Eukaryota > Metazoa > Arthropoda > Insecta > Hemiptera > Miridae > Apolygus > Apolygus lucorum. The sequence continues at coordinate 17,363,310 of CM019172.2, read as the reverse complement.
GACCAGATCGTGAAGGGATGGGAAGTCCAGGGAAAATCGACAAGAAGAGACGAGAGGGGAGTAGCCAAGAGTAGAGCGAATAGCGTAGAGTTGAGTAGAGTAGAATAGAGTAGAATCGAGTAGAGTAGAAGAGTCCAGTAGAAGAGAAGAGGGGCAACCAATGCCTGCAGATCAGCTGCTGCAAACATAGGGATAAAATCATTAAAATTTTGATCTCCAGTTGGACATGACGCAGAAGCCAGAAGTCGCTGGATACTTACTTCATCCTCTGGATAAGGGTAGTATAAGTAGAAACTTCGTCGAGGAAGACTCCAGCCGGATATGGTACTTTTAGGGAAAGTAGGGAAATGTAGCAAATAGATTAAGATCGGAGGTCTGACTAGTCGCAGGACACAACGAGAGCTTGGTGAAGACGGAAGGATTGAACGACGTAGAGGGGAGAAGGTACAGGTGGACACAATAGAGAAGAGTTGGGATCAGGGAGCGTTAAGGGGTTCAGAAAAGTAAACAAACGGCTTGTGGAGCGGCAACATTCCGCCCACCAAATTTGGGTAAATTCAAATTTCTAGGGACTGACATCGTAGGGTTGTAGAGAGAGAGGTAGGAGAGGAACAAGCTGAACTAAGAGGCGTCTGAAGGAAGAGTTCGCAGTCTTAACAGTGGCTACTCTGGCTACACCATCCTTCCCAGGATGAAGAGCTGTGACTCGGCCTAAAGGCCACTGCGTTACTGGACAATTGTCTTTCAGGAGGACCAATGTTCCCTCTTGAATTTCAGTCGTCTTGCCTTTAGTCCACTTGGTCTTCTGCTGGAGAGTAGACAGATATTCCTTCCTCCATCGCTGCCATAGATGTTGAATCTTCTGCTTCACTAATTGCCAGCGTGATAACCGATTCTCGCGTAGATCTAGGAGAGATGGTTCAGGATAAGACATTATATTGGTACCTATTAAAAAATGTGAAGGAGACAAGAAGTCTATTTCTTCTGGACTTGCAGATAGCGGACATAAGGGTCGGGAATTTAGAATAGCTTCAGTCGACTTGAATACTGTGTAAAATATCTCGATCCGTTCTCAACTGAGGAGTAAACGAAATTTTCTTCATTTTGGTGCTGCCACGTGGAGGCAGATTTCACAACTAAACTCGGGACATTTAGCCTTAAGGGGTTCAGAAAAGTAAACAAACGGCTTGTGGAGCGGCAACACCTCTGTTTATATAAATTAAACTCTGTAAAGGAAAAATACGAGTGCAATTCAAGAGATCAATAATTTTTTCATCGAATTTTGTCATTATTAAACTCGAATTAAAAAATGTATATAACTCAATACATTCTAAATTGAATTCAAAATTTACCAATTAGTTTTACTTTCCTAGAATTCTTCAATAATAAGCGGACGAAAACTGTGGTCGTGTCTTCTCCCACAGACATTCTCTTGTGGCATCAAATTACGCCAGTTAAAAATTTATTTAAATTATTAACTCGTTACGTATTCACTTCTTGCTAGAGGAATCGACCAAGAAACAAAATTTTTTAACACCCCCTCAAAATTTGTTAGTTTACGTTTCTAGGTACGTAGAATCCAAAATTCGAATACAAATTTGGCCGTCCGTCCGCCGTCCGCGGCACTTTCCCCACTTAGCATTTGGTATGTAGGCTCCATTTGGGGTCTAGTTGTGTCCCGAAGATTTTGGTTGATGTAGGTCACTTCTAAGTGTTGAAAAATAAGGTTTGAAATTTTGAAAACTCCCAAATTCAAAAAATTTCGATATAAAGGTATTGTATTTCCATCAATTTAAGATAGTATAGAATTTTTAGAATTTTTTGAGACCACGCGGAGCCCTGTAGGACATTTTATTGTTTTTTGAAAATTCGCTAATTAGGATGTACGCTAACATTGCACGGGCTATGTTCTCAAAATGTTCGGAGTCCACATTCTCGTTCTACTCGTCTCTGTAAACTCATAGAGTACCCACACGGCTATTGTTTTTTTTTCGATTTTCCGTATACCATACCAACATACTGTATGCACTGGGTATGTTTTTAAGATGTTAGGAGTTCACCCCTATTTATTATGTACAAAGAACAACTAGACCTCCAATTGAGCCCACATACAAAATTTCATCAAAATCGGTCAATCCTAAGTGAGGAAAGTGCCCAGGACGGCTAAATTTGTATTCGATTTTTGGATTCTACGAATACCTTGAAACATAAACCAACAAATTTTGAGGGGGGTGAAAACAAATATTTCCTTGGTCGATTCCATAGGTTCATTATTGAAAATAATAAACCAATAGGCTTGACTCTCCAGAACAATCAAGCGAGGAACCCAAACCAGGCTTCTCATGGGGCTGACTCCAGAAAGAGAATTTCTTTCTGGAGTCAGCCCCATGAGAATCCGTATCTGATACGGATTACTCTCTATGGAATCATTTAAGCAACCAAAAGAGCACATACCACCGATCAAAAACAAGATGAAGAATGTGCGAAAAGCCCACAGGAAAAACGCTGCAAATTATTACACAATGGTTTATTATTTTTCTATATAGATCACTCGTCTACAAAATGACCAACCATCCAATATGAAGGAAAAAAAAAAACTCAAAAAAAAATTCAAAAAAAATCAAAATCACCAAATATCGATTACATTTCGATCAGCTCTAATTTGAACGGAGATTAGGCCTCTTTTGCGATTCACACTCGTGTTTTGATTTATATATATATATTTCAAAATAAACACTTAAATTTTCGTAGGAAGCGAACGGTTTGTCCTACAGAGCTCCGCGTGGTCTCAAACAATTCTAAAAATTCTATAGAATCTTAAATTGAAGGAAAAACAATACCTTTATATCGAAATTTTTTGAGTTAGGGCGTTTTCAAAATTTCAAAATTGATTTTGGAACCCTTAGAAGTGACCTACCTCAACCAAAAGCTTCGGGGCACAACTAGACCCCAAATGGAGCCTACATACCAAATTTCATCAAAATCGGTCAATGCTAAGTGGCAAAAGTGCCGCGTACGGCGTTCGGCGGACGGACGGCCAAATTTTTATTCGATTTTTGGATTCTACGTACCTTGAAACGTAAACCATCAAATTTTGAGGGGGTGTTAAAATTTTTTTTTCTTGGTCGATTCCAAAGGTTCATTATTGAAAATAATAAACCAAAAGCTACCGTTCCTCAGACTATTGCTTCTAACGCCCTTCCAATGATGGTGCCTATAAGTAATAATAAGCCTCCAGTTACCAATGTACATTCTGAGCAACCTCCATTTGCCATCCAACCACCTGACACCTCAGCAGAGGAACCCTCGTCGGAACTCCGAAGAACACCTCAGCAAATGCGGAAATCCTTCCAACCAGGAAATCAGAGCGTGAACGCCACCCTCCAGCATGGCTCCGTGATTATGTGCAGTAATCCGTACTCTTGTTTTATAATATAAAACATATTATGCAATACTATTTCATCATTATTATTCTCTCATTATAATGTTTTTACTGAGGGGGGGGGGGGGACGTAGTGGCTCCAAGGCAAGGAATTCGGCGCAAGAACCACCACCCGGTAGATTTTCAATTTTCAGATTTGAGTAGTCATTCATTCATGTTTAATACGGTCATCTTCCATTCAAATGACACCCCCCCAAAGAAAATCTACAGTAACTCTATTGTTACGGATGAAGAAAAATTCAAATTGCTTGCTAATTTTGATGATAAGTTACCACAGGAAGGATAGAGTGGGGCCTAATAAGTGATCATTAGAGTCTGCTGAAATTGGTCGAAGAGTGAGCACGTGAACAAGCTGCCGCCATGTCACAATTAACCTACCACTCGACAGTATGAAGGTTGAGGAAATTAAATAAATTATCTTTTAAACGTTGTCTACTTTTCACTTTTTTTAACTCAATAAATGCCCTGTAATTGTTTTTTTTCGGTTTTCAGTACTAAGGTGCGTCGGGGGAAGGTGGCGGAGTACGATTTGCATAGTTCAACATTGGTAGACGCTGAGAAACTCATTTTGGTTTTTATTTTCAATAATGAACCTTTGGAATCGACCAAGAAAAAATATTTTTCAACCCCTCAAAATTTGATGGTTTACGTTTCAAGGTACGTAGAATCCAAAAATCGAATAAAAATTTGGCCGTCCGTCCGCCGTACGCCATACGCGACACTTTTGCCACTTAGCATTGACCGATTTTGATGAAATTTGGTATGTAGGCTCCATTTGGGGTCTAGTTGTGCCCCGAAGATTTTGGTTGATGTAGGTCACTTCTAAGGGTTGAAAAATAAATTTTGAAATTTTGAAAACGCCCTAACTCAAAAAATTTTGTTATAAAGGTATCGTTTTTCCTTCAATTTAAGATTCTATAGAATTTAAAATTTTTTTGAGACCATGCGGAGCCCAGTAGGACAAACCGTTCGCTCCCTACGAGAATTTAAAAGTTGGTCCTACGATAAATCAAAAACACGAGTGTGAATCGCAAAAGAGGCCTGATCACCGTTCAAATTTTAGCTGACCGAAATGCGATGGAAGTTTTTCTTCATGTTGGTGGCTTTGCAGACGAGTGATCTATATAGAAAAATAATAAACCATTGTGTAATAATTTGCAGCGTTTTTTCCTTCTTTCATTACACCCCTCGGACTATCCTCTAACCAGTTTTGAAGTTATTTTAAGGTTTTTTTTTTTAATAGTAATAGTGGGTTTCTCGAGCAATACTTTAATTTTTGTCCGTACTCCTTGTACTAATAGCGCTATCTAGCGATGTTCTATCGAGATGAGAGGTTCAGAGAACCCACAGTAGGGCCAATGGTTCAACTAGATAGAGAAACAATAAAAGTTAGTCAACAGTGAACGCGTTTATTATTAACAACTACTCCCGATTCCCGGTAAATAGTACATGGTGTCAGAAGTTTTAGTTTGTTTTAAAGTGGCCAATCTTAATTACAGTGATAGTGAAGAGAGTGTAGAAGGAGTTTTGCAGAGGAGCACGTTTGAAAAAGGTTTGTGAATAAAAAAAATCTTTGTGCTATCTCTAAGCAAACGACGAACTCGATCGATTCAGTCATCCGACATGGACACTGATACGCCGACAGGTTCACTTTTTAAGATGTCACCCATAAAATTTGACCATACAATCGCTGTCAAATGGCCTAAATGGAAAACAACATTCGATCTAAATATGGAAGCGACGGGAAAAAAGACCTCGAAGGACGTTAAAGAACCGCAAAAGATCGCCATTCTTCTCACACACATGGGAGAAGAGGCAATCGATATTTATAAAACCTTCGAGGACCCAAAGTCGACCTTAGATCAGGTATTGGAACACTTCGATAAATATTGTGTCCCCGAAGTGAACCTTGCTGTCGAAAGTCATAAATTCCTCAAGATAACGCAAGGCCCGAACAAGACGTTTGAACAATACCTGACTGAGCTCAAAATACAAGCAGCTCAATGCAGTTTCGTTTGCGAGGGTGAAGCTTGTAATATACGATGCTATGCGGATCGAATGATAATAGACCACATTATCTGCAATATAAACGATCCAGAGGTTCAACAAACTCTCCTAAGAGAGACTAAAAAGTTGACTCTCACTGAAGTTGAACAAACCTGTAGATCAGCAGAAATGGTAAAATTGGGAAAGAAGGAGATGGAAAATCCTGTAGAAAATACGGAAGTAAACGAGATGCGCTAAAATAAAAAAGGTCGCTCTTTTCCTAAAAGTAAAAACCGGAAGAAAAATGAGACAGACGAAGACAGTAAACCTTACGAGTGCAAAAAGTGCGGAACTTGTAATTTTGATGACTTTGGGATTAAGTTAATTTATGACTTGATTCTTGAACGACCAAGTTCCGATTTGAATTTTACAATTGTTAAAAAAATTAAAGTTTTCTAAGAGGTAATTAGGATGAATTACTTACCAGAGCTTCTGTCATTATTAGACTGCTGAGAGTGAAGATGGCTTTACTAATTCGGGTGGTTGCGTGTGACCATGGGTTTAAGGTTACTGATTTGCTACTATATGATATTATGCGAAATAAATGTTACTAGTAAATTGATTACTGTTTATATGAATTATCCTAACACCTTCGAAGATGAGTTGAAAACTATAATTGGATGAGGCTAGGGGTCTTGAGGTAGAGGGTTATCTTGGGCTACGTGCTCAGAGGATAAAGAGATTCTACCTGAAAGACACCTAGGGTTGCTGCCACCACCTGGGTCGAGTATTGACCTCAGGAAATACCCAAAGTTCACTAAATGCAATATACCTGATGTCCGTTTGAGTTGGAAAGGAAATACCTTCTGAAATGAGGAACACAAGTTGAAAAACACGTAGGGTTTTTATTCATGAAATTTATAAGGTTATCACCGTGAAGCGGATTTTAGGGGCTCGGAAGGAACCTCCTCAAATAAGAAAATATACTTGATTGAAATTTATATGTCACACTTGACTCTAAGAAATGGTGCACAAAACTTGCAATAAATTGGCTTCTTAAGTACTTAAATTGACTTAGAGCTTTTGACTGGAAAATTATGATTAATACAAAATATAAATATATGACTTTACTTTTCCTTACTCTATTCGTATTGACGAATTTACTTATTTCACAAATTGCGTTATACTTAATTTACTTTTACTTTATTCTTCGTTTCTACTACTAATACAACTTCTCTTTTCTTTACTTTCACAATTTCTCTTTACTTTATTGTTACAGGGCGTTATTGGTTACAGGGGGGTTTGTTGCCAGATTTGAATGAGTGTAGCGCTTACGTGGTGTAGAGAGAATGGGCTCACCCTTGGCCGAGCTTGGATCCTGTAGCGAATCTCCGTAGCTGGTATCTTGCATCCAGACCTCTTCTTCGTAATGCTGTAGGGGGGGTTGCCTGGGATCGAAGCAGATTTGCCCCGGTCCGGGTTCGTTCGGCGTACCGGTCGATTGGCGAAATGGAGAGTTGGCGGCAGAACTGTAAGACTCGCGCCGTGGCTACTCGAGATCTTACAAGGACTGACTGGCGGATTCGATGAACGGCTATTTGGAAATGTCCCGTGGGTTTCACTTCACTTGCACAAATTCTCAGTTCGTTCAACGACACTACGTTAGGGGGGATGAGACTTGAAGTTGGGTTCTATGCTTAGAGACGCGTGGCTTCAGACTGAGGCGCGAGGGAGGGGGCAGCCCCTTTTATCCCCTCGGCCATCTTGCCCTTGGGTGTTGGTAGGTCCCGATGAGGGCGCTCTCGGTGTCTCTGGCGGCTGATGGCGGACAATGCTGGGTTAGGTTGAGATTTGGCGGACAGCGATGCGGAGTCAAGTGTTGCTGGTATGGATGTAGAATGAAGGAACAACGTTATAGGAATGGACGGAATTTTTGAGTCCATTACACCCCCCTCTCCCTTCTCGGCCGATGTCCTCATCGGCTACTTTTCTTGGGTAACCGATGGGATGGGTAGCTTGGTATCAGGAGCGGTCGTCAGCAGAGCCACTTCGTAGCGCCATCTCCGACATCCGGTACATTTTGGCGGCCGCGTCTCCTCGTGCTCCTTGCGAAGGCACGGTTGCGGATATGATGGATGATCGGTGGCGTACTTGCTGCATGATGCGACTAGCCGGTTCCAGAAGCTTTTGCAGGAGGAGCACCGGAATTTCAGAAATTCCTTTGGAATGCGGTCGCATACCGGACAGGGTGCTGGCTCCGGCGTGGTCTGCTCCGTGCGGACTGGGGTGATGGGTGAGAACATCGGTGAAGGTTCCTCTTTCTCGGCTCACTTGGCCGACGGCTGCTTGGCACCCTTAGCTTTGGTCTCATTCTCGGAATCGGAGGATGAGGAGGACGCGGAAGATAATCGACGAGGTCGACGTTTTGGCGTTGAGGAGGGGCCCTCTCCTATCGCAGACTCCCACGCGTTCTCCAGGGATGCAGAGGACTGGTTCAGAGCGTTGCTACTCTGAATCGCCATGACTCTTTGCTCCAGCCCACGCAATTCACAGCGCAGCTCCTCCACAGGATTGGGCGTCCCAGCCGAGGCGAGGTTTGCTGCGCCGGAGCGGACTGCCTTGCTCATATTGTGGGACAGGTTGGCAATACATGTCATCACTTCCTTTCGTTGCTCCGGCATTCGGTCGAACGTTTCCAGCCAGGGTTTGAGCTGTGCGATACAACCCACGGTGCTCTCTACCCACTCGTCACTTCCTACCTCTACGTTGGCTGCTGGCTCCATTCGGGGTTTGGGGAACGCCATACTATCTGAAACAAAAGAGTTCAGCCTTCTTACTTACTACTCGGCTCGCATCTTTCTCACTCCACCGTCCGCCTACCCGCACGCGTTTGTATACTTTTCCGCGATTTTCCTAGGTGTTCAGAATCTTACAGGTCTCAAACTCTTCCCCCATTCTATTCTGGATGGATCAATCGCTTCTACCCGTTATTCGACGTTGGGACTCAGGTTTTGGGCAAGTGAAAGAAAAAAAAAGGACGCTACGTAAGTATGAAATTTTGATTTGACATGTGACAATACTACAATATGAACAAATGAATAATAACCCTTCGTATTTTATATCAAAGTTTTTTTTTTTTTTTTTTTTTTTTTTTTTTTTGTAATAATAATAATAAATTCTTTAAATTTTCATTCCAGGTCATCCAGCCTCTTCTTCAGGACCAATGTCGACGATGGAGACTCTGCCGGTATGTAGGTGTTTGTAATTTATGTCCTTGCGAGGTCGGAAGTTATACGGAGCTGTCCTGGCACCAGCAGGAGTCGTGGGCAATGCGTTCTCCGTTGGGGTGGGTTCCGGTGATGACGTACTCGGCTGCTGCAGTCGCTCGATATCCGGTGTCACACAAGTGGTCTCTATGAGTTCTGGCTCGTTTTCGTCGTCGGACTCCAGCCAGGAATCAAGGTCGGCTTGAGAGGGTCCGGGCGACGTAGCTGGTGCGGGGGCCTCGCGCGAGTGCGGCTCCTCCCGCGTTATGGCTTCGTCCGGTATCCTCTCAACGAAGGCCGGCTTTATTCGACTACGATGGTATTCGGTCTCTCTCCAAGGGGCATCTTCCACTTTATGTCTTACGTCTTGGGGGTTTCTACCCTGCTTGACGAGTTCCGGTTTCGGGTTCCCTGAGGATTTCGCAACTCCTTTTGTCAGTACGTCCCGTATTTGTTCCTTAACGGTACAGAGATACGGTTGTAAGGTGTTTCGTACGGAATGGAATTTACGGTGGGTTGTTCCGGTTTTTCCCCCCTCAGTTTCCTGCGGTGTCCCCATTGGGCCGTCCTCCTTCTTTGGTACCTCAAACGGAGGTAGGCTTTGTAGCTGACGTTTTTCCGTTTCCTTCTGGTCCTCGCTCCCGAGATGGTTCGAATTTTGTCTAATTAATGCAACTGCATTGTCGCGTGAGAACTGTTCGTTCCCGGTCTCCGTAGGAATTTCCTTTAGGTGTTGCACCTGTTCTGGCCTAGTGACTGCTTCCGTTGTCGCTCGGTTGACAGTTGGTCGAAGTTTCTTTGGTGTCGGTTCACACGGGTCATACAGCTGGGGGTTAGGGTTGGTTGATGGTCGTCTTTTTGCGGATGGACTCGCGGGGCAAGGTGATCGTGAAGGTTCAACCTTCTTTGATTTTATCTTCAGATGGCGAAGATGTGTCAACCTCTTGGGACTCTCCCAAACGGCGCCAAGAATCATTTGTCCGCCGGTCTCGTTGTTGATCATCGTGACAAGCCCGGTATCTGCACGTATTCCAATGGGAAATTTCCCTAGTAGATCTAGGCCCATCAGGTCCAGGTGTGAATCCGGCCTCTTGAAAACGTAGAACCGATGTGACGTTCGCTTGTCGCCGATGCGTACGGGCAGTTCCTGCGTCCCTAACAGGGGTAGTCTCTGACCGTCTGCTCCCCAAAGTTCTGTGGACGTGGATTTGACGGGAACTCCTGGTACTGGGTGTGACAACGCGGAGACGGCGGCGCCGGTATCCAAGATCACGTCGCGGTTATATTTACCCAAACCAATTTTCATCCTAATCATCGGGCGAGTAGTGCAGTTTATGGTAGCTTGGAAGGCTACTATTTCATCCCCACGAATTTCCTCCTCTGGAAGGTCCTCCGGTGGTAGGGTTACTACCGCGGCTGTGGGACTGGTGACACCTCCGCGAGGTTGTGACACCGGCAACATTTTCTTCTTCCGCAGGCACTCACTTTCCAGGTGCTCTCGAGCTCCGCAAAAATCGCAGAAAATAGCACTCTGTATGCCGTGCGGACAGTTCACGGGAAAATGGCCGTAGTCCCCGCAGTATAGACATGGGTATCGAGGGTTCGGTGAGGGTTGCTTCCAACTAGGTCTGCTCTGCCCGGTATGAGGCGGTGTTGTCATTTGACTCCTATTGGGTCCTTGTGGTATTGCTTTCTGAGGGCATTTTCCGGCGAAATGTCCAACTTCTCCGCAGGTGTAGCATTTCAGGGAATCCTTGTTCATTACTCCCGCTATGTCCCATTTGAAGTCGGTCGCTCTCTCGCTTTGGGTGGTGTCGTCGAGATCTTCTGCCCGCTTTACCGCTTCTTCCAAGGTGTCCGGTAGGTTACTCTGGAGGAAAGGACTAATTTCCTTGTTGATTCCTCGGACGAAGGCCCGAAGGGTTTTCGTCTTCACCCACTCTTTTCGTTGTGCGGCGGTAAGGTCTATCTCGCTGCGGACCGCGGTCTTTGCGGTGGCGATGAGCTTTTCCGCGAATCGTCGTATGCTCTCTTCAGGTTGTCGTTTAGTGGTCCATAGGCGTATCATGGCTTTTTCAGGGTCTTCGCTTTCGTACCACTGCAGAATGGCGTCCCGGAGGTTGTTGTAAGGTTGGGCTCCTAGTTCTTCTTGTAGGAATCGCTTCGCTCCTCCTCGGAGTCGAGTACGGAGGAATCTGATCCTCTGCTCCTGGTCCAGATCGTGAGTGGCTTGTTCTACTTCGGCGAAAAACGAAGCGGCCGAAATGGAATCGGGTTCGTCCGGATTCCATGGTTCTATTTCCAAGAACAAGGATCGTGGTAGGTCTCGTGGTTGTTGATTCAGACCTTGAGCTGGGGTTTGTGCGGTTCGGAAGAATTCTCCCATCCTTTGCATGGCCTCCGTCATGGCATCAGCCAATTCTATGGTTGCTTCCTTCTTGTCAGAGTTCATGATTTTTGTTATAGGGTTTTGTCACAATAAAAAGATTTATAAGAAAAGGCCCGGGCAAAATTAGAAAAATAATTCACTTCACTTTCCCGCAACACTGAGTCGGTAGTCGAGGGGGTCGGCGAATCTGATCCAATCCTTCTACCCAAAGAAGCTTTTCCCTAATGATGTTAAAAGACTGAAAATAGTGAGACGCTATTATTAAAGGAACTATTAAAATTTTAAATTGTTCAAAAAGGTTGTTTGTTTAGTTCCCACGTGGGGTTCGAATCGTGACTAGGTTCGACCCACGTACTGGTTTGAAACTGAATTTGAATCGAACCGTGAGGCGGTTCGTTCTGTCTGCTGAACGAAAAGAAATCTAAGGGTTCGGGTTGCGAACCGGTATGAACTTGGTTCGGTACGAACAATGACTCGGTTCGGAGTTGGGTCGGACTACGGTTTGGTCCGAACAAGGGTGTGGTTTTCAAACACGTGGTGGTTCGAACGGTTTGCGACACGATGGTTCTCAAACACGTGGTGGTTCGAACGGTTTGCGACACGATGGTTCTCAAACACGTGGTGGTTCGAACGGTTTGCGATACGGTGGTTCTCAAACACGTGGTGGTTCGAACGGTTTGCGACACGATGGTTCTCAAACACGTGGTGGTTCGAACGGAATATTTGTACGAAACGAATAGGCGGATTGTGGAGTGGTATAAGTTGACAGCATGCACAATACAAAGTAGTACGAATTGCGTACTGAATTGAACTCTCTGCGCTCCTCTCACTTTCCGGCTGAATCTTTTGTTTGTACAAAATATGTGTGGTGTACTGAAAGTGTGACAAATACTTTAAAAATAGTATCAAATTCAAAATATATGCGAAATTACTGGTATTACTTATTTTAAAGTTCCAAATTTCAGTGGCTCAATCACCTTTCGAACTCAGGACTGGTATATGCTTTTCTTTGTGGGTTCTGAAAATCGTAATTTTCGTTGATCCTACCGCTGGTCACCAATTGTAATTTTGATGACTTTGGGATTAAGTTAATTTATGACTTGATTCTTGAACGACCAAGTTCCGATTTGAATTTTACAATTGTTAAAAAAATTAAAGTTTTCTAAGAGGTAATTAGGATGAATTACTTACCAGAGCTTCTGTCATTATTAGACTGCTGAGAGTGAAGATGGCTTTACTAATTCGGGTGGTTGCGTGTGACCATGGGTTTAAGGTTACTGATTTGCTACTATATGATATTATGCGAAATAAATGTTACTAGTAAATTGATTACTGTTTATATGAATTATCCTAACACCTTCGAAGATGAGTTGAAAACTATAATTGGATGAGGCTAGGGGTCTTGAGGTAGAGGGTTATCTTGGGCTACGTGCTCAGAGGATAAAGAGATTCTACCTGAAAGACACCTAGGGTTGCTGCCACCACCTGGGTCGAGTATTGACCTCAGGAAATACCCAAAGTTCACTAAATGCAATATACCTGATGTCCGTTTGAGTTGGAAAGGAAATACCTTCTGAAATGAGGAACACAAGTTGAAAAACACGTAGGGTTTTTATTCATGAAATTTATAAGGTTATCACCGTGAAGCGGATTTTAGGGGCTCGGAAGGAACCTCCTCAAATAAGAAAATATACTTGATTGAAATTTATATGTCACACTTGACTCTAAGAAATGGTGCACAAAACTTGCAATAAATTGGCTTCTTAAGTACTTAAATTGACTTAGAGCTTTTGACTGGAAAATTATGATTAATACAAAATATAAATATATGACTTTACTTTTCCTTACTCTATTCGTATTGACGAATTTACTTATTTCACAAATTGCGTTATACTTAATTTACTTTTACTTTATTCTTCGTTTCTACTACTAATACAACTTCTCTTTTCTTTACTTTCACAATTTCTCTTTACTTTATTGTTACAGGGCGTTATTGGTTACAGGGGGGTTTGTTGCCAGATTTGAATGAGTGTAGCGCTTACGTGGTGTAGAGAGAATGGGCTCACCCTTGGCCGAGCTTGGATCCTGTAGCGAATCTCCGTAGCTGGTATCTTGCATCCAGACCTCTTCTTCGTAATGCTGTAGGGGGGGTTGCCTGGGATCGAAGCAGATTTGCCCCGGTCCGGGTTCGTTCGGCGTACCGGTCGATTGGCGAAATGGAGAGTTGGCGGCAGAACTGTAAGACTCGCGCCGTGGCTACTCGAGATCTTACAAGGACTGACTGGCGGATTCGATGAACGGCTATTTGGAAATGTCCCGTGGGTTTCACTTCACTTGCACAAATTCTCAGTTCGTTCAACGACACTACGTTAGGGGGGATGAGACTTGAAGTTGGGTTCTATGCTTAGAGACGCGTGGCTTCAGACTGAGGCGCGAGGGAGGGGGCAGCCCCTTTTATCCCCTCGGCCATCTTGCCCTTGGGTGTTGGTAGGTCCCGATGAGGGCGCTCTCGGTGTCTCTGGCGGCTGATGGCGGACAATGCTGGGTTAGGTTGAGATTTGGCGGACAGCGATGCGGAGTCAAGTGTTGCTGGTATGGATGTAGAATGAAGGAACAACGTTATAGGAATGGACGGAATTTTTGAGTCCATTACACCCTCAGCACAAAAGACGTGAATGCCCAGCATATGGCGAGCAATGCAGTGTATGCAAGGGTTGGAATCATTGGAAGGTAGGCTGTTTTCAGAGAAATAAGAAATATAATTTCAAAAGAGGTAACCGAAAAATTAATGAAATAAGAAACACAAATAACGCGTCAGATTCAGAATCCTCTGATGTGTTTGACTGTGACAGTGTTTCCGTCAGTGCGGTTGACAAGCATAAGATAAAAACATCACAAAATGTTTGGAGGGAAATAATAAAAGTTGAAGGAATTCCAATAAATTTTAAACTTGACACAGCCGCGGAAATAAACGTAATGCCCCGTAAGTACCTTCATAAAATTAAGAAAAAACCAGCGATCGAGAATACAAGAATAAAGATACGATCGTATGGAGGTTACATAACGGAGGCGAAGGGGGAGGTGTCCCTGGAATGCACGTACAACCAAAAAAGTGCGAAATTAAAATTCCTAGTCGTGGAAAAAGACCATGAATCGCCAATTTTGGGTGCAGAGTCGTGCGAAAGGTTCAACCTAATAAAAAGATTATATCAACTGACAAAAAACTCTCTGGAAGGAAAACAGAAAAAGAAGGATTCTTGGCCTAGGGAGCTAGACCCGAAAATGGACGAAAAAAGAGAAAATTTTGTTAAACAAAATATAGATGTCTTTACGGGAATTGGAAAGCTACCGGTGAAAATAAAACTTACCTTACGGGAAGATGCGGTTCCCGTCGTACGTTCAGCACGGCGTCTACCTGAAGTTTTGAAGGATAAACTGAAAAAGGAATTGGACCGTCTCGAGAATCTCGGTATCATAAAGAAAATAGACACCCCTACAGATTGGGTTCACGACATAGTTTTGATTGAAAAACCAGATAAATCGGTAAGACTATGTTCAAACCCTATCCCATTGAATAAGTACATCAAGAGAGAACATTTTTATATACCGACTCAAGAAGAACTCACCACCAACCTGGGAGGAAAACAATACTACAGCGTAGTCGATTATAAAGAAGGGTTTCATCAATTTCCGCTGGAAGAAGAATCGACGAAACTTTGCACGATGAATACATGCTTTGGACGATATTGTTACCTTAGGACCCCATATGGCTTAAGTTGTATTCCGGAAATCTTTCACCGAGAAAATTCGAAAATCTATGGTGATGTTCAAGGGGTGCAGGTCATGTACGATGATATCGTTGTCACAGGTTCTACTGAAGAAGAACACGACAAAAACATGGAAATTGTTATGAGAAAAGCGCGAGAAAATAACATAAAATTTAATCCTAAAAAACTTCAATATAAATTAAAGGAGGTAAAATACCTGGGACTCATTTTCTCAAGCCAAGGAATCCGCCCAGACGAAACCAGAGTCAGAGCCATAACAGAAATTGAAACACCCAAATCTGTGAAAGAAATTCAACGATTTTTGGGTGCAGTGAATTTCATAAATAAATTCATCCTCTCATATTCAAAAGTAATAGCTCCGCTACGACTCCTACTCAAGAAGAGCACACCTTGGACATGGACATACCGGCAACAGGAAGCTTTTGAAAATCTCAAGAAGCTCGTCACAGACGCCCCGACGTTGAAGATTTTCAATCCTAATGAGCCAATAGAGATCCAGTGTGACGCGAGTAAGGATGGACTAGGATGCTGCTTACTTCAACAGGGACAACCAGTTGCATTCGCATCGAGAAGCCTCACGCCAGCACAAATTAATTATTCCCAGATAGAGAAGGAAATGAGCAGTTTATGTATGTCTCTATCTCGTTTTCACCAGTATGTTTATGGTCACAATGACGTCACCATTTATACAGATCACAAACCGCTATTGAGGATAGTTGAAAAAGATATTTATAAAAATACAGCGCGACTCCAGAGAATGCAGCTAAATGTCATCAAATACAGGTTTACTTTAAAATACCTGAGTGGTGACAAAATGTTTGTCGCTGATATGCTTTCAAGAGCAGCACTAAAGGAAACAGGGCAAGAAGTGGACATGACTCCAATAGTTCACAGCCTGGAAGAGTACCTACCTGTATCAGAGGGGGAGATCAAGAAGCTTCAAGAAGAGACAGCTAAAGACGTCAGCTTGAAAATGATCCTTGCTCAGGTACACGAAGGCTGGAAAGGAGTAAACCGCAAATTTCTTTCTGTCGAACAAAAAATTTTATTCGACCTTAGAGACAATTTGCTCGTAAAAGAAGGAATCATTTTCTTCAACGACAAGATAGTGGTGCCAGCAGCTCTACGTCAAGAAATGATGAGTCACATTCACTCACAGGCGCATTTAGGCATCAATAAAACCGTCGCCAGAATGCGTTCAATCATGTATTGGCCAAGAATGGCAAGTGAAGTGGCTGAATGGATTGCGAGGTGCGAAATCTGCCAAACTTTTCAAAATAAACAGCAAAAGGAGCCATTAATCTCGACAGAAGTGCCAAATTTACCATTTCAAAATCAATCAATCAATTTTTTTATTGTAAAGACCAGAAGGTGATACAATCGTCAAAAATATTACCTATTACTAAAGTAGAGAACAATAAATAATAACAATAACTCTGTAACTCTTCTAGTTGCCAAAAATTTCATCTATAGTAATTATACAGGGTGTCTACACTTTCGATGGGCATAACTTCAGGGTTCGATTTTACAAGGTATTTCCAACAAAAAATGTCTCCTAGCAATTTTCTTTTAACCCACTCAAAATTCCTTTTTTTTCACTTTAAAGTTTTTCTTCGCGTTTTCGACCTTACGGCACTGATATGGTCATAACTCCCTTATTTCTCCTGAAAATTCGATTCTGACTACACCGTTAGAAAGAGCGTTAAATTCCCAAGCTACCTAGTGCAAAATCAAAATATTTCAGCAATAAAATAATTTCAAGAAATCAAGTCAAAAAGCCAACTTTAAAAAATTTTTGAAACTTGACTTTTTTCGACCAAAGTTTTCACTGTGAATCCCTGCCCATTTCGGTGGGCGCTCTTCGGAGAAAACATGCTCAAATTGTCAGCTTTTCAACGGTCTATCAATTTTTCTTTTTAACATTCAAATTGGAAGAGTAAATCAAGTTTGAATGTCAGAAAACGTGTGTTTTACAAGCAAATCCAGTGTTTCAAGCGGTTTATGGTCCCCCTCGACCCCGAAATGGCTTGAAGATTTTGGTATCATTTCCCATGTAATTTTTTACGCTGAATCCAATGGTGATATTTCCGAATGGTTCCGACTGCTAGAAAGTGGATTTTTAAAAGAAAACCTTCGTTTTTGCGTACATAAAATACGCATTATTCGTAAATGTGGTAGTGAGCATGAAGTAACACCTTTGAACTCAACAAAAACTTCAATCAGCTAGAAATTCGGTGTTTTTGTTGAGTTCAAAGGTGTTACTTCATGTTCACTACCAAATTTACGAATAATGCGTATTTTATGTACGAAAAACGAAGGTTTTCTTTAAAAAATCCACTTTCTAGCAGTCGGAACCATTCGGAAGTATCACCATTGGATTCAGCGTAAAAAATTACATGGGAAATGATACCAAAATCTTCAAGCCATCTTGGGGTCGAGGGAGACCATAAACCGCTTGAAACACTGGATTTGCTTGTAAAACACACGTTTTTTGACATTCAAACTTCATTTACTCTTTCTTTTTGAATGTTGAACAGAAAAATTGATAGACCGTTGAAAAGCTGACAATTTGAGCATGTTTTCTCCGAAGAGCGCCCATCGAAATGGGCGGGGATTTAGAGTAAAAACTTTGGTCGAAGAAAGTCAAGTTTCGAAAATTTTTTAAAGTTGGCTTTTTGACTTGATTTTTTGAAACTATTTTATTGCTGAAATATTTTGATTTTGCACTAGGTAGCTTGGGAATTTAACGCTCTTTCTAACGGTGTAGTCACATTTGAATTTTCAGGAGAAATAAGGGAGTTATGACCATATCAGTGCCGTAAGGTCGAAAACGCGAAGAAAAACTTTAAAGTGGAAAAAAAGGAATTTTGAGTGGGTTAAAAGAAAATTGCTAGGAGACATTTTTTGTTGGAAATACCTTGTAGAATCGAACCCTGAAGTTATGCCCATCGAAAGTGTAGACACCCTGTATAATATAGTACCAACAGTAAAACATAACAGTATAAAATTAAATTGAAATTACAATAATATAAATAACGATGTAACAATATAAAAAGATAATAAAAATATATATAAATACAATTTTGATAATAAATAATAATAAAGATAAAAATTAAAACATAGAATTTTACTGGATTGAAGGTACTATATCAGGAACATAAGATTTATCACCAAATTACATTGTAAAATTCAGAGGGAGAATACAGCTCTTTGTCGATTAGATGAAATTTGACTCTTTTACTTAATTGTTTGGTTGGCAAGTTACGAAGAGATTCTGGTAGGGCGTTGAAAAATCGCACACCACTCTGGATCGGATCACATTTTATGCTTGTTGTCAGGCGAACAGCTGGAGGGCGCAAATCATTGCGGTGCCTAGTGTAATGGCCATGTACATCGGAACCTCTTTTGATATCATTCACATTGTCACTAACCAACAAGATGCAGCTAAAAACATAGAGGCCTGGCACAGTCAAACATTGTGCTTTTCTAAAAAAACCCTCTACAGCTTTCACCATACCCCAACCCAAACAATGTCCTAATAGCTGATTTCTGCTGTCTGAAAATAACTGTCCAATTGGCGGAGTTACCCCACAGCGCGATCATATAAGCAGCTCGACTCATAAATAGAGCAAAAAATACGGAGCGCAGAACAGGGAAGGACACTGCTGTGGCTAGGCGCCTGAGAGCAAAATTACTCGTAGCCAATTGTGATCTCAACTCGTTGATATGGACATTCCAAGAGAGCCGATTGTCGATCTTGAGTCCCAGGAAATTAGCAGAAGAGTCGAGATGACCATTTAACCGGAACCGAAGGTCCTGCGTCTTTTCGATATTGAGCCTCAGTCGGTTTGCAGTACACCATTCAGTGATCAGCGCGTCACAGGAGTTGAGCCGGTCATCTAGAGATTCAGATTTCGTTCGAGTGGTCAAAACTGTTGTATCGTCTGCATATAGAAATATCTCACTCTCAAGATCATCAAACTGATAGGCCAAGTCATTTGCGTATAAAAGAAAAAGGGTTGGACCGAGAATTGAACCCTGCTTCACTCCGCTAGGCATCGGTACCGCCGTTGAAACTGATCCATTGTATGATACTGTCTGACTCCACCCTCTCAAGACACCGTCGAAGAAAGACAATGCCGTTTGACCAAATCCATAATGTGAGAGCTTCACCAATAACTGGTCGTGGGGTACAACATCAAAGGCCTTCGTCAGATCGTACAAACGAATGGCCACTGGATCCCTCTTTTCTAAAATTGCACACACCTTAGTGACCAGAGAATACGCCGCTCTCGATGTACTATATCCTTGTCGGAAACCGAATTGCTGGGAATGCAGAATAGAGGTCTCATTCAAAAAGTCTCTAATCTGTACGAGAACCAAGTGCTCAATCACCTTCACGAATAATGGGAGCTTCGTTATTGGGCGATAATCCTCAAAATGTGAACACTTTCCCTTTTTTGGAATTGGTGTAACTGAGGCAAACTTCAAGCACTCCGGAAAAACTCCCTTGTCAAAACACATATTAATTAGGTGAGTCAATGGTTCTGACAAAAGGGTTGCTGTGCACTTGATTACTTGTGTCGTGATCCCAAAGACATCCTCTGCTGTTGTATTTTTCAGACTACACATTACAGCAAAAGGTAGGAATGGACATAGGAGAATATCGAGGCTTCACATTTCTTGAAGACTATTTTTCCAGGTGGATGGAAATTCTCGAACTGAAAACCAAATCTGCCAAAGAGATCGTTGAAAATCTCAAAACGGTTTTCTGCACGCACGGGATACCCAAAGTTATAAGGTGCGACAACAATCCGTTCAAAAGCCAGGAAATGAAGCAGTTCGCGAAAGAGTGGAGTTTCAAACTCATAACTTCCAGTCCGCACTACCCAAAATCCAATGGGTTGTCAGAGAGAGGTGTCGGGATTGCAAAGAGAATGATCAAAAAGTGTGGGCAATCAAAAAATGGTCTAAAAAAGGCATTACTCGAATACCGGGTCACCCCAATAACTGGTCTTGAATATTCACCCAGTGAGATGTTGATGGGAAGGATCCTCCGAACAACAGCACCAGCTACCTCTGAAGTGCTCAAACCCAAATTGTGTCACACTCCTGAGCTGAGAAAACAAATGAGGTCGGGTAAGGAGAAGCAAAAAGAAAAGCACGATGTACAAGCCCGTTCCAAACCAGACTTTACACCAGACCAGTTGGTTTACATGAGGTGGAAAGATCAGTGGAAAAAAGCAGTGATCTCTGAAAAACTTCCCGAACCAAGGTCTTATGTGGTTGATGTCGAAGGGAAGTCATACCGTCGAAATTCGGCTTTCCTTAGACCCCGAAAGTCAATTGAAGATCACAAGCAACCCCGCAACTCCGTTTCTACGGATACTACACCAGATCCAGGACCAGGAACAGTATCCCCAGCCAAGGAACAGCCACGTCGTTCTGGCAGAGAAACGAAACCGCAAATCAGATTTACACCTACATAAAACTAAAATTAATACCATTAGGAGACTTGAGTTATTTTGAAGACTAGAATTTCTTGAATTACTTAGATCTAATATGGATTGAACGGAAGTTCTATTGAAGATATTTCTTATTTACAGTAACTGTTTACTTATATACACTTATTTACAGTAACAACTGTTGTTACAAATTGGAATCGGAATTAAATTTATTTTAAGAATGCAATTTTTAACTTGAAGGAAAGGTGTACTAATAGCGCTATCGAGATGAGAGGTTCAGAGAACCCAAAGTCGGGCCGATGGTTCAACTAGATAGAGAAACAATAAAAGTTAGTCAACAGTGAACGCGTTTATTATTAACAACTACTCCCGATTCCCGGTAAATAGTACACTCCTCACTTACCCTACCTAAATGGGGTAAGTGTAGAACATCCCTTCATTTCTCATGTCGTTAGAGTTAGATGCGAAGGGGGAAGTGTGTAGAAAAGCTCGTTTCAGGCATTATTTTGCCTTTTGCAAAGTTGAAATCGGACAGAAATTGATGAAGTTACACAGTTTTGAAAACTTAAAAACGTGGTATAGAGAAACACTCAAAAATCTTGCAAAATTCAAAATTTTGAATGTTTATTAATTATTTTTAAAATTACTATAAGTCATTAGTGTTATGAATAAGAACGTTTTTTTTTAACAGTCTTATACTAAAAATGGTTATAATAACATTGTAAGTTTGCATAAAACTTCGACATGAAAAAAGTCTGCCAAGTGGGTGTGGCACATAGCTTCCTCTATCCATAACCCGATTGTATAGATGATCCGATGCATAGTAGTTGATCTCAAAACATCAATCTCTTAGTACCTTCCACTACCCTCATAGAGGACCATCTACACGCTAATCTGAACAAACCTGACAAAATTTCGTCGAAATCGGATGGAAAAAACGTCTGCCAAGTGGGTGAGGCACATAGCTTCCTCGTATCCATAAACCGATTATATAGATTGTGAGCCTCCGCTCACTGTGGGTACCCTTCCAGTGAAGAGGCTGGGTTAATTCATTAACCTCCTTCCGACCCAAAGCTGGCATAGTCACCCGCGACCAGCATTGCTCAGTTTCGGGTCCGTGGTCAGCTCAGAGGTGACGTCACCCCCCCTCAACTTGAAGACGCCGCCTCCAGCCAGAGCGTCCCTCCCTCGGCGGAGGGAGCCAATCAGGAGTCTCCACCTGGCAGTTGCCCGTCTGTCGAGGGAGCGGAGGTGGAACATCCCGAACAAAACCAGCGAGCCGCCCCCTCCACAGGCAGACCCCCTCAGATATTCAGTAAGAGTCACCGTGAGCCCTGCTGCCCGTGAACTTGAGCCTGCTAGAGTCATTTCCTCCAAGCTATCTTCGCCGACACCTTTCTGTACGACCCCTGGCTATCAGAATCGCTGTCCCATATTTCTGCATCGAATTGCCTGGTTGCACAGATCCCTTGGAATCAACCGGACGTCCGACGCCACAACCACCACAATCGCCACATCACGCTTGGAAGGTTACCTACGGGCCCCAACACGTGTGAGTGAAAATAACTTACCTTTTATCCATTGGCCAATGATAAATAGGAACTGTGTAGAAGTAATAGAAAAACAGTTGAACATTTTCGTAAAGAGTAAAACTAAAAACTTAAAGCTAGAAACTTACCTGGAACTTAAAGCTAACCTGTACTTACCTTGGTTGATGATCTGGAACTTGAAACTGAAATACGCTTGAACCTGAAACATAAATTGATTGGAGTTGAATGATACATTTATCAATTGAATAATTATTATACTCAACTTTCTATGTATAAATACTGAATATTTCATCTGTGCCATACTTACGTTTGTTTCGCCCATCAGGCCTCTTTTCAGCACAAATTGCATGTGCCTAGTCAGAAGTCGTTCTCGTTCATATTCTAATAAAACTGTACTAATTACTGTTACCTTGCAGTTGCTCTTTTGAGTTCTACCTGGTCCCTCAGTGTGTCACACGGAGCTGGTGCATCGTCACACTCCGCCACATCTTCCGAGATTCCCTTCAGGAATTCCATTCCCTCGGCCCTTACGGCAGGATTCACATTCGGTGTTCCCCTTTTTCTTCCTAGGATGCCCTTCAGGCCAAACATTTCAGCTTTTCTTCGTCACGAGATTTCCGGCTGGCCGCTTCACCGCCTCGCCACAGGTAAATACCACACGCTACCCTTGTAACTGTAAAATTTCACTTTGTTTCGATATTTGTCTGTTTTCCCCCTTCCACCTGAGCTCGCCACGTTAGGTCTTGCATCAATCGGGGGACTTGGGATCGGCACGTGGCGTCACAACCTCGGGCCGCTACCAATTTCACCGCCAAACAAGACCTCAACCCGGTCGAACGATCTCCCGTTTACGACTGGTGTGACGGTCGTCACAACCGCCACGAGTAAGCGGGACGCTACCTCTGTGGTCACCACACAAGCCGCCGCAAGTAGCAAGCCTACAAATTTGGTGGCAGCGGAGTGGATCCCGGTGTGAGTAAGCCTCACACGAACCCACTCAAACTCATAGGCTGTTCGACACGAGCTCAGTTCTAAATTTAGAGTCCATCGAAACAACCCAAAAACACACTGAGACAGGTAGAAACAAAAATAGGTAGGCTGTACATCCATTTATTATACAGGAAAAGTGACATTAGAAGCAGCCTTCCGCACGAAACGACGCAAGAAGACGTCTCTTCTCGTAGTTGTATTTTTCTCGACTTAGACTGAATCACGCCGACAGACTTCTTTGTGCCTAGGTGGTAGTTAGCACAAATCGCACCATGTTTCTCAATAACCCGACACCTAGCGAAAGGGGGACCGAAACCCAATCGTCCTCTGGCACTGAAGCTGTAGAAACTATGACCCAGACAATGAAGGAGATGAACATTCTCCTTCAGCGCTACAATAACGTAACACATGAAGTAGATAGGGAGGATATACCGCGCTCGGTATTCCTCGAAGTAGAGTCGTGGGACCCAGATGCGACCGGTGCACTAAGTGTTGTGTCATTTTTTGCGAATTTTGATATGGTGACTACGGGTTTGACCTCGCGACAACGATACCGTTTACTCCGCACAAAAGCACGGGGGACCGCAAAGCAGTTCCTCATTGATTGGGACGATACACTCAACGTGGACAATGTCTACGAGATCGTCCGTGACAACATGTTAAAGTGGTTCCAAAAAGAAAATCCACAACATGCCGCCGCACTCCTATGGACCGTCAAACGGAATGCCACTGAAACGCTCCGTCAATTTGCCGACCGAGTCCCCAGCCTAGCCCGGTGCGCCGTAATGGAGGAGGGAAGACTACTCCGACGTCACGAACGCAACGACTGGGTGGAAAGAAAAACCCTGAGCGCCTTCATCCGCGGTGTCAGCAAAAATATGAGTGCACTGTTGATCACAAATCGCCCCCGATCGATCTAGGATGCGTTGAGCAAGCGGAGGAACTCGAGGAAACCCTAGACGACACAATCGACACGGACGAACGTTGGGATTTGGCGGCCATTACAAATGACCGTAGATGCTACAATTGCGGGAGCCCCGAGCATTTTGCCGCCCGATGCCCGCAAAAAGATGAGCCCCTACAATGTCACAATCGACACACGGAAGAAAACCGCCGCCGGGACAGATCCAACGAACGCCAAAATGACGAAAAACCGACCCCGCGTTATCCTTGTATGTTTTGCGCAGACAAAACACACTTCCCCGTGAATTGCCCATTTAGCCCGAACAAGACCATCTTTTGTGACTTCTGTGGCGTCCGTGAGCATCTCGAGGAGGACTGTTACAAGAAGAAGCGTCTTCTTCCGGTGTCACAACCTGTCATGGCGCCGACACATTCAATGGAGGTCGCCCGTTACAAAAAACCAATAGAGGAGGCGCACGTTCCCGCCGTTGAGGCCCCGATGTCGCGAACCATGAAAATCACCGTGGGACTGGGCCCGGAGGAATGAGAAATGATTGTGGACACCGGAGCTACGCTCTCGGTACTTTCGACCCCAGTGAAAGGAGTCCAACTACTACAACTACTACCGCGCTGTCGACCTAGTGGACGGGCTCCCATTTATTTCCCATTATATTTCTTGAAATTTTTTTCGACAGCACGGCGCGGCGCGGCGTGACGCGAAAAAAAATTTCTAGAAATATAATGGGAAATGAATGGCAGCCCGTCCACTAGGTCGACAGCGCGGCGCGGCGCGGCGCGGGTCGAAACTTTTTCGCAATCTGTCGCTCTCCAGACTTCTGGAGCGCGGCGTCGCGCCGCGCTGTCGACCTAGTGGACGGAGGGCGAAGCGAAAAATTGTCGACCTCGGTCATTTTCGTCAGTGTTCGGCTTTCGTATACGAGGCTTAATCATGTGTGAAGCTTGAAAAACTTCCCCCTCGACATTCTAAAATACTTTATAAACTTTTGCTCGTCTCTTAGCAAATCTTGGAACAGGTGATTGTGCTCCCCCAGGTCCATTCTCTTTATTGGATGGACCTAAACTCTTCTCCTTTTCCCACCGATTTGGTCCTCTTCTTCTGCTTCCAAAGCTGCAACTAAAATGAACATTTCTTCTCCGTCGTCCGATGAAGACATAATATCTATGCCCCACATTTTCCTAAGAAGGCACCTTCTCAGGCGTGGCGAAATGGCGGGTCGAAAAATTTTATCCGCTCCAGTGGACGGAGCACAAGAATTTCGCGTCGCGTCGCGCCGCGCTGTCGACCTAGTGGACGGCCAGCTTTAAATTCCATGAAGTACAGGAATGAATTGACGGAGCAATTTAATTTTTGAGTTTTAATTTTGGCTTTTCACTAGCATTCGATAGAAAACTTGGAAGAAGTATATTCTGTGATAAACTGGTTATAGTGTTGAAAATTTAAATTTAGATAGTTACCCTTTTGATGGGATTTCTTTTTATTGTTTGTTGTTAAAGTTAGTTGTTAAAATCACAAAAAAAAGAGTACTTGATGTAATTAATGTTGAATAAAGTTAATATCAAATATGGATGGGAATGTAAAGCATGAAGTTGTAATTATCAAATATGAAATTGAAATTAGAAAATTTAGTAATTTGTGTAATTATTATATTGGAAAAATGTTTTTTGAAGTACTTATTAGGTACTTTGGTTACGGGATAAAACGCTGCAAATTATTACACAATGGTTTATTATTTTTCTATAGATCACTCGTCTGCAAAGCCACCAACCATCCAACTTGAAGAAAAACATCGATCGTGTTTTGGTCAGCTAAAATTTGAACGGAGATTAGGCCTCTATTGCGATTCACACTCGTGTTTCTGATTTATCGTGCGTAAAACACTTAAATTCTCGTAGCGAGCGAACGGCTTGTCCTACAGAGCTCCGCGTGGTCTCAAAAAATTCTATAGAATCCTAAATTGAAGGAAAAACAATACCTTTATATCAAAATTTTTAGAGTTAGGGCGTTTTAAAAATTTCAAAATTGATTTTGGAACCCTTAGAAGTGACCTACATCAACCAAAATCATCGGGGCACAACTAGACCCCAAATGAAGCCTACATACCAAATTTCATCAAAATCGGTCAATGGTAAGTGGCAAAAGTGCCGCGTACGGCGGACGGCGGACGGACGGCCAAATTTTGATTCGATTTTTGGATTCTACGTACCTTGAAACGTAAACCATCAAATTTTGAGGGGGTGTTAAAAAATTTTTTTTCCTGGTCGATTCCAAAGGTTCATTATTGAAAATAATAAACCAAAAGAAAACCGCGAACCCCGGCATATTCATAGCTTTATAGCTCAAGCCGTAAAATGTTTGTTGTTTTTTTATTAGGTTGTTTTGTTTTATTTAAATAAAGCATTTGAAAAATCAATCACAAATCCAAAAGTCGAATTTAGAAAAATACTTTCTGAGGTCTGGTTGCGCCCCGAAGTTCTTCTCTATTCCTATAAATGTCATCAAAACCATACCTCGATTTTGGGTAGTAATGCCGGAATCAAGGATTTTCCATAGACAGACAGACACGGAAGTGGCTCTAAAACCTCAAGAAACTACTTATGAAAATTTCGATTCTTCAGGATCCGAAAGTGTTTGATATACCACACAAATACACACATTTATGTTCACGATAGTTTCATGATCTGATTTTGATGAAATTTTCGGTCATCACGTTTATCAGTCCCTAGCACCAATACTGTGCTATTGTTCATAAAATAATTAACGTGATTTTTTATTGATTTGCTTTGCCGGACGGCGTAACTTACCGGCCCATTTTCCATACTTCGACAAGTAGTCTATGCGTCTGCCGAATCTCGGAAACACGTAGAGGTTTAAAATGACGGATAATTCGTGCAGAAGTAGGATGGCGAAGACGGTCGACGAGACGGCGCCGACGAAGTAAAAAACGCCGTCGGTCCACGACGGCTGCAGTAAATGGTGCTGACTGACGTCCATGATACAAGCTTCTCTGCAACGGTGGAGATCGACTGCCCGACCTGAGAGATACAGGAAGGCCGGCGAACGGCGATGCAAAGGGAAGGGGTCTAAGTGGAGCTTTCAGGCTTCACTTAGTAA
This sequence comes from Apolygus lucorum, assembly GCA_009739505.2. Classification (NCBI taxonomy): domain Eukaryota; kingdom Metazoa; phylum Arthropoda; class Insecta; order Hemiptera; family Miridae; genus Apolygus; species Apolygus lucorum. The sequence goes on along the minus strand of CM019172.2, from coordinate 17,336,398 downwards.
AAAAACTTTTTAACAAAAAAACGGACCGCCCTCAAAACTGATGATGGCATTGTAATAGTCAGATTTTCCTACGTGGCCGATGGATTGGAATTTTATGAAAATCTAACGATTACTTGTCCTTGCGCTTTATGACTAGGATAGTTGGATCCACTTACCGTGGTGAAGATCTATGGTTCTCGTCGACTGGGTGTAGCGTCGGAGTCGTTGACTAGGTGTTCCTTGGAATCACCGAAAAATGGTCTCCCGTTTCACCTAGACCCTCGTGAGGTAAGTATATTCCCCTTAGTTTGTGAATTATTGAACCTAGTTATTGCTTTCTTTCAATGTTAACTATCTATCTTTTGTTTCAGGTACTCTTCAAGAATTGGACTTCTTCAGGTAAGTAGAATATCCCTAGGATAACCCCTGATGGATCTACGCAGTTCAGCAAGACTCGAATAAGGTAAGTTGATTCTATTTCCCTAGTTATATCTGCCTTTGTTTTACCAAGCACCAGGAAATTGATCAGGTAAGTCAGAACATAAACTACAAGGTTTAAATTTACCGAACGAGAATTGTCTATTTTTAGTGTAGACAGAATGGTAAAGTATTTTCAAACAAAATGTGTACTTCGTACAATAAAAATTCTTAATAAACGTCAAAATGAGTACGTTATTTCTACTCCTAAGAGATCTGTGAAAATATTGAAAGAATGAGGGAATAAGATACCCTTTATTGCCGAGGGCCCAGATGGGGTACCCCCAAACGATGGCGTCAATAGAGAAAATATATGTTTGTAGCTTTCACAACTATTAATACTAGAAAAAGGAACAATACCTAGGAGGAGTTTCTATGTACAATGCGATTTTACTAAAGAAGAAATAAAAGATTTACAATCTTTTTACCGGTATAGACGGGGTAGAAGCGTGGCGTCGTATGGTGGTCCGTTGGAATGCAGAGGTCCTCGAGTCCTTCGTTCCAAGCTCAACTGGTAGGGCGTATCGTGATCCAGATGCCTTGGTATAACGGGGTCGAGTTGCCAAAATGTTCAATGTTCGTATAAAGGTGGGCTCTAATGTTCTTCAACAAAGTTCTCTATCACTATACTATCACTTGTTCTCGATCACTGCTCCGGATCACACAGCTTCGGATCACAGTATCATGGGTGTGGGCTCTAAATTTGCAAAGGGTTGTTGTGAGGCGCTCGATCAAGACACGACTGACGCCGTGGGGTGGCGTCGCAACGGTCGTTCGCCCCTCCCCATCTTCTCCCCACTCCATCAGTGCCTCTTCCCCCCTCTGTCCGGTGCTGCCACCTACCCGGCCCCTGGTCGCATCTTCCTCCATGCTCTGCGGGTTGTATGGAAGCCCCTTTTTCGGCTTATCGGCCGATGTGTCGGATTCGTCAGCTGATTTATCCATGGAGTGGGTGGATGCTGTAAGATCCGCTGACCTGAGTGGCGGCCCATTACACTCTTCCCTTCCGTGGAGGCCGATGCCCTCATCGGCTTTTCTTCTGCCTTCGGTGGTAACGGGTGGCAACGGCAATGGCACATCTGGGCGAGACTCCGGCAACGCCCTCTCGCATCTCCACCTCTCACACCTGGTACAATCCGTGGGTCTCATCCTCTCGTGTTCCCCGAGCTCGCCAGGCATTGGATGATCAGGATGACCCATCTGGTGCTTCTTGCATCTTGCCACCAGTCGGTTCCAGTTGCAGATAGAGCAGGCACACAACTCCAATTCTGGTACGGACCCCCGAAGTGTCGGCGGCGGCGTCGGCGAGAGCGGCGGGTATGGTGGGACCGCCCTCTCAGGGTACTGTTCAGCTTGATCCGCCGGCTCGTCTCCTATTTCGTGTGCCGACTCCGGTGGTTCTGGCGTGGAAGTCACAGGTCGTATTTGCATTTCTGATTGGCGTGAAGTGTCTGGTTCACATGGCTCCCCATGATCACTGTCCGTCTCGGAATGATCCTGCCGCGCCCGAGTCTGGTATCGCAACGTCGCCACGTCCCTGGTTAGTGCCCGGTTAATCTGATCCATTCTGGAAATGTTGGTGCGTAAGCCCTCCGCTAGCTGTGCCATGCATCCAGTGATGATAGCCAATTGTTCCGGCATCTCCTCGAACAAGTCCGCTGTGCCCCCTATAATGGCTATTGTTTCCAACGTTCGCCCCCGTTGTTCCTCCGCGCTCGTCGCTACCCCTATGGCGTTTCCTACTTGCTGTGGTGAGGCCATGGCAATCCAACTCCTACTACTCCTCCTGCAACAAAAAATATGGCCGTGGTCACCACTTGGTTTACCACTCGTGGACTATTTCTTTCCCTCTACCCTCTCTCTCTCTCTCTTGCTTTCAGGTTGTTCCAGGCTCCCCTCCCCGTTTCTTTCCTCAGAATGTCCATTTAGGAAATGGACTCTGTGAGCTAGAGACGGCCAATCACACCCAGACAACCCCGTCCCCCTCCTAGCCCGATCCGGTTAAGTCTCCCCGGGGCTCCCATCTCACTTCGGGTCACAGGTATCGGAAAGCCAACCATCGCTTCTTTGTCAGTTAAGTTCCTTTATTTATTAAATTTTATGTCTATATTTCTTATTACATTCTTCTTATTACAGTATACTTTTCGAACAATATTAAACCATTTTGCAACATTAATCAACACAACAATTCTTTTATTTACAGGTGTGGTCTCCTTCCTTTGGCTCCTAATTCCTTCCACAATGCGGCCGGGCGGGCTCCGCCCTTCTGCGTCGACGCCAATCGTATTCTGGGTTAGAGGATACAGGGTACGCCTCTTGCTCTTCAGTCCAGTTATCCCCTCGAGCGCCTTCATCCAATGGTTGCTCCCTTGACTGATCCCGTACCGGGTATGGGCACGGTTCGAGTGGGACCTCCTCGTCCTCCATGGTTGACCAATCCTCGCGGTTGGCAGCCCTCGTTTCTGGGGCCTCTTCCCCGATGGAGGCTGAGTTGTCGACAATCCTGTCTATTGGTCCCACTGCGGCGGCCTCACCCGTCCCCTCCTGAGTGGAAACGGGCTCCATTGGTCTCGAGTGATACTGCATCACCCGTCCCACTGAATCCCTCATGTCGTGATCGTCGTCAGTCAAGTTCGCTTCACGAAACGGTTCCTTCACGCGGTCCGGCGAAACGCAAGGTACGCGGCAGGGATCTCCTGCGACCGGCATTGCTGTCCCGGAGTCGATCTCACAAGAAACCGGGAGCACGCGTCCATCTCTTCCCGGTTCACTGGATGAGTGGTCCTCCTCCTCCAAACTCTCCCCGAGGTCTCTCGGTTGCGGTTCCTCCTGACGCTCGACCCGTTCGTATATCGACTGCTGTGGCTCATTTGGGATTTCGGGCTTTCCCAAGCCCTTGACTGGGAGGCACTCCCGGTCATTCGCGATCCAGGGTTCTTTGTTCCCGGAGGAATCACCGGGTCCTTGCTCTCTTGGAGTCCCGACAGTGGGATTCCCTGGATTTCGTTGAAGCGCATCCTCTGCTCTCTCTGTCCGCAGTCCAATTGATAGCTTTTCCAAATTTTGTAAGGTATTTGGATCTCGGATCAGTGCTCCCACGACCAGGATTTCGCCGGTTCCAGGATGGTTCATTTCGACTGCGCCAGTATCTGTTCGGATACTAATTGGGAACTTACGTAGCAAATCCAATCCCAATAAGTTTAGGCCTGAGTCCGATCGGCTGAAAACATAGAAATCGTGGGTGGCTTTGACCGGTCCAATTGACACAGTAGCCCTCTGGACCCCACGGAGCGGTAGCAGCTGGCCATCCGCTCCCCACAACTCGGCCGTAGTCGGTTGGAGGTCCACTCCAGGGATGGGTTCAGACAGGGCTGACACAGCGGCACCCGTGTCCAGTACCATTCGTCGACTCGTATTCTCCAGCTTTACAGGCACGGAGATCATTGGTCTGGTCACGAAGGCCACGGTCGTCTGGAAAGCCACCAATTCGTCGCCTCTTATCCCCTCCTCTGGTTCGTTCTGTGTTGGTGGAAGGATGGCCGCGGCTGGCGCGGAAGTCTTCGTTCGGTAGGGTGCGTTTGCCAACACCCTCTTTCTCCTGAAGCATTCAGCCTCAGTGTGCTCCTTAGCGCCGCAAAAATCGTAGAAATCGCCGTCCGCTATTCCGTGAGGGCAACTGGCCGAGAAATGACTCAACTCCCCACAAAAATAGCAAGGGTGACGCGGTTTTGGGGATGAGGGTCGCCAAAATGGTGACTTCCGCGATGGTCCTCCCCCGTATGTCGTAGCTTGCGGCGGCGTCCGGTTTCCATTCGGGCTATTTCGATTTGGGCATTTGGCCGCGAAGTGCCCTACCTCTCCGCATCCGTAGCACTTTTTGGGCTCTTGATTTGTGATTCCGGCCACATCCCATCGAAGCTCTGGCTCGCGGTTCTCCCGGTCAGTCTCCTCCCACTCCTCAGCTCTCTCGACCGCCTCCTCCAGTGTGTCTATGGTTCCTCCTCGGAGGAACAAGCTAATGTCCTTTTCCACCCCACGAACGAAAGCTCGCAGAGCCTTTTGTTGGATCCATTCGGATCTCTGGTCCGCGGGAATGGTTTCTTCTGCCTCCACCGCGCATGAAGCTAGCGCTAGCAGTCGCTCGGCGTACTTTCGGAGTGATTCTCCTGTCTGCCTCTTCGTGGTCCATAGTTTGATATTGGCCTGTTCGGGATTCTCTCTTCCGTACCAGCGAAGGATCTTGTTTTTCAGACGATCGTATGGGTAATCGCCGGTGGCTTCGGGCAAAAATCGTTTCACCCCTCCCTTCAGTCGAGCCCTCAAGAACTGTACTCTTTGTTCCTGAGTCAGTGTGACTGTCGCTTGGTCCACTTCCGCGAAAAACTGTTGGGCGGAAACGCTTCCAGCTTCATCGGGGTTCCAGATGTCCACCTCAAGAAAAAGTGAACGCGGCAATCCAGCTCCTAGTTCCTCAGACTTCGGGGTTTTCTTCTGCGAGGCGAAGAAGTTGCCCATTTCTGCCATCGCGGCGGTTACAGCCTCCATCATTTCCTGTGAAACGGACGTGGCGCCCTCGTCGTCGCTCATCTTGAATAATCGCGAGGTCAGTTTGGTCACGGAAATACGTTGAAAGTACAAACTAACAATAGAACTTGCACTTCTGTCACAGTCGATTCGGATGCTTGCGTATGGAACGAGGTTCCGCAACGATCTTCCGATTCGGAACAGTGGGTTTCGAATCAATGTCGTTGTTCAGGGTTTCGGTTCTGATTCGGGAACGAGCGTTCAATGCTTGTTCGCGTTTCGAGAACGGCTGTCTCGAAACGTTCCCTTGATTCGGGAACAGTGGTTCGGAACGTGTTATCGCTTCGAAACCACCTGTTTCGACACCGGTGTTTCAGGATTCGAATTTGTGGGCGGTTACTCCGAAACGTTCCCTTGATTCGGGAACAGTGACTCCGGAACGTGTTATCGCTTCGGATCACTTGTCTCGGAACTGCTACTCCTGCCTGTGTTCTGACTCGGGAACGAAGGCTGGTGTTTCGGACCCGGAACAGTTCTTTTCAGAACAGTTTCGGATCGTTATCCCTAAACCTAATGACCCGCCCGAGACTTGTTTCTCGACAAAATGTCCAGAACACTCAGAGCCAACAGAAAACCGTCCGGAACGCTCAAGGTGGTGAGGATCCGGAACGTGATGACCGACCCAAAACCCACCACGTGGAAATGATACCGGAACAACCTGATCTCGCTCGCTCGCTCTCACACTCTGTTCCTCTCTCAAGAGTGGTTTTATTTCCACGGCCGTATTTCTTGCTTTTACAGAAAAACAATATTTTACGATCGTGTTTCCTTTGTGTACAAGTTAGACAATTTCAATTAAACAAATAATCAAGCAATTAACTCTGATCAATCTCCTGGGCAGTTTCTCACTAGTCAAGCGCAAGGTGAACTGGGGGTTCGTGGTAACCGAAGCTTACCTAAATCCCACCGTATGCCACCATTTGTAATAGTCAGATTTTCCTACGTGGCCGATGGATTGGAATTTTATGAAAATCTAACGATTACTTGTCCTTGCGCTTTATGACTAGGATAGTTGGATCCACTTACCGTGGTGAAGATCTATGGTTCTCGTCGACTGGGTGTAGCGTCGGAGTCGTTGACTAGGTGTTCCTTGGAATCACCGAAAAATGGTCTCCCGTTTCACCTAGACCCTCGTGAGGTAAGTATATTCCCCTTAGTTTGTGAATTATTGAACCTAGTTATTGCTTTCTTTCAATGTTAACTATCTATCTTTTGTTTCAGGTACTCTTCAAGAATTGGACTTCTTCAGGTAAGTAGAATATCCCTAGGATAACCCCTGATGGATCTACGCAGTTCAGCAAGACTCGAATAAGGTAAGTTGATTCTATTTCCCTAGTTATATCTGCCTTTGTTTTACCAAGCACCAGGAAATTGATCAGGTAAGTCAGAACATAAACTACAAGGTTTAAATTTACCGAACGAGAATTGTCTATTTTTAGTGTAGACAGAATGGTAAAGTATTTTCAAACAAAATGTGTACTTCGTACAATAAAAATTCTTAATAAACGTCAAAATGAGTACGTTATTTCTACTCCTAAGAGATCTGTGAAAATATTGAAAGAATGAGGGAATAAGATACCCTTTATTGCCGAGGGCCCAGATGGGGTACCCCCAAACGATGGCGTCAATAGAGAAAATATATGTTTGTAGCTTTCACAACTATTAATACTAGAAAAAGGAACAATACCTAGGAGGAGTTTCTATGTACAATGCGATTTTACTAAAGAAGAAATAAAAGATTTACAATCTTTTTACCGGTATAGACGGGGTAGAAGCGTGGCGTCGTATGGTGGTCCGTTGGAATGCAGAGGTCCTCGAGTCCTTCGTTCCAAGCTCAACTGGTAGGGCGTATCGTGATCCAGATGCCTTGGTATAACGGGGTCGAGTTGCCAAAATGTTCAATGTTCGTATAAAGGTGGGCTCTAATGTTCTTCAACAAAGTTCTCTATCACTATACTATCACTTGTTCTCGATCACTGCTCCGGATCACACAGCTTCGGATCACAGTATCATGGGTGTGGGCTCTAAATTTGCAAAGGGTTGTTGTGAGGCGCTCGATCAAGACACGACTGACGCCGTGGGGTGGCGTCGCAACGGTCGTTCGCCCCTCCCCATCTTCTCCCCACTCCATCAGTGCCTCTTCCCCCCTCTGTCCGGTGCTGCCACCTACCCGGCCCCTGGTCGCATCTTCCTCCATGCTCTGCGGGTTGTATGGAAGCCCCTTTTTCGGCTTATCGGCCGATGTGTCGGATTCGTCAGCTGATTTATCCATGGAGTGGGTGGATGCTGTAAGATCCGCTGACCTGAGTGGCGGCCCATTACAGCATCCCACTAAAAAGGAAAAAATAATAACGACAACTTATTCAGATAGGTTGGTAGGTAGGTACGCATTGGAGTCGCCGCCGTGCCCATCTGCAGAGACAAACATACACAAGTAGATTCCACTTCCATCTGGTTAGTATTACAACATGGGTCGATAGTGCAATACAAAACAGGAATGAGAGTGGGTACCTATCATTGAGGTAATGCATGTGTTCCAAAACGATTAGGTAGTACGTCACTGCTGTCGTATGAAGGAGGATGAGAGAGTGACAATAAGTGTGAATCCCCGTACGAAATGTTGGGATTCCAACAAACCATCTCTTGATTAGATAGTATCTAATAGTTATTTATCTAATTATACGTGATCAATCTTTAATATCTAATTAATCTTATATTCCATGTATGGCATATTGAATGTAGAATTGTCTAGATCATGATGTGGGTTTGTGATATGAGTTCATACTCAAATGAACCAGTTAGTGTTACAACATGCGTCAATAGTGCTATACAAAACAGGAGTAAGGGTAGGTAAGCAAGTAAACAACCTTCTCATGTTGAATTTTTATGCAACTGCCATTTTTGGTGACGCAGACGTCTTCAGCTGTTATCAAAGGAAATATTCCTACTGAAATTCACACTTATTGTTACTCTCTCATCCTCCTTCATACGACAGCAGTGACGTACAACCTAATAGTTTTGGAACACATGCATTACCTCAATGATAGGTACCCACTCTCATTCCTGTTTTGTATTGCACTATCGACCCATGTTGTAATACTAACCAGATGGAAGTGGAATCTACTTGTGTATGTTTGTCTCTGCAGATGGGAACGGCGGCGACTTCAATGCATACCTACCTGCCAACCTATCTGAATAAGTTGTCGTTATTATTTTTTCCTTTTTAGTGGGATGCCATCATCCGTTTTGAGGTCGGTCCGTTTTTTTGTTAAAAAGTTTTTTATTTTACTATTTTTGTATTTTCATAATTTTTTTATTTCTTACTTTTTAGTGATTTTTAAAATTTATTTTTAAAATTTAATTTTTTAAATGATGTATACCTTAACCGTGCTATGTCACGGCCCGCCACAGATAACAGTGCGTGTTATCATTTGTGAGTGCGATCGAATTTAATACATGCTTCCAGCTTACGTTTTTCATTGAATCAATAATCTTTCCCTGTAAATACATAATAACTGGCACGGTCGCTTGATTCAACCTACGTTCTACCTACAATTCAAGAATTTACAGAAATATTCAATTCGTGTTCGTGTATCAGTTCATGTTCGACATTCGCCTGATGCTCGTTCTTGACGTAGTGATTACCGACCCCTGTCTACTGGAATACTTGAAAATACGTATGTAGTTTGTGTCAGTGGATTAAGGTACGTTCAACTCAAATATTTTCGAAAAGTGACCTAGTATACGATGGCTGGTGACGGAGCTGGCAATCAACCACCGGCGCCGCCGGCTGGTAATCAAAATCAACCGGCGATCGACGTAGCTAGTATCCTCCAAACTATTGCTCGACAAAACCAACAAGTTATAGCCTTATTGGGTGCAATGCAACCGGGTAACACGAACCCATCTCGGCCAGTTCACGTCAATATTGACAAATATGATGAAACTGTAGAGACGTATGACGACTACATTGGCCGCCTCGAGTCATTTTTCAAAACTCAAATGGTCCCACAGCAAGTCAAAGCGGACACATTTATTGCTATGTTATCCCCTAAACATCACGCTCTTTTGAAAAGTCTTTTGTTTCCAGCTGAATTAAGCTCAAAATCGTACGACGAGTTGAAAGACGAGCTAAAGAAACATCTGAATCCCACTCCACTTGTTATTCCGAGCAGACACACATTTCTCAATCGGAAACAGTTCGAGGGTGAAACAATTGCTCAATTTCTTTCAGAATTACGAAAACTCGCTGCGAAATGTAAGTATCCCGACACAATGCTTGATGTAATGCTTCGTGATGTGTTTGTCAGTGGGCTGCGATCTCGTGTCATGCTTGACCGCTTGTTTGAGGAGGATGATATATCGTTGGCCAAAACTGTACAAATCAGCCAAGCCCTTGAAAAAGCGTCGGAGAGAGCCTGTGAAATTTTACATCCTCTCTCAGTGGTACACAAGGTCAATAAACAGCATCCACTGGCCACTATATCTTCAGAGATCAAGGGACTTGTTTGTTACAAATGCGGTGTTAAAAATAACCACAAGGCCAATAATTGTAAGGCAAAAAATTTATTTTGTGTCTCCTGCCGTACCTCTGGTCACGTGGATTCAGTTTGTTTGAAAAAGCGAAGGTCGGCAATCATAAAATTACTCCAGTCCTTGCCCACATCAGACGAGGAGGAGGAGGAAAATAGAGATGAACATCACGTTGATTACTTATCAAATGAACTAGGAGAACCCGTTCCACACTGTTCATCAAATTACTGATCTGGATGACGCTGACCACCTTGTGGTAGCACAAGGTTATCGTTCACGATGTTCTCTTCATGTTGGATGGTTGGTGGCTTCGCTGACGAGTGATCTACAGGGTGTCCAAGTAACTACGCTCCCCCCACTTATTTTCTCTAATAGTGTAAGAAAAAAAATCGGATTAACGCTATTCTTCATAATTTTTTGCGTAGAATTCAAAAATGACAAAATTGCGTAGTGCGCAATCGCGCAACCACGCGCAATCATGATCAACTTTGTTTTTTCAAATGAGAACCCCCATTTTTTATTGCAGATTCGGATTCTACGTCAAATTTCATGAACATTTTACTTCGACAACTTTTTTTTTTGGACGCGCACATCCCGCTCAGCGAGCGCTCAAAGATGCGCAACCCAGGGATTGCGCCAAAGTTGAGATGAAGGTAAACCTCAAGTGCGGCACATCACTTAGCACTGTTTTTCTACGCTGAATCGCGTGGTGATGTCCCTTTCTTGGTTTGATTTCATTTTACCGTATCTACAGCCGAAAAAGTCACTTTTTGAGGAGGAAATCATCGACTTTCCGTGGAATTTTTTCGGAGTATTGTTTTCTTCTCGAATTATTACTCCTTTGTGCAGGTAGACAATACAGTTTACATTAATAGTTATTATTTATTAAGAGTTTATTTAAGAGTTCTTAATTTATTAAGAGTTTATTGCTTAATTATTTCAATCATTGTTCATCCAATCATGTTTTTAGAAGACTGAAAATTATTTTGCAAAATTTAGTGATAATTATGTAGAAGTTTTCCTTTATTTTACAATTTTAAAAATTTAATTTTATCACATTTTATTAGGACGATTCATTATCCTTCATAAGAAAGTGGATTATTTCCTCCTCAAAAAGTAATTTTTTCGGCTGTAGATACGGTAAAATGAAATCAAACCAAGAACGGGATATCACCACGCGATTCAGCGTAGAAAAACAGTGCTAAGTGATGTGCCTCACTTGAGGTTTACCTTCATCTCAACTATGGCGCAATCCCTGGGTTGCGCATCTTTGAGCGCTCGCTGAGCGGGCTGCGCGCGTCCAAAAAAAAAATTTGTCGAAGTAAAATGTTCATGAAATTTGACGTAGAATCCGAATCTGCAATAAAAAATGGGGGTTCTCATTTGAAAAAACAAAGTTGATCATGATTGCGCATGGTTGCGCGATTGCGCACTGCGCAATTTTGTCATTTTTGAATTCTACGCAAAAATTATGAAGAATAGCGTTAATCCGATTTTTTTTCTTACACTACTAGAGAAAATAAGTGGGGGGAGCGTAGTTACTTGGACACCCTGTATATAGAAACATAAAAAATAATAAACCATTGTGTAATAATTTGCAGCGTTTTTAAAAACATTTCCTCCACGAACAGACCCTATTACCGTTATTCCTGAGCCATACTCTTTTGAAAATAAAAAATAAAAAAATAGACTGAAATACCCCATTAAGATCATCACCCCCGAACTGATAGTAGCCGCTGTGCATGCGCAAACGTGAATTCCTTATAACGGCCATAACTTCTACATTTTCCATCCGATTTCGATGAAATTTCCAGGGATGTTACTGAGTAGTGTTTAGATGGTCCCCTATGAAAATCATAGAGAATAGTCTCTCATAGAGGGATTCATTCATAGAGGGATAGTCCCCTGTGAGAATCTCAAATCCTATTCATTGCATCACTAGGCCTCAATAGCTCAGTGGTAGCTCATAGAATTATCCCCCAGGGGTCCCGGGTTCGAATCCCAGCCGAGGCTAAGTATTTTTTTGATCCAATCACATACATCTACTCACTGAATTTTGGTTTATTATTTTCAGTAATAAGCCTTTGGAATCGAGCAAGAAAAAAAAATTTCAACCCCCCCTCAAAATTTGATGTTTTACGTTTCAAGGTACGTAGAATACGAAAATCGAATAAAAAAATTTCCGTCCGTCCGCCGTACGCCGAACGCCGTACGCGGCACTTTTCTTAGCAACACTGGACCGATTTGGTTCAAATTTGGTATATGGGCTCCATTTGGGGTCTAGTTGTGCCGCGAAGCTTTTGGTTGATGTAGGTCACTTCTAAGGGGTGAAAATTAAGGGTTGAAATTTTCGAGAGTGCCCTAGCTCAAAAACTCTCGAAATAAAGGTATCGTTTTTTCACCAATTTTAAATAGTATTGAATTTTTAAAAATTTTTGAGACCACCCGGAGCTCTGTAGGACAAACCGTTCGGTCCCTACGAGTACTTGAAGGTTTTCCTTCGATAAAACAGAATCATGAGTGTGAATCGCAAAAGAGGTCTAATCTCCATTCAAATTTTATCGGACTAAAATGCGATCGCTGTTCATTTCTTCGATTTGTATACAGTTTTGCCTTCTGCGTGACTAGTAATCAAATTTCCATAAGAAGCTTTCTATTTTTCCAATCGAGTCTGAAGCGTTTAATTCTTTCTAATAAACTTGATTGTGAAGGTGTGAAGCCAGTATGGTGTGGTAGGTAGTACCTAGCTGGTAGGTAAAAAAAAGTTGGTAGGTAAAAAAAATGTTGGTGGGTAAAAAACGCTGCAAATCATTGCTCAAAGGCTTCTTCACTCTTCAGATCACTGATCAGCTGAGTGAGCTCCGAAGCCATTTTCAATCCTATTGAATGGAAGTGCTCTTCCAGGCGTCTCCAGCATTCGAGGAGATCTTCTTCACTCCTCAGATCATTGATCAGCTGAGTGAGCTCCAAAGCCATTTTTACTCCTATTGAATGGAAGTGCTCTTCCAGGCGCCTCCAGCATTCGAGGAGATCTTCTTCACTCCTCAGATCATTGATCAGCTGAGTGAGCTCCAAAGCCATTTTTACTCCTATTGAATGGAAGTGCTCTTCCAGGCGCCTCCAGCATTCGAGGAGATCTTCTTCACTCCTCAGATCACTGTTCAGCTGAGTGAGCTCCAAAGCCATTTTCAATCCTATTGAATGGAAGTGCTCTTCCAGGCGTCTCCAGCATTCGAGGAGATCTTCTTCACTCCTCAGATCACTGATCAGCTGAGTGAGCTCCGATGCCATTGCTCAAAGCAAACCAAACATTTTATGTTTCGCGTTTCAAGGTGCATACAATTCGAAAAATAGTACCTACCGACATGGAAATGAGTGCCTCCTGAAACTCACTCCATCGACGATTTATTATTAATAAAATCAGGATTCATTAATCTATACAGAAGGGTGATCTATACAGAAAATAATAAACCTTTGAGCAATGATTTGCAGCGTTTTCATCAGAATTTGATGACATTTTCTAGGATTGTCCAGATTAGCGTGCAGGTGGTCCCCTATGAGGGTAGTGAAAGGTACCTAGAGATTGGTGTTTTGAGATTAACTACCACGAGGAAGCTATGTGCCACACCCACTTGGCAGACGTTTACATTGTGGCGATTGCACGCCTGTTCACCATTTTTAAGTTAATTAAGTACCGGTACTGATTGACAGCATGAGACCTACAAATTTTGCCAAAGTTATCAATTCCCAATAATCAAACAATAATAACCACCGATAATATGCAAACGTACTGAAAGTAAATGGGATGCTTCTGTGGAAAAGAAGAGACGTCCATTCCCACAAAATTACTAATGAAAACAAATAAATTTAACGAAGAAATGAACAGCAGTTTCCTGTCATCACAAAGACCTGATAGTCCAGGAGCCAGCTCGAAAAAGTGGTCGTATCATGCGGAGAACGTTAATATGCAAAAGATGATAGAGCTTCTTGGGCTGAACATCTTACAGCTTGTCTGCCATCTCAAAGCCGGGGGGTTCAGAAATGGCGGCCATTGGAAATTGCGGAAATTCGTCAAAATTGAACGTACTTGTGGAGAGCTGAAAATTATGAGGGAGTTGCTTCAAAGCGAGGACATACGAGAAATCAAAGTCTGCCGCTCCATACCGGGTGGGAACTACTGGCAGACGGTACTTGAAAATTGGCTCATTTTGGTTGAAAACGGAAACTTTTTGTGGACGAACGAAATTTTGGACATTGAAACTACTTGGTATAGAGAGACAAACAAACATAGTCTGCCGCCTCATACCGGGTGGGAACTACTGGCAGAAGGTACTTGAAAATTGGCTCATTTTGGTTAAAAACGGAAACGTTTTGTGGACGTACGAAATTTTCGACAATGAAACTACTTGGTATAGAGAGACAAACAAACATAGTCTGCCACCCCATAACGGGTGGGAACTACTGGCAGACGGTACTTGAAGATCGGCACTAGACGTAGAAAATGGCAGGACCGTTGGTTCATAATGGAACAGGTTGATGTTTGCTGTGTGATGATCAGGTATCTAGTAGGTGTGTACCTCCGCGTTGGTACCTACCTATTACAGTAACCCTGCACCCCGTCAATATCATTATCAATCATCATTTTTTCCTCATCCCTTTCGATTGTGAACAATTGATTTTGCAGCCAATTAGCACTCATTATAGGCAGGAAGGTACGAGTACCTAATTTGGTCAATAAATAGGTACCTACCTACCTACCTATTTGTAACAGTATAGTATACCTGCAGAGCCTAAAACTCCAATTTGGGGTCTGTAATTATACCATATCTTGGTGCCATCCATACGCCCTTTGTAGAGGGGGTTTCACATATTTTCCCCTATTTCTCTATTGTTCTGAAAGCCACTGAAATCCCTCAAAAGAGAAAAATCCCATCACGTGGCAACACTGCTACGATGTCATTAGTGCAGGGTGGGAGTATGGAAAATTCCACGCTTGTTCGGGGAAGAAAAGTCAAGAGTCCGTCAGTTCAACTATTGTTTTCGCATACGCACTTGGAGCTTCGATTCCATCCAGTCTCGCCTAGATACAGGTCTCAATACTACAGGTCAGTCCAACACATGATTATTATTTTGTAATATAATGGTACTCTCCCCTCTATCAATGTAGTACCTATCTAAAAATTGAGTAGGAATGCTAGTTTTGGTAGGTGTAGGTAAAAGACTTTCTTGAGTTACATGAGCTTCAGGTTTACTTTATTAGGTACTGAACTTGGTACCTTTATTTGTGTAGTCGGATTGGGATTGATTCAAATGCCCCTAATCTGCAATGCCATCCTAGTGTTAGAAGGGGCACGACTCTCTCAAGATGCCATAGGAAATATACTAAATTTCGCATGGTGGCTCCATTTCGACTCTAGCGTTGTTCCCCGGCATATAACAGCCCAGCTCACTGGTCTTCCAGAGTTTTGAAGTTTTAAAAATGCGTACTTATAAGTGAGACCTGCTCAATAGCACAACAGCGGTCCCGTTTTCAAGATCGTGCTCATGTTTCGGGTCGTTTACAATACAATTTTGGGTGCTTAGATTGTTTGGTGGGTGGGGTGGGGATGGTGGGAAGGGTGGTGGGGGGGGGGCGTGCTCTCGAACTGGTTGGTTGTATCACATGAGGAAGCTCACACACAGTGACCCAATAATTATTCCTTCCTGCTAAATTATTGTCGTTCTGAACCAAGTTCTCCGGATTGACTATGGATTTGCTTGAGAATGATAATTATCCCATGGGTTATCCAACAAGCAGATATTTTCTTTTTTCACATCATAAGACTCTTAACCTTCGCATGGTAACATCTGGGTCTGGCCTGCTTGATGAGTGTCATTTTATGTACACTGCATTGGAGGGTGAGTGGATTTTCATGGCGCTTCAAGTACCTTCTTTTTCACTTAAACTGAAGCCTTGGAAGGAACAAGAACCCCCTGGGAGGTGGAGTGTCCATCATATTTCTTTGTTGTCCTGGGTCCATCCCCTCATCAGTGTCTTCATCGAACTGCCTTTCTCCCACCCTTCTTTTTGGCTTCCGAGCCGAAGAAAAACTGAATGCTGGACAGTTTTTTATTTATTTATTTTTTCCTTTTCTGGAGGGGATAGACTGACGTAGATCTATAGAAAATCATCAATTCATGCAAAACCTAAATTCTTTCAACTGTACAGCACCTCAAAGGCTCGGAATTACCAGCCATTACCCAAAAAACTCATCTAATTTTTGGTACATTATTATCTAATTTCGGTACTCATCTAATTTTCGGTACATATTAGGTAACGTTGGGTCTGACAGACCCAGACGATGTTTTTCAACACTTCAACAAAGAAATATGATGGACTCCGCACCTCCCAGGGGGTTCCTGTTCCTTCCAAGGCTTCAGTTTAAGTGAAAAAGAAGGTACTTGAAGCGCCATGAAAATCCACTCACCCTCCAATGCAGTGTACATAAAATGACACTCATCAAGCAGGCCAGACCCAGATGTTACCATGCGAAGGTTAAGAGTCTTATGATGTGAAAAAAGAAAATATCTGCTTGTTGGATAACCCATGGGATAATTATCATTCTCAAGCAAATCCATAGTCAATCCGGAGAACTTGGTTCAGAACGACAATAATTTAGCAGGAAGGAATAATTATTGGGTCACTGTGTGTGAGCTTCCTCATGTGATACAACCAACCAGTTCGAGAGCACGCCCCCCCCCCCCCCACCACCCTTCCCACCATCCCCACCCCACCCACCAAACAATCTAAGCACCCAAAATTGTATTGTAAACGACCCGAAACATGAGCACGATCTTGAAAACGGGACCGCTGTTGTGCTATTGAGCAGGTCTCACTTATAAGTACGCATTTTTAAAACTTCAAAACTCTGGAAGACCAGTGAGCTGGGCTGTTATATGCCGGGGAACAACGCTAGAGTCGAAATGGAGCCACCATGCGAAATTTAGTATATTTCCTATGGCATCTTGAGAGAGTCGTGCCCCTTCTAACACTAGGATGGCATTGCAGATTAGGGGCATTTGAATCAATCCCAATCCGACTACACAAATAAAGGTACCAAGTTCAGTACCTAATAAAGTAAACCTGAAGCTCATGTAACTCAAGAAAGTCTTTTACCTACACCTACCAAAACTAGCATTCCTACTCAATTTTTAGATAGGTACTACATTGATAGAGGGGAGAGTACCATTATATTACAAAATAATAATCATGTGTTGGACTGACCTGTAGTATTGAGACCTGTATCTAGGCGAGACTGGATGGAATCGAAGCTCCAAGTGCGTATGCGAAAACAATAGTTGAACTGACGGACTCTTGACTTTTCTTCCCCGAACAAGCGTGGAATTTTCCATACTCCCACCCTGCACTAATGACATCGTAGCAGTGTTGCCACGTGATGGGATTTTTCTCTTTTGAGGGATTTCAGTGGCTTTCAGAACAATAGAGAAATAGGGGAAAATATGTGAAACCCCCTCTACAAAGGGCGTATGGATGGCACCAAGATATGGTATAATTACAGACCCCAAATTGGAGTTTTAGGCTCTGCAGGTATACTATACTGTTACAAATAGGTAGGTAGGTAGGTACCTATTTATTGACCAAATTAGGTACTCGTACCTTCCTGCCTATAATGAGTGCTAATTGGCTGCAAAATCAATTGTTCACAATCGAAAGGGATGAGGAAAAAATGATGATTGATAATGATATTGACGGGGTGCAGGGTTACTGTAATAGGTAGGTACCAACGCGGAGGTACACACCTACTAGATACCTGATCATCACACAGCAAACATCAACCTGTTCCATTATGAACCAACGGTCCTGCCATTTTCTACGTCTAGTGCCGATCTTCAAGTACCGTCTGCCAGTAGTTCCCACCCGTTATGGGGTGGCAGACTATGTTTGTTTGTCTCTCTATACCAAGTAGTTTCATTGTCGAAAATTTCGTACGTCCACAAAACGTTTCCGTTTTTAACCAAAATGAGCCAATTTTCAAGTACCTTCTGCCAGTAGTTCCCACCCGGTATGAGGCGGCAGACTATGTTTGTTTGTCTCTGTATACCAAGTAGTTTCAATGTCCAAAATTTCGTACGTCCACAAAAAGTTTCCGTTTTTAATGAAAATGTGCCCATTTTCAAGTACCGTCTGTCAGTAGTTCCCACCCGGTATGGGGCGGCAGACTATGTTTGTTTGTCTCTCTATACCAAGTAGTTTCAATGTCCAAAATTTCGTTCGTCCACAAAAAGTTTCCGTTTTCAACCAAAATGAGCCAATTTTCAAGTACTGTCTGCCAGTAGTTCCCACCCGGTATGAGGTGGCAGACTATGTTTGTTTGTCTCTCTATACCAAGTAGTTTCAATGTCCAAAATTTCGTTCGTCCACAAAAAGTTTCCGTTTTCAACCAAAATGAGCCAATTTTCAAGTACCGTCTGCCAGTAGTTCCCACCCGGTATGGAGCGGCAGACTTTGATTTCTCGTATGTCCTCGCTTTGTAGCAACTCCCTCATAATTTTCAGCTCTCCACAAGTACTTTCAATTTTGACGAATTTCCGCAATTTCCAATGGCCGCCATTTCTGAACCCCCCGGCTTTGAGATGGCAGACAAGCTGTAAGATGTTCAGCCCAAGAAACTCTATCATCTTTTGCATATAAACGTTCTCCGCATGATACGACCACTTTTTTGAGCTGGCTCCTGGACTATGAAGATCGAAGGAGAGATGCGTGGAAGCCTGGTACGGCAGGGAGCGAGACGCGGAAGCACCCTAGCGACGGACTGGGGAATGGACGATAAGACACAGGAATCTCGCTAGAGGGCAGCACAGGATGGAGACCAAAGGACTTTCCCGAGCGTCTCTCACGACGGCAATTTACTCGGTCATCAGAATTGACTCTAATTAAGCAAGCTTATCATAGTTCATTAAACTGACTGGACTTGATTGTCTAGTGCAAGCTTCACCTTCAAAAGATTCACATAAGGAGTAGGTACTAACTTGATCCATTGTGAAATCTAATTTATTGAAAAGATTGAAATAAAGAGGAAGAACCTCTTATCAATCTCCACCAATTCAGAAAGATCATCATAAAAGAACTGACTACTATAAATTTATTCTGGAAATTGCAATCACGAAAAGGGGATATTCATACCATAGAGGCTATACTGAAGTTCTATTCAATTTTTTTTTTTTTTTTTTTAAACTCCCCTCAAGACAAAATGTCTTTGGTGACGGAGGGGGCACGCCATAAAACAAAATAAATAAATAAAACAAATATAATGGGGAGGACACCCAGGACTCACCCGACGCCGGCCCTAGGGATGAGGGATGATGAGGAAGGTGGGGGTGGGAGAGATGGATGAAGGGAAGTGCCTCTATAAAATGACCACCAGTTTAAATATGAGCCGAGCAGTACGCGGCGGGTGACACCACGGAGTACACCTACTGAGATGCCCAACTCGCGCAACTCCGTGGCACTTTTCCCGCACCACACTCCGCGCCATGACAAGGTTGCAGCCATCACCCTGATGTTGTTGGGTGCCACTCCTTTTAGCTCCGACACTGCTTGCCGTAAATCATCTCTATCATACTTTCTTATCTTAGCCCGCCAGGTCTGCTCCATGTCCATGCTGCCATTAACAACCTGGACATCCAGGATAATGCAAGACCTGTCGGGCTTGACGGCAACAATGTCAGGCTTCTTGCCCTGGTCACTTGGCATGTGGTATAATCTCTCCCTTTCAACATCCCAGCCGCTGGATGACAAGGCACCTGCTATCTGCTTGGCAACCGCATCATGACGTAGGATGCAGCCCCCATGAGTTCGTGGACACTGCTGCACCACATGATACAGGTGTTCATTTCCACTCCGACAGGCACGGCAAAGGGTATCTGTCACCCCACGACTACTCCTTGAACACCGTACCGCTGTTGGCAGTGTTGCCACGCGGACGGCGTGGAAGTTCCGGTAGTCGCGGGCCCCAATGCCCTCCAAAGCCCAATCCACCCATTGGGATGAGATAAGGCTTTCGGAGCACTGTCGGAGTTCTTTACCATCTACTGACTCATGCAGGGCAGCAGCGAACTCAGCAGACGAACTGGGTTTTGGAGCAGATGGTGTTGCTCGGTCGCACCATGCTAACTGCTGCCTGACAAAATCAAGACCAGCAGCAACACGGGCGACCTCCCAGCTCGACCCCTGAAGGGCTAGCAGGCGCTGGCGGCGAAGAGAAGGGATACTTGCGGAGAGAGACACAATGCCAAGCCCACCGGATTTGACCGGTGCAAGGATATAGGCACTTGGGACACCAGGTGGGAACCTCAGCCAAGAGCGCACAGCAGAGCGGACTTCTCGATCTAATTCCTGCAGCCTCCCCGCAGTAAGCCTACCGAAGACTAACCCGTAGGTTAGCTTCGGCAGTAAGTATGTGCGGAGGAGGCGCAGCCTCTGCTGTGGCTTCAATGGAGCCTTGGTGATGCGGGCTAGCGCCCTACCAAGGTCCACATGGCTGGCAGTAATGGTGGCCACCCCCATGAAGTCGACTCCAAGGTACCGCCAGACCTCCAACACAGATCGAGAAGGAATGGGGGCTTGTCCTATGACAAAACCCCCATCCACAACCTTCACTTTATGTTGGCGACCCGACGGGACCAAGGAAACCGACCCACATTTATCGGGGTTGACCACGAGTCCACACCTGGATAGCTGCTTAGCTAATGCATTGAGGGCAATCTGCAAGCCCTCGCGGGTTTCTGCGAGTAGGATAACATCATCGGCAAAGGCCAATGCTCCTACTCGCACCCCAGGGGCGAGATCAAACCCTACTTCTGTGGGCAGCTTACCCAAGGCCGTATCCACGACCAGGTTAAAGAGGAGTGGTGATAGGGGATCCCCCTGGCATACCCCACGCCCTATCCGTACATCCCCTGACACCTCACCTCCTGCCTCGAGGACCGTCACGCCTTCATGGTACAGACAGGCCACATACTCAATTAATCGAGATGGGGCCCCGACACCACGAAGGCAATCGGTCAGGGCAAGGTGACTGACTGTGTCAAAGGCCTTAGCGAGTCCAGAGCGGCGAGGTGGAGTTGCTGGCGTTTAATACGGGCCAGCGAGATGACAGTTTGGAGAACTGTAAGGTTCTCCGCTGTGCCATCCGCTGGCCGAAACGCTCTCTGGACGTCACCAATGACACCAGCCACCTGGAGGCGAGATGCCAGTACTTTTTGGAAGTGGCGGAAGACTACCGAGGATACTGAAATCGGTCGATAGCCTCCAGGCCCACTTCCCCCTTTCTTGGGAATAAATACGGTTCAGGTACGGGTTAACGCTTTCGGGGGTCTTCCCGCAAGCATGAGCAGGTTGAGGATGAGCAGCTTAATCGTATTTGGTGCTTTATTCCAGCGACGGGCAGAAACACCATCGGGTCCAGCGGATGTGGAGTTCTTGACACGGCACTTGTGTGCCTCGTCAAGTAGCACCGGCGAACACAAGATGCTGCGCAAGGAATCCCTGGTGGAGACTGGGGGAACCACTCGCTCCCCAGGGTTGTGGCTGGGAGCACTCAAAAGTGGCTCCCAGAAATCCACAAACTCCTGAAGAGGGGGCTGAACTTGATCTTCCCCAGGCTCCTCCAGTACCTCCGCAGCTGCACGTGCCGGATGCTTCCTCCACAAACTCTGAACCCGGTGGTACTCCCGCCGTCTTGCTTGCTTAGCTGCTCTGCGACCTCCACGCAACACCACTCTGGGAGGATGTCCCCCCTGGTGCTGCGTCACGGTCGCATCCCCAACCCGCGGGAAGATTCTCCCTAGATAGGCCGCAACCATGTCCTCCAGGTTGTCCAGCCCTTCAGCAGCCCGCCTCGCCAGATCCTGCAGGTAGGTGCTTTCATAGCCTTCAATACGACCTACCTGCCCCCCGAGCCTCAAGACTTCGGTCTTCAAATCGGCGAGAAGACCGGAGGTCCCGGGGGAGGGATATTGAATGGCAGACTGCTGGTCCACGCCAGCAACAGGAGATGCGGGAGAAGCCCCACTGCTATTTGCCAGGATAGCTTCCTGGACAAGCTGCTTATAGTGGGGCTTCAGGCGGAGGTTCTTGATGGCAATGACTGCATACCAGAAGTTCCTGCTTCCTGTTTACTACTGAGATTATAGCTGAAACTCCAGTCCAGATTCTTGTTCTTTTTCACTGAGGTCATAGCTGAAGTTCCAGTCCAGACTATTATTCGAAGTTCCTGCTGAAATCCCCACAGAAGGGTGAATCAAGATTTCTACCAGAAGTTCCTGCTTCTTTAATTTTTTTCTCTGAGTCATAGCTGAAGCTCCAGTCCAGATCACTACAAGAAGTTCCTTCTAACATCTCCACTCAAGGGTGGAATTCAAAGTCCTATCAGAAGTTCCTGCTTCCCACTGGGTTCATAGCTGAAGTTCTAGTCCAGATTACTACAAGAAGTTCCAGCCAACATCTTCCCTGAAGTTCCTGTCAGTTGCCGATATAACCTTCCAAGAAGCTAGGATAATTAATTTATAAGGTCTGATTTGTTAATATAAGTTTCTTTTTATCAAGGTACCTTGTTAAGGTAGAAAAAAAAACAAAACAAACCAAAGAAAACCAACAGGAAAGAGAAAGTGCCTTTCCAGGAAAAGGATTTAGTGGCTGGTTGTATGGGGAGGTTTGGAGACCAGTGGTAGTCTGCGGTTTCTCTTTCCTGTCTGGGAAGTATTTCAACGGTTTTTTCCTATAACCCTTAAAAAACCGTTACAACATATGTATAGGTCACTCGTCTATCCAAATTGAAGAAAAACATCGATCACATTTCGGTCAGCTAAAATTTGAACGGAGATTAGGCTTCTTTTGCGATTCATACTCGTGTTTCTGACTTATCGTACGTCCAACCCTTGAATTATCGAAGGGAGCGAATGGGTTGTCCTACAGGGCTCCGCGTGGTCTCAAAAAATTCTAAAAATTCAATACTATCTTAAATTGATGGAAAACAATACCTTTATATCAACATTTTTTGAGTTAGGGCGTTTTCTAAATGTCAAAATTCAATTTTTGGCCCTTAGAAGAGACCTACATCAACCAAAATCTTCGGGGAACAACTAGGTACGCCTCAAATGGAGCCTACATATCAAATTTCATCAAAATCGGTCAATGCTAAGTGGGGAAAGTGCAGCGGACGGCGGATGGACGGCCAATTTCTTTTCGACTTTTGGATTCTACGTACCTTGAGACGTAAATCAACAAACTGTGAGGGGGTGATTAAAAAAAAAAAAAAATTTTCTTGGACGATTCCAAAAGTTTATTATTGAAAATAATAAACCAAAAACGTCTGCCAAGTGTGGCACATAGCTTCCTCTATCCAGAACCCGACGGTATAGAAGATCCGATGTATAGTAGTTAATCTCAAAACATCAATCTCTAAGTACCTTGCACTTTTATAGGGAACTCTACATGTCAAACCACTCAATCCCTGAATATTTCTTTGAAATCGGACGGAAAATGTCGAAGTTATGGCTGTAACAAGGATTTTACGTTTGCGCATGCGCACTTTGAACTTTAAATTTGGGGGATATGATTTTCATAGGGGTCCATCTCCACACCAACTCGGATAATTCCTGAAAATTTCATCATGGCTGTTACAAGGAAATAGACGCTTGTGCATGCTCAGGGGCTACTATCAGTCTGGGGGTAATGATTTTTATAGCGGACCGTCCACACGCCAACTCGCGCAATCACTCAAAATTTCATGAAAATCGGATGAGAAATGTAGAAGTTATGGCTGTGGCAAGGAGTTCATGACACATAGACACGCAGACATACACGAAACCAAAATTGTTCAGGGAGGTCTGAAACGTAAAACGCGAGTGAAAATTTTGAAAGGATAGGAAACGATGCAGAACATTCAAGTAAATTGTTTTACAACAGAGATTTGTGATCTGCCTATAAAAATATCTTGCATATCTTGATTCCAGGTATTTCCCAAATATAAGTTATACATTTACTAATCATTTTTTCTAACCTTTGTTTACCGTATTGGTTGGTGGTTGGGGTTGAAATTTTCAAAAATGCCCTAGTAGGTAGTAGGTACCTACGGTTGGTAGGGAGGGATCTTTACAGAAGGGTGATCTATACAGAAAATAATAAACCTTTGGGCAATGATTTGCAGCGTTTTTGGGTTGATATAATCTATTACGATAGGTGATTGTGCCCCCCAGTAGATTATAAATAAATTAGGCTACAATGGCACAACAAATTGAAGTTTTGAGTTGAAATAAGTGAATGAAGTAAAGGAATACTTAAGAAAATAGGCATTTTCACCGTACTGTTTGATTAAGGTATTTATATTCATGAACTATTTATTTCTTAAAGGAAATTTGGACTAATTTTCATCAGAATAATTAGTATTTTACGAATTTAAATAACAAAAAAAAAAGTCAACCGAAAGATAAGTTAAAATGTACGCTGATAGATGGGGTAGAAGGAAGGGGGATATTGGGTTTTCACCGCACAGGCAGCCGTATTCACAAAATGCACTATGTTGGGGCGAAGCCACGCCGAAGGAAGGAGGTATACAATTCGGTGTGTCATGGGACGACGATTTTTTTTTTCTGTATGTTTGTACCACTAGCATTTTCTTATTCGGGCACCAATCTGCCTGATTCTTTTTGAAAAGTGTTCTATAAGTATCCATAGTGGTCCCGTTTCAATCAGATTTCATTTTGCTTTGTTAAAAGTATCGAAATTTTGTGAAAATAGTTCAAAAAACGTGGTTTTCGGGAAGATTGTTCCGCATCCTCTCCCCCTGCCCGACTCCTCGAAGCCACCAGCCCTCCCACTCGTCCCCATCCAACGCGCCCATCCCCACCGGCATATTCTCGGACGCCTGCCGCCCCTCAACAAATTCTAGGAGGACCACCCTCTCATTCATTGGGGACCATCCTCCCTATTTAGAGTGAAACGCTTATTTCTTCAAGATGAAGTGGATTGTGAAGCAAAATTTTAATTTCAAAAAATGTTATTGAACACAATTTTGAAATTAACTTTAACATTTCATTGAAAGACGAGTTTCCCGACTGATTGTACATTTTTGTACATGTTTGTGTACATTCAAATTTAAGGTCCGATTCTAAGCTTCACAAAAAATGAGATGCTTAATGAGGGGGTTTCCGATAACCATCAAATTCCGGTAGACTACCAAGTGGAAAAAAAAAAAAATGTCAACCGAAAGATAAATTAAAATGTACGCTGATAGATGGGATAGAAGGAAGGGGGATATTGGGTTTTCACCGCACAGGCAGCCGTGTTCACAAAATGCACTATGTGGGGCTTTTTACTAAGTGAAGCCTGAAAGCCCCACTTAGAGCTGTACTTAGAGGAAACGCTATTCACGAACCAAACTTTAGAATAAGTGTTATTTTAACCGCACTTTACCGAAGCTGAACTTCCGTCAAGTTACACTTTTCGGGTAAGTTTGGCTCCTACCACACTTTACTGGCCCTTAGTACAGCTTTTGACAAGAACTCCGTCTATTTTGCTTGCTTCGACAGCCGTTTTACGAAGTTTTTCCATTCGGATTTAAATGGAAAACGACTACATGGAATATTTGCAGTATCTACGGAAAGGAGACGTGTACAAATCGTGCCAAGAAGGCGAAGAAAAAGCGAAAATGGGTTCGAGTGTTGGACAGATGACCTTCAGTGCACATCACAGGTAAACAATTTCCTACTTTTCCTTTTTAGAGCTACCTTTGAGCACAATTATACAGTTCATTTCAGTATGAGGACATTAGTGTTCAAGTGTCCAAAACTTAGTCAGATTTATGTGAATTCTATTTCAAAGAACCAGTAGGTAAGCCCTAATTAACCTTTCATGTTGGCCTTTCCTCAGTTTTCCATCAACGATCGTAAAAACAATCCTTCCTATCCTAAATAATATTTAGGAAATGTTATATTCTTTGTGATTATCAACAACTGATCTAATTTACTATTCTTACACATTCTTATAGATATCTATCTAGTTATCTAACTGAGGCGGTCGTTCTGTCACTGGATTAAGAAGTCGAATGACAGAACACCCAGTGGAGTCATTCGACTTCTTGATCCAGTGACAGAACGATCGTTTTGTGCCTGGGATTCTCGAAATGTTTCATTTTCTAACTTCATTATAAGAATGGAAAAGATTGGAACATTATTGTTTCAGACAACGAACAGCACACAAGTGGTTATAAAAGTGTCAGTTCATCGAAAATCATGGCTGTCAGGAACGCTGGGAAGCAGCGACGCCAAAAAAACTGATATTCATCTTTTTTCGGAAAGTTCTCTTGTCTTTCCACACTGTTTCTAATCACTTTAGGCAAACCAAAAAATTAAATACCGCTTCCAGGACGAGAAGAGCAACTAATAACCGCACAGATTGGCATAATGAAAAACCTTCCTTACAATCTTTGTTTACAACAGTGCGAACATGGCCGCCTTTCAGCGAGATTCGAATAACCGTTCTGTGTGACGTCACACGGATAACAGCAATAATAAAAATTTTGTTTAACATTAAAAGTTTTCAAAATGGTAAATGTAATAAGAAAATTATGTTAAGGGGGTCTCAGTCGGTCGCCGTTCGTTCGGTCAGTATTTCACGAAATAAAAGGCGCGAAAACTTAAAAAGTTGTACCTAAATTTGCATTTTTAAAGGATTTTAGAAATTCATTAGTGCATGGGCCTTGGGAATTGAAAACTCGAAAGATTGCCGCTGGAATTATCAAAATCGAACAATAATATTATATTGTAATATATTATATTGTAGGTTGATCCGATCCGGAACAATAGGTACCTAGTTCCTGAATTGGGCGCCTAGGCGCTAGGGACAGGCTCTCCCCTCTACGTTTCACAGAACGATAAATTAGTTCGGCATCTTGTCCGGTTCGCACATTGTAAAAGCATAAACAAACTGTGTTTAATAAACGAGTACCTGAAATCTAAGTACATCGCATATTAATTAATGTTTCTCCTCATGAACTTGAACACAATAATTGCCAGAGAAATACGGCAAAACATATTGTTTAGTAATGCATGCATTCCAGGGGACGTCCCATTGGATAAGTATTGGATCAGTTTAACCAGTTGTTAAGCGATAAGACTGTTTCTCTCGATGTAATTTATTTATTACTTTAGGCAAGAAATACTGACCCCCCCCCCCCATTATAAACCATAACACTTCTAGCGGCATGGGAGCCTCGAATTTAAAGACCATTTTAAAATCCATGATCTACGACACCCAACATGCGAATTCGAGTTCCCCCCCCCCCCACCGCCAATGGTGCCAGTCTGGCACCAAAGCGGAAATACGTCGTAACATTGAACTTTCATCTATTAGGTTTAATAGGCAGTCCGTCGAATGTCACATCCGTATTCAAGGTGAAACACCAAAAAACCCAAGAAATATGAGGTTTATGGTGCCCTGGCACCATGGTGGCACCACTTTTATTTCCATGGTGGTACAGAAAGTAATTCATGCAAATCCTAAGGTATAATGAGAATTTTTCCTCAATTTCAAAGCTTGGATACAATTAGTAAGCAGTAAAGGAACCGAAATATTGAAAAATTGGATATTTTGTGAATATTATCCCCCCACCCATCCCCTCCTCTTGCAAATTTTGGTACTCTGGTGAAATCATGTACAACTCGGAAGTTATTTTAGTCAAACAAAAAAAGAAACACACAAATCGGTTGGAAATTGAGGCCTGGGCAGAGTTTATAAGATTATGCCCGCAAACGTACGTTTTTTAAGCATTAACCCCCCCTTTCCCCCCCTTAAAAGGCGAAATTCGAAATTCCGGCGACGTAGTGCACAACTAGATAGTTTTCCGCGTCGAAGAAAAAAAGAACCACGAAAATCGGTTGAGAACTAAGGCCTGGGCAGAGTACACAAGATTATGCCCAAAAACACACGTTTTTTGAGCATTAACCCCCCCTTTCCCCTCCTTAAAAGGCAAAATTCGAAATTCCGGCGACGTAGTGCACAACTAGATAGTTTTCCGCGTCGAACAAAAAAAGAACCAGGAAAATCGGTTGAGAAGTAAGGCCTGGACAGAGTACACAAGATTTTGTTACACACACACATACACACATACACACACACACACACACACACACAGACATACACCTATGGTTTTTTTCGTGGATTTGGATTCAGAATGGTCTAAAACGGATTACTGTGTGGTTACTTTTTTTTCTGTTGAGTGTTGTCCTCCTTCACCCCAGATCGATCGCATAAGGACGCCCAAGTCTTACGGTGGGACGTCCTAAAAACCCGTTTATTCAGTAGTTTTTCCCATTGTTCGATTTTGATGATTCCGGCGACAATATTTCTGTTTTTCAGTTCCCTAGGGCCGTGCCCTAATGAATTTCTGAAAAAAAATCAAATTAAGGTACAACATTTTAAGTTTTTGCCCCTTCAGTTTCGCGAAATACTAGGATTGAACGAAGACCGACTGAGACCCCCTTAATTTAAGAATTGATTTATTATATTATTTTATCCGAAATAATATTTTTTACGTAATCAAGGATGTAATAACTTATGTTTGCCAGGGTGGGTGGAAGAGAGGGCCACTTGGTCCTAATCCCTCCCTGGTTTTGTAAATAAATTCGTTCAATCAATCAATCAACCACCCGGGCCCTAACAGGAGGATCATTTATCTGGTCTACATTCGGGGTTACGGCCACACGACGGCGTGGCTCGAGCAAGTGGGCCCCGTGGGACTTGGAGCTGAACTCGAACCCCACGGGGAGGAGAAGCGTCGGCTGATGGCATAGCCAGAAGAGGCACAATCCTCCCTCCATCGTTCCTGGGATGAGGTGATTCAACCTCGTCCCTCACTCCAATGTCCGAGGTCCGATCTCGGACCCTGATACCAAGCAGCCAGATGGACGTGACGGCTGAGTGCTGATACAATGCTGTGATAAAAATATTTATGTACAACACCATCGATTGTAGCGGTGAATTTTTTTTTCCAATTATAAATTGTTAACGAAACATTTTTTTTTTCAGTTTGCTCAAATCTAATAACTGAGATGAAATTTGTTATTTTACCAGTAGGTAGGGCTTTGAAAAACGAACCTGAATCTACAAAAACCTGAAAATTGTCAGTTTCGTCCTTTTGGCTCTAAGTGGATGCATCAGATTCGTCTTTTTGACGCTGAGTCATCGATATTATAACTTAATCATTTATAAGTACGATGTTGATGTAAAAATGTCACTGGTGGTCTTATACTCATTGTATAATATACAAGGAATATTATTCCTCCACTCGATATTTTACATGACAGTTTCCTAATACAAGTGATTAGTAGGTACTATATTATCGTTGTTGTTTGTAGTTCGAGGATTCTCAATAAATTGGGCCTTTAACCGTATTTTTAATAATCAGATCGACCTTAAGAACTCGAGCCCATTGATAACTGCGTCCAGTTGGACGAACACCTCTTTGACCTAGTTCTCCTAGAGGATCCTAATATATGCAGATTTTCGCTGCTGGTTTGTATCCTCTTTGATTTATCGATCGTCGACTAAACTGTTACGTTTGAAATATGAGATGGTGCTTGATAGTTCGCTAGTTCTAATTAGTACATCAACACCGCAGGAATAAAATGGAATTTAATGTAAACTGATATACCAACGTCACAAGCATTAAAATACATTATCTTCTATATTATTTGAAAATCTTTATGTAATGTAAATAATTGGCGGCAATATAATTTTTTTAACTTAGTTATTTTACGCGTTACGCACGTTAAAAAAAAATTATTAAAACTTGAGCATAGAAAAAAGGCCTCAAATTTAGAGAAATTTCATCATCGCGCCGCGTAGTGTAAGCGGCGGCTTTCAACCTTCTTGCAATACTTATATGTCAGGCAGGTTGGTATTGCCAGATAGAAGGGGCTTGACACATACACGCCATACAGTCAACTCTGAATAATAAACACCCTTTACACATTACAACTCGATTATTTGATGGGGTTCTTTTAGAATATATAGGTAAAATCTTAGAAAATTATTGTACTATGGTGTATTGGTTTATTATTTTCAATAATGAACCTTTGGAATCGACCAAGAAAAGTCATCTTGAGATCGAGGGGGACCATAAACCACACTATACACAACACTGGATTTAGTTGTGAAACACATGTTTTTTGGCATTATAACTTGATTTAATCTTCCAATTTGAATTTTAAAAATATAAATTGATAAATCGTTGGAAAACTAACAATTTGAACATGTTTTTTCCGAAGAGCGCCTCGAAATAGCCAAGGATTCATAGTAAAAATTCCATTTAAAAAAAGTCATATTTTGAAAAAAATTTGAAGTTTGCTTATTGACTTGATTTTTTAGAAATGGTTTATTGCTGAAAGATTTTGGTTTTACACTAGGTAGCTTGGATATTTAACGGTCTTTCCAACGATATCCTCAAATTTGAATTTACTTGGTAAATAATAGGAGTTATGACAGTTTTAATTACGCAGGGTCGAAAACCCAAAAAATTTCTCCCTTGCGAGGGAAAAACATTAAATCATGTTTAATGTTTTTCCCTCGCAAGGGAGAAATTAGATTGCCGATCACTCAGCTGATCAGTGACCACTCAGGCGCCTTCAGCATTCTCCATTGACCCTGCTTCTCAAATTTCAGCTTCCTGCGTTCAACAGGAGAGAAAATGGCCTTGGAGCTCACTCAGCTGATCAGTGACCATCTTGGTACAACTAGACCCCAAATGGAGCCGATATAACGTGGTAACTAAGAAATCGGTCCGTGGTAACTAAGAAAAAAAAGCGTTGCAGATTTGCGTGTCGGAATTCACAGAATGACCCCCAGCCCTAAAACATTAAACATGTTAAAACTTCGAAGTGAAAAAAAGGCATTTTGAGTGGGTTAAGAAAAAATTGCTATGAGACATATTTTGTAGGAAATACCTTGTAGAATCGAACCCTGAAGTTATGCCCATCTTGAGTGTAGACACCCTGTATAAAAAAAATAATAAACCTTTGTGTAATAACTTGGAGCGTTTTTCTACAATATATAACTATTATCGCTAGATCACTTAGAATTTTCGTTAGTATGAGTGAACTTACCTTAATATTCCACCCAAAATTGCATGCCTTATAAAAAACCTCCATTATTAAAAAAAAAGTCTGCCTAATGGGTGTGGCACATAGCTTTCTCGTATCCATAACCCGATTGTATAGATTGTATAGTTAATCTCAAAACATCAATCTCTAGTACCTCTCATAGTATCTCAAGTACCTTGCACTACCCTCCTAGAGGACCATCTACACACAATTTCTGAATGTTGTTGGAAAAAGGTAGAAGTTATGGCTGTTTAGAGGATTTTACGTTTGCGCATGCACACAAAATACTTTCAATTTGGGAGCCATGATTTTCATAGAGGACGGTTTTGTAATACGTGGCATCGAAATCAAGCGGGGATGAACCCACGAAGATAACAATAAAACGCTGCAAATTATTACACAATGGTTTATTACGTTTATCGTACGTCCAACCCTTAAATTCTCGTAGGGAGCGAACGGTTTGTCCTACAGGGCTCCGCGTGGTCTCAAAAAATTCTAAAAATTCTGTAGAATCTTAAAGAAATCGAATCTTAAAGAATCTGAAGGAAAAACAATACCTTTATATCAAAATTGTTTGTGTTAGGGCGTTTTCGAAATTTCAAAATTCAAATTTGGACCCTTAGAAGTGATCTACATCAACCAAAATCTTCAGGGCACAACTAGACCCCAAATGGAGCCTAAATATCAAATTTCATCAAAATCGGTCAATGCTAAGTGGCAAAAGTGCCGCGTATGGCGTACGGTGGACGGACGGGCAAATTTTGGTTTATTATTTTCAATAATGAACCTTTGGAATCGACTAAGAAAAAAAATTTTAACACCCCCTCAAAATTTGATGGTTTACGTTTCAAGAAACGTAGAATCCCAAAATCGAATAAAAACGCTGCAAATTATTACACAACGGTTTATTATTTTTATATAGATCACTCGTCTACAAAATCACCAACCATCCAATATGAGGAGAAAAATTTAAAAAAAAATCAAAAAAAATCAAAAAAAAAAAAAATCAAAATCACCAACTATTGATCGCATTTCGGTCAGCTCTAATTTGAACGGAGATTAGGCCTCTTTTGCGATTCACACTCGTGTTTGGATTTATATATATATATATTTCAATATAAACCCTTACATTTTCGTAGGGAGCGAACGGTTTGTCCTACAGAGCTCCGCCGTACGCCGTACGCGGCACTTTTGCCACTTAACATTGACCGATTTTGATGAAATTTGGTATGTAGGCTCCATTTGGGGTCTAGTTGTGCCCCGAAGCTTTTGGTTGATGTAGGTCACTTCTAAGGGTTCCAAAATCAATTTTGAAATTTTGAAAACGCCCTAACTCAAAAAATTTCGATATAAAGGTATTGTTTTTCCTTCAATTTAAGATTCTATAGAATTTTTAGAATTTTTTGAGACCACGCGGAGCTCTGTAGTACAAACCGTTCGCTCCCTACGAAAATTTAAGGGTTTATTTTGAAATATATATATATATATATATAAATCAAAACAAGAGTGTGAATCGCGAAAGAGGCCTAATCTCCGTTCAAATTAGAGCTGACCGAAATGCGATCAATGGTTGGTGATTTTTATTTTTTTTTTTATTTTTTTATTATTATTATTTTTTTTTTTTGATTTTTTTTTTCTTCATATTGGATGGTTGGTGATTTTGTAGACGAGTGATCTATATAGAAAAATAATAAACCATTGTGTAATAATTTGCAGCGTTTTTATTCGATTTTTGGATTCTACGTACCTTGAAACGTAAACCATCAAATTTTGAGGGGTGTTAAAATTTTTTTTTTCTTGGTCGATTCCAAAGGTTCATTATTGAAAATAATAAACCAAAATTTGGCCGTCCGTCCGCCGTCCGCCGTACGCGGCACTTTTGCCACTTAGCATTGACCGATTTTGATGAAATTTGGTATGTAGGCTCCTTCTGGGGTCTAGTTGTGCCCCGAAGATTTTGGTTGATGTAGTTCACTTCTAAGGGTTCCAAAATCAATTTTGAAATTTTGAAAACGCCCTAACTCTTAAAATTTTGATATAAAGATATTGTTTTTCCTTCAATTTAAGATTCTATGGAGTTTTTAGAATTTTTCGAGACCACCCGGAGCTCTGTAGGACAAACCGTTCGCTCACTACGACAATTTAAAGTTTGGACGTACGATAAATCAGAAACACGAGTGTGAATCACTAAAGAGGCCTAATCTCCGTTCAAATTAAAGCTGACCGAATTGCGATCGATGTTTTTCTTCATGTTGGATGGTTGGTGGCTTTGCAGACGAGTGATCTATATAGAAAAATAAAAAATAATAAACCATTGTGTAATAATTTGCAGCGTTTTTATTCGATTTTTGGATTCTACGTACCTTGAAACGTAAACCATCGAATTTTGAGGGGGGCGTTGAAAATTGTTTTTCTTGGTCGATTCCAAAGGTTCATTATTGAAAATAATAAACCAAAATTCAAGTTCGAACCGTTTGCTTTAATTGATTAAAAAAAATTAATATCCTTGCCTCAGGGAAGCCACACGTACAATGCTAAACTTAATTTCCTACTAGGTATATCTAATCAATTAGTAGGTACTTACTAAAAGGTAGGTACCTACTTCCGACGGCCGTGGAACTTTTCTATAAGCAGGTAGACTTATTTCTGATCTGCGAGGAAAGTGATGTCGGGGAGAGGAAGTACTAGTCCTATTCTGCTAAGAAGACGACGGGACTACGAAGGTAAGACGGCAATCGGCGAATACGAAGATGATTTCAGTTGGTAACCTCAAGCGGTAGGTACGGTATGATCAAGTCGTTAGATGACTCCGATGTGTCTTCGACGACGGGCAACTCCTGGAAACCTGGCCGACGATTCCAAATCGACGAAGTAACCCCAGTAAACTCAGGGGTATATCTCATTTTCTTCCGTAAGTACAACGGTTTTTGGCAGTATATCATTTATGCGTAAATGATGGGCTTTCCAACGAATGGTGAACGATTTTTCTACGAACGCGAATGACGAAGATAAAGTTCGATAGGAACAATTTGGCTGTAAGTAGAAATCATCAGAAAAACAACCGTAACTTTTTTTTCGTTTATGTGCCAAAGTATTGACATAAAATGTCAATATGCCAAAAAGGAGAGCCATCGACTAGAGTTCGAGGTAGCTTCCCTGGAAAATATTCCGTACATAAATATTGGCATGTTGTACGATTTTTTACGTCAATAACAACAAGTTCGTCAGCGCCGAAATAAAAGGAGCCAATAATGTGAGGTAAGTTGACACTTTTATAGTAAAAGGTCAGTTGTAATTGTGATTTCTTGTGTGTAGTACTTCTTCATCCAAATAGTTGCTCATTTATTGTAAGTTTCATAGTAGTGTCATTATCCTGTACAACGTAGTAGCAATGAGTGTTTGTAAATTTTATTATGTCCAACTTAGAAGAATCTAGCAAATTTGCGAGGTTGTGGCTCGAGTAACACCAGAACACCGCATTTCTTCACAACCATATGAGGTTTAAGTTACAGTGGAGGGAATGCCAGAAGGAAACAAAATCTTTGATGCAACATGTTTCGATTGCGCAGCTAGAAAAATTCAGTATGAAAGCACCACGAAGTGTGAGTGATTCTCCAATTTTATTGCCACAAACGAACGTAAACAAACAGAGGGTTGCTAACAAAGGACCCCCCGGCACAGTACCCCTAACCTTGCGTCAGGGTAACAGTGGTGTAGGGGTCTCTTGGCCCCCTTCACACCCGTGACGTGGCCCCCACCCCGCAGTGTCCAAGCCGTGTGTAGGTTTTCCCGCCTGAATCCGAAATCCCGTTTTTCGAAAAAATCTCTACATTTTTTGGAAGCGTTTCCGGGAGTTTTATTTGCAGATACGTACTTCAATAGAGATTCTCTACACAGAAAAAATACAAAAAAATATCATGCAACTACCCCATTGGAATAAATCTGTCTTCTTCGCGGCGAAAAGTCACGACTGCAAATTTGAGCGAGACGGAGACGGGATGAAGAGACGACATGTGCCTGAGAAAATGGCGATTGACAGAAAACGCTGCAAATTATTACACAAAGGTTTATTATTTTTCTATATAGATCACTCGTCTGCAAAAAACACGGCTTTCTAATTGTTTCCACTAACCAACTTGAAGAAAAACATCTATCGCATTTCGGGCAGCTAACATTTGAATGGAGATTAGACCTCTTTTGCAATTCACGCACGTGTTTCTGATTTATCGTACGTCCAATTGAAGTTAGCAGAGTAAGACTTCACGTAATAATGGACGATGGTGAAACGGCACAAAATACTTGTATTGACATACATAAAGATTTTACAAGACAATTAGAAAAAACTTCTTCGGGGCACTTGATCACGTGATGATTAAAAAACACCTGTGGGTTTATGAATAAAACCAGAGCAATATTTCTTCAATACCCCCACTTATTGCGACTGGTCTGAAACTCCAAGCTGCCCTCGAAATCGACGAAACTTATCCTTTCCAAGAGGTTTTGTAAAGATGTCGGCCAGCTGGTCCGTTGTAGGCACATATTCCAAGTCGAACACTTTCTCTTGATAATGCTGGCGTATAAAATGGTACCTTACATCCACGTGCTTTGTTCTCTTGTGGAATTCGGGATTTTTAACAAGCCTGATGGCACTTTGGTTGTCCATGTACAACCTTGGCTGAGACCTCCCTTCTTCATGAGTCAACTCTTCCCATAATGTTTTAAGCCACAGAATTTCTTTGACAGCATTCCCTGCAGCAATGTATTCTGACTCAGTAGTCGACAGAAACATACATTTCTGTTTCGATGAACCCCAGACTATTGCACATCCTCCTAGAAGGATTACGTAGCCCGACACTGATCGACGATCACTTACGTCACTAGCGTAGTCGGCATCGCTGTAGCAAACATTTCGTTGCATTTCTGTCCAGTAAATGATAGTCCGTGCTCTTTTGTTCCACGCAGGTATCGTAAAACACGTTTCGCTGCCTTCCAGTGCGCCTCTGATGGTTTTTCCAAAAACTGACTAAGGTGACCCACTGCATAAGTAATATCCGGTCGAGATACGAGACTGAGATACAACAAACTCCCAATAACTTCTCTGTAGGGAACCCCCACTGTTTCATTTCCTCCAATTTCCATCTTCTCAGCAGGAGTTGATACAGAATTGCATGTTTCCATATTAAATTTCTTGAGTATCTTTTCAATGTATCCCTTCTGATTCATGAATATTGACCCATCTTCTTTCACGAACACTTCCATACCCAAATAGAACTTGAAAACCACCACTTTGATTTTAAATTCCGTACCCAAATGGTTCACCAGCTTTTCCAAGTCATCTTCATGGGTTGCGGCAATCAATCCGTCATCAACGAAAATCGCTAGGATTAGAATTCGATCTTCAGTGGGCTTGGTGTAGAACACACAAGGATCTACTTTACTGACTTCAAGCTCAAAATCCATTAACGTCTGTGAAAGCCTTTCGTTCCAACATCTTGGTGCCTGCTTCAACCCATATAAACTTCTTTGAAGCTTACATATCCTTCCACTTCCATCTTCATACCCTGGTGGTTGTGTCATATATATTTCTTCTGATACGAAGCCATTCAAAAAAAGCAGTACTAACGTCAAACTGTTTTAAAAGTAATCTTCTTTCTGCAGCAATTGACATATCAACCGTACTGAGTCATATTTTACCACTGGGCTAAATGTTTGTTCGTAGTCTACCCCATATTGCTGCGTAAATCCTCGGACTACTAATCGAGCTTTTGTAACGATCAGGAGTACCATCTGCTTTCCTTTTTATCTTGAACACCCAACGGTTATCCAAAGGTTCTCGACCGTCAGGGAGATCCATCAGTTTCCATGTTTGGTTTTCTTCAACGCATCCATTTCCTCATCCATTGCTACTTTCCACTTATCGGCTTCATCACAACTTACAGCTTCTCTGTAAGTATGCGGTTCAAAACTCTCGTGAGTACTCACAGCAGTAGTTGCTGCTAATGCTTGATATCTCAAAGGAGGTTGAATAGCAGCCCTATCCCTTAGGTCATATCGAGGTTCTACCGCTTCGCTTTCATCATTTTCATGTAGCACTGGTTTTGCTCTCCTCTTCGATCAGGATCTTCTTCGTTTTCATTTGTATTCAATTGTTGACCTTCTCTCTCGAAAAACCTCATCACGACTTTTTCAGTTTTCTCAACCATTTCCGTGTTTTTACACTTCTTGTCTTCCTGAAATATCACATCTCTACTCGACACTATCCCTTCATTTTCTAACCATACTCGGTAACCTTTCACAGTCTCACTAATCCAACAAAGTAACCCTTTTCACTTTTCTTGTCCCACTTTTTTCGTCTTTGATTGGGAACATGTACGAACACCTCTGATCCGAATACCCTGAGATGACTCAACACTGGTTTCTTGTTGTACCACAGCTCAAACGGTGAAACGTTGAGCTTTGAACTTGTTCCGGTTCTGTTCAACACATATACTGCAGTATTAACAGCTTCTGCCCAGAACTTGATAGGCAAATCCTTTGCGTACAATAACGTCCTTGCAGCTTCTACTATTGTTCTGATTTCACGTTCCGCAGCTCCATTCTGTTGCGGTGTGTACCGCACAGTTCTCTGGTGTCGTATTCCCCTCTCGTCCAGAAGATTCTTTACTTCTTGATTCACGTACTCTAAACCATTGTCAGTTCTGAGAACGTTGATGTCCCTGCAGAATAGATTTTGAAATCGTTTCAGAAAAATGTTGAGTTTTTCAGCTACTTCACTTTTGGTTGACAGGAAGAAAACCTCTTTGAAACGACTGAAGTCATCTTTGAATAGAAGAAAATATCTAGAAACCCCCAAGAGAGACTTCTTCATCGGTCCAGCCAAATCTGAGTGTATAATTTCTCCAGGTTTCTTTGTGTTTGTCTCACTGGTTGGAAACGGTTGGCGTGGATGCTTACCTACCGCACAATCTTCACAACCACTTATATCATCTTTGTACTGGATATTATTTTTATTCAACACATCTTTTACGTGTTTTACGTTTTTGATGACACATGCGCTGATGCCAAACTCCCACATCTTCTGCTTGCAGTGCACATCCTTGTTCAAGCTGCTCGTCATCATTGCTGTCTTCGTCATATTCAGATTTCTTGACTTAAATTTCAATTTGTACAACGAGTTTTTTTCTGAGACCAATAGCTACAACCTCACCATTTAGCTTGAATTCGCAAGAATCTCTGTCAGCAAACATTCTCCACCCCTTATCTAAAGCCGAACCTGTTGAGAACAAATTTACCGCGAGTCCAGGAACAACAAACACCGGCTAAGTGTCTCTCCGTCCATTTGCCATTCCCATATGCTTCAATGTTTATAAACCCCCTTCCCTCTGCATGAATGATCTGACCATTTCCCAATATAACAGGTATTTTGTCTGGCAGTTGTTCAAACCCTCCAAACCATTCCCTTCTGGAACTCATATGATGGCTGGCTCCAGAATCCACGTACCAACCCTTTGCGTCGGAAAAGTCAGTCATTTCAGCTAAGCATGTGACGAATGCCATCCTGTTCCTCTTTTCTTTCGTCATTACAGATTTGTCCTGGTTTTGACGATTTCTCCAATATTGTGGACAGTCCTTTTTGAAGTGGTCATCTTCTTGCAGATGAAACATTCTTTTTTCCAGTGCTATTTTGAAATTTTCATCAACATTTTTGTACCACCTTTGCTTTGCTGTAAAAGCAGCTTCACTATCTGACTTTTCTGCTGTGAGATGATTCGACTTTCTTCAGTGATTAGTCTAGTCGTCAAGTTCGACACTGTCCTTAAATCCTTAGGAGTTGATTCCCAAGCTGAAAGAAATGATTATAGGACGCAGGAAGGGTCATCAGAATTTTTGTAATTTTGGCACTATCTGTCACTGGTTCTCCCAAATTGCAAGTCTGTGGCATATTTCTTCAACCTTTGCAACATGTTCACTGATGGAATCACTTGACTTTTTTTCTATATTCATAGACTTTGGTGCTCCATATGAATTGCGCTTCTGATCTGTGCTCAAAAACGCTTGACAATTTATCCCACATTTCTTTGGATGAAGTGCATGTCATATATGGGTCATGAGCGTGGTGTGAATAGAAGTCACAATGATCCTTTGAGCCTGCTCTATCTGCCTTTTTCCATGCGTTCAAGTCAGCACCCGGAACTACCGCCTCCCTGCGGCCCCCCCAACTTGATCTACCGTTGGTCTGGGAGTGGTCACGATTTCCAATAGATTTTTCCTTATACCTCCATCGAATTTAGAATCACCGATATCTGAAACTTCCATGTCGGCCATTCTGTCGCATTCCTCAACTTGTCCAGCTTCCACCTCCGTTCACTCATCAGTTTCTTTCTTTCCGAAGCGGTGTTTAAAACAGTGCCTCCTCTTCTTCTCACGTGTCTGGTCCCTTAACCAATTGAAGTTAGCAGAGTAAGACTTCACGTAATAATGGACGATGG